>JAYKKM010000518.1:1877500-2417500 GCA_035772405.1 Chrysogorgia sp. JL179-B06 | reverse complement strand
CAGGATTTGTTTTGTTGTTTGTTCATGGATTTTTGGTACTTGATTAAAATTTAAATTACAATTAATTCAATTTATTTTAATTTTAAATATCGACTTAAAAGCTTCTTCCATGACTCATGTCGTTTATGGCCGCGCGGGAAGACTAAAGACTACCTTGACCGCGCGCGAGGACTGAGACTGACGGCAACGAAAAGCCCCATGGCGGACATTAGCTGGATTCCTTTAAGAATTAGTAAAACTCCTTCAATTGAAGGATTTATTTCGTTCGTCATTCTGATTCACGTTTTAGTAAGATCCCAACCAGCAATATCGCCAACAATATTCAATCGACGAAACTGCCAGAATATGTTCGCCAAAGTCGTACTCCTCTCATGAAGACAACAATATACCACCTACTTCGTCCGCTTTGTTGTCGGCCCACTCCATTCCGACTATCGCCCCCTTGTTGCCAAGTTTGCTCGCGCATAGCCAGCCGTTATCCTCATCATCCCACCGTCCGCGATCATCCTTTAATGTGGCTTCGCTGTTAGCACCAGCCGCTCCATCGTCGCAGCCACCGCCAGTACAGCTCGGGTTCTCGAACCCGTTGTCACAGGTTTTTCCGTCCGTTTCGCCTGGTGCTGTCGCACATGATGCCTGGTTTTCCTTCTGTTGCTCCAGCCGGTCCACCGTCGTTTGGTCCTCACGCAGGTTTTTTCTCTGCTCAACCGATAGTTGGAAACCCTTCAGGTAGGCCGCCATTTTTTCTGCCTTCTTTTGCCTTACTCTTATTACTCAAGACCAAAAGCACGAGAGAAACAACACGGGAAAGAAGATTGAAGATTGCTCTTGGCAGAAGGTTGGAAACGGTAATGGAAAACAAAAACCTAACCATAACAAAGAGATGCCTAAACACCCAACGTCTTCTGCAAATATCAACCGGTTCGAGTTACTGAGTGACTCTGATGTCAGCGAAGACGAAGATGAAAATATCACAAACACAAGTGTTATCGAAATAAACAATGAGGTTGACAGGGGCCAAGGAGGTAAACCACAGTCGTTGAAAATAAAATCGAAGTCCTCGAGCAAAATCAACAAACAGACGGTGAAACGAAAGCCACCAATAAATTACGCGAATGATCAATCTAGTTCTCCCAAACAAACTCAAAGCAAAACCTTGTGCTCAACAACAATAATAGCAGGTGATTCTATCTTAAAACACTTACAAGGCCATAAAATGTCCAGGAATAGCAAGATTAAAGTGTCTTCCTTTCCCGGCTGTACCACAAGAGACATGTATGACCACGTGAAACCTATCTTAAGGCAGAAAACTGATCAACTGATCGTCCATGTTGGTACAAACAGCCTACGAGAGAGCGAAAGTCCGACTTCCTGCGCTGAAGAGATTATTGATCTTGTAAGATCGATAAAAAATTCAACACCGAAGACAGAAGTTGTCTTATCCAGCTTGGTAGTCCGCTCAGATGTTGATGAATTAGCGCAACAAGTAAGTGTAGTAAATTTGAAACTAAGGAAATTTTGTCATCAAAACCAGTGGAAGTTAATCGACCATTCTAATATCATAGTCGAACAGCACCTAAATCGAAGCAAACTCCACTTAAATAAAAATGGAACTTCTAGATCAGCTCGTAACTTTACAGATTTTATTTATCATAAAGATTAGGAAGTTGCCATGCGGGAGTCCAATACTTCGGTGCTGCCGGAGCTCGACGGCAATGGCGGATTACTAAATGTCGATTATAGCTCAGTCTTTGGCCGTGGTTTGGTGATGGCTTCCCTAAATATAAATAGCCTATTAGCACATATTGACTAACTACGAGTATTTTTAAGTGACGTCAAGATTGACATACTTTCAATTAACGAAACTAAATTAGGCTCCACCATCGAAAATAACGAAGTTTATATACCTGGTTTTGAAATAGTCAGAAATGATCGGAAAATAAATGGTCGGAAAGGGGGTGGAGTCTGTTATTATTTGCGAATTATTTGCGAAATAATTTGAACCATACCGTTCGTGACGACTTGCATTCTGATAATCTCGAATGTTTAATTGTTGAAATCACCAAACCACGATCCAAACCTTTTATAGTTAGTACGTGGTATAGACCACCAGATTCCCCCATGCATCAATTTGATGAATTCGATGAATTAATAAGGAAAATTGATGCGGGGACCTGGAATTCTACATGTTTGGTGCTATAAATGTGAACCTTATGCCGGGTATCACTTCGGTAAACAGTTCAAAACTAAATAACATATTTGATATTTACGGATTAAACCAATTGATTACCGAACCCACATGAACTACTCTGAATTCCAGTACCCTGCTTGACCTCTGCATTACGAATTCGCGCATTAAAATAATAAACAGCGGAGTTATCGAACTTGCAATAAGTGATCATGCGCTTGTTTTTATGACACGTAAGATCCATTATGAACGTACAAGAGAGAAAATAATTGAAACTCGTAATCTAAAAAACTTTAACAAAGATAATTTTCTAAGAGATTTGGAGCAAAAGACGTGGAATGATGTAAATCTTTATGATGAACCTAACGATATGTGGACCAGATGGAAAGACTTTTTAATGGAAGCCATTGATAAACATGCACCTCTTAGATCCAAACGAGTTGGCAATAAAAAGTCTCCTTGGATCACGGGTCAGCTACTGCGTGAAATGCATAAAAGAGATTTCCTAAAAAAGAAGGCAGCGCTTACTGGTGACCCACAGATATGGGATCAGTACAAACACGCTCGAAATTACACAAATAATGAAATTAAAAAGGTCAAACGCCAATATTTTACAACAAACTTGGAGATTAATAAATCTAATCCTAGGAAAACGTGGAACCTAATTAATGAATTAAGCTCTCGTAATTGCTCCAAGTCAAATAATATATCTGAAATTAAAGTTGGAGAGAATATTATAAATACCTCAGCTGAAATGGCAGAGACATTTAATTCGTACTTCTCAGGTGTTGGCGAAAACCTGGCTGCCGAAATAGTGCCATCTGGTATTGAACCTGAGTCATATCTCCTCCCCACTGATAAAACTTTTAATATTGAAACCCCCTCTGTGAACTTAGTCCATAAATTATTGACTGAAATTAACGAAAGGAAGGCCACGGGCCTAGACAAGATTCCCTGTAAACTTTTAAAAATAGCGGCTAACATTGTTGCTCCATCGTTAACTGAAATTTTTACCAAATCCATCAATACCAATATTTTTCCGAGAGACAGCAGTCTTAAATGGTTTGAATCATATCTTGTAGATCGAAGCCAAAAATGTAGTATAAATGGTCATTTATCGAATGCTCTTCCAGTTACTTGTGGTGTTCCCCAGGGAAGTATCCTTGGACCACTCCTTTTCCTGGTCTATATTAATGACCTGCCGAACTGTCTCAGCGTGGCTTCACCAAGAATGTTCGCTGATGACACAAGTATAACCATTGCAGCCGATAAACTGATTGACCTAGAAAACATCTTCAATCTAGAGCTCAATAATCTCAACTGTTGGTTAAAAGCAAATCGGCTTAGTCTTAATATTACTAGGACAGAATTTATGGTAATTGGCTCGCGCCAGCGAATCAAAGCACAAGCATGCGGTCACATTAAAATTGAGTGTGATGGTAAGGAGATCAAGAGAGTGGATGAGGTCAAATCGCTGGGCATAATTATTGATAAAAATCTCTCTTGGGCTAGGCACATTGAAGAAAAATCCAAGAAAATCTCCTCGGCCATAGGTGCTCTTAAACGAATACGACCATTTATTTCGATAAATACAGCTACCCAAGTGTACCAAGCCCTAATTAAACAGCAGTTTGATTATTGTAGCTCTGTTCGGGATGAGCTGAGCGTGACATTGAGTGACAAACTACAAAAACTACAAAATCGAGCAGTCAGGGTAATAACGAAGTCAAAATACGACTCTAGTGTGAGAAATCTTCTAGAGAGTTTGAAATTGGATATGCTTGCTATATGTCGAAAGAAACTTAAATCACCATTAATGTTTAAAACGATTAAGCAATTAACCCCAACGTATATGCAAAATTTGTTTATCCCCGCAGCACAGGATATAATATAAGGAATGCTGAAAATAAATTGAATTTACCCTTACCATGTACCAACTACTTAAAGCCAAGTTTTAGCTATAGTGGGGCATTGTTATGGAACAACTTGCCCTTGAATATACGAATGTCGCACTCTCTTGGTCAGTTTAAAAGGGAAATTGATAAACCAGGCGCGGATTTAGAAGTTAGTCGCATAAATTAGATTTAGAATTTGCAATTCAAAATACCTGTGAATAACAATCCTATTGGATAGGTTTTTGTTCTGAATTATTCTTAAGAAAAGCATAACCAATAGGGTTGTTCATGAAGTGTCTAATTTATGCGACTAACTTCTAAATCCGCGCCTGGATAAACATTATTCCGAAGATTAACTGGACTCCTACACGGCAATCTTGTAAAACAGTATTTTAATTTTGTATTTAGTTAGGTAGTTTTATAATATTTTTAATGTAAATTTACTGAAGATTCTACCGTGTTTAAATAAAGTGATTGATTGATTGGGGCTCGGCACCGGAAGTCACATCCTTCCCACCGGGTTTTTTAGCCCCGGCGGCTAATCCGTTCCCGGCCTTTGTCGTAGGCCCCGGGTTTCCACCGGTGCCGTCAAAACTTGTCGCCGCAATCGTGTCGGCCGAGTTCGTGGATCTTGCTACATTGTTGGAGCAGCCTTCAGAATTAGATACCCCCTCTTTTTCCGTCGTGGACGACCGGCTTATCTTACGACCGCATCGCAAGAAGAAGCCGATCTCTAACATAATTTCTTGGGTGCAGATCTTCACCATCTACTCGGTCGTCCTCGTTTATTATCGCCCGAACCGTTCGGCTGACCTTCTTCAGTACAAGCTTCTCATTTTGCGTACGTCTCAACAGTTTCCCGGTTCCAGTTGGCTGAGATACGATGAAGCATTTCGTCGAGATGCGGCCGCCCGTCAACTCACCGACTGGTTGCATATGAACCCGGAGTTGTTCCAATTCCACACTGTTGCCCCTTCCTCCTCTTCACTCGGAATCCCCTCCCATTCTGCACAATGCCCTTGGGAAGCCATGGGGTCCACTCGGTACGCCATGGGGTCCCCTCGGTATGCCATCGTGTGCCGGTCGTGGAATACTGGTCACTGCTCCAGTGCGTTCGGTCGCTGTCGGTTTCGTCATACGTGTGACGTTTGTGATCGGTCAGTTTCATTCCCAGGCTCCTCGTAAGCGCCCTCGCCCTTCTGGAAACTTTCCGTCGTGACTTCATCGGACGGTAGTGTATTGGCCTTCTTGGTTTTTTGTTCTCATAAGTGTTCTCGCGTGGAGACCAATTAGTCCCCGTCCTTTCGAGTTGCTGCGTGCTACTTTTCGCTGTTTCATTAGGCTGCGTTTTCCAGCTCCCGTTTTCGGAACGTCTTATAGGGTTCTTCCCCTAGTTTTTCTATTTTTAAATATATATTTCATTTTTCGCTTTGGCTTTTTTTTTGGGGGGGGGGGGGTTTGTGGGCTCTAGTCTGTGTTCGCTCGACCCATCGGTTGAGGTCCGATTGCGGTGGTCGCCTTACGCTCGATCCCTTCCGTGGGGTTCGATATCGCCGTTATACGCTCGTTCCCATCGGTTGGGGCTCGATATCGCCTTACGCTCGATCCCTTCCGTGGGGATCGATATCGCCGTTATACGCTCGTTCCGATCCCCTCTTGGGGGGGGGGTCGATATCGCCTTTATACGATCCCATCGGTTGGGGGTCGATATCGCCTTACGCTCGATCCCATCGGTTGGGGTTCGATCCCATCGGTTGGGGTTCGATCCCATCGGTTGGGGTTCGATCCCATCGGTTGGGGTTCGATATCGCCTTACGTTCAATCCAATCGGTTCGGGGTCGATACCGCCTTACGCTCGTTCCCATTGGTTGGGGTCCGATTGTCGCCGTTCGCCTTACGTTTGACCCCGTCCGTTGGGAATTGACAGTCGCGTACCGCTCGGCTCCACTGTTCGGACCTGGCTGGAACCTGGCTTATCACCTGTCGCTTGATATTGTTTTTCTCCATTCCCGCGACCCATTCGGGTCGGTTTGGTTTTTGTGCAGTTGCGGCTGTGACGCCCTCGGGATCTCCTCATTCTGGCTCGTGCCCGGGTCCATTCCCCCGCTCTTCCCCAGAGCCCGTTACTCCTCCTTTGCTTGTTTCTCGTTCTTTAGCGTCACCGTTTCATTCTCGTCCCATTCCACCTGTTCAGCAAGTTACTCCTTTGCAGTTTTCACATTTCGCGCGGGAGTTGGCCCAGCACCCGGATCGCGAGCGCTCCCAATATGTGCTCGATGACATCGTTTTGGTTTTCGTACTGGTTTTGTCCCTGACCTTTTAAGGTCTGCCGAAAGGAACATGAAGTTCGCGTCTGCTCATCCGGCGGTCATCGATGCCTACCTCGAAAACGAAGTCTCGCGGCTCCGCGTAGCCAGCCCATTCGCTGCTTCCCCTTCCTGGCTTGCAGTGCAGCCACTTTGGGGTAATTCCCAAGAAGCATCAGCCCGGTAAGTGGCGTCTCATGCTCGACCTCTCGTCGCCCGAAGATCACAGCGTCAATTCAAGCATCCCCAGCGATCTCTTTTCCCTCCATTACATATCCGTGGATACAGTGATTGCCGTGTTGATGCAACTTGGCCCCGTGGCCCTCTTGGCCAAGTTCGATGTAGAGGCTGCCTATCGTAACATTCCTGTTCATCCGGACGACCACTATCTGTTAGGCATGCGTTAGCGTGAGCACTTCTACGTTGACTTGACGTTGATAGATAGATAGATAATTTTATTTAAACAAGCTTACAACGTCAACAAAAGCTGGTTTCCACGAAGGGCGTGTACAACAATTAATAGAAATAGAACAGTTAGAGTAACAATACTAAGTAGAAAGGTTAATAGATAGTAAAAATCTAATACAAAATTGAATGTCTATATTTACATTTTTTATGATACAAGCATCATTTTATGACATGATGAGTAGCAATTTTTTTTCAAAGTAAGACAGAGACTTGCTCTCCCTAATTTCTTTGGGCAATGAGTTCCATATAGATGCACCATCATACATGAAACTCTTTTTCATGCTATTTGTACGTGGTTTTGGCAAACAAATGCCAGATGAGATGTCTCGTAGATTGTAATTTAACACCTCCTTTTTGTATGTAAGAAGGTTTGTGAGACTCTTTGGTCCCATTTTATTTAAAATTGTATACATGATCTTAGCTTTTGCTCTTTTTCTTTGTGCTTGAAGTGGTTTCCATCCCAATTCACTTTACACAATTTTGTGATCAATTTCATTGCCGTTTGGTTTGCGGTCAGCCCCGTTTATCTTTGACTCTGTTTATCTTTGACTCTATGGTTGAGTGGATTTTGCGGTTCAACTACCACCTTCGCTTCCTCTTCCACTATTTGGATGTCTTCATCACTCTCGGTCCGGCTAACTCATCGGAATGTGCCAACAACGTGACAATCGCTCGGTGTTCACCAACCTCGGCCTACCCTTGCATCCTACGAAGTGCGAAGGTCCTACCACTTCTTTGGTTTTTTGGGTATCCAGCTCGACTCAATGTCGTCTCAATGTCGAATTCCACTGCGATCTGGTTGGTGGTTAGAGTTTTTCGTCTCCTGGGATGGGGTCGCCTTCCTCCGCATGCCTACCGTTTCCTTGTTTCCCGACCTCTTCGTCGTTTCCGACGCTGCTTGTGCTTGTGGCGCTATCTGGAGAAATGCCTGGTTTGCAGGCGTCTGGCCGACTCCGCTTTCTTCCTCCGATATTGTCATTCAAGAGCTCTTCCCTATCGTTCTTGCAGCTCACATCTGGGACTCTAAGAGGGCGTGTCTGAGGGTTCAGTTCCTGTGCGATAACTCGGCGGTTGCTGCCATCCTGAATTCCGGGTCTACTCGCGAGCGCTGTGCGATGCATTTGGTTCGACGGCTTACCCTAGTCGCCTGTCGCTGTCATTTTTCGTATTCCGCCCGGCATGTACCTGGCCGTTCCAATGCTGTGGCTGACGCTCTCTCCCGTTCTCGTTTCCAGGAGTTCCATCGCCTTCATCCCTCCGCCGATCCTTTCCCCACCGTCATACCCAGCCATTTGATCCGGGAGCTTACCGCATGCTAGAGGACAAGTGTTTTGGTTTTTTGGCTCACGGCTTGGCCCCGAATTCCTCCCGCACGTATGCTGTTGGTCAGCGAAAGTTTTGGCAATTTTGTAGTTTGTTTGCTTCGCTATGGTCCGGTCCGACTCCACTTCCCGAGGTTAATATTAAAGAGATTTTGAAGGAACACGTACATACTGTAATGGAGGTGCCAGACGAAATCCGAGGCAGTCAAAGAAACTCGATTAACGTTCGGCGTAACCATGTGTTGCAAGATGGACTGGCAAAAATTTCAAGGGCCTCGTTTGTTCCAAGCAGAGAATTATCGGTAAAGTTTGCAGATGATGTTGGGCAAAGCGAAGGTGCAGTTGACCTTGGTGGTCCGACACGGGAGTTTCTTCGGTTGGCTGTTCGAGAGCTCTTCGAATCTTCGATGTTTTCTGGAGAACCTGGAAAACGTGTTTTGGACATGTACTGTAGGTCAGTAACTGAAGGTCCCAACGCCTGTCCGACCTAATTGGTCTTTAGTTAAAGTGATAATAATCATCACAATAATCCTAACATCAACTCTTTACCCGACCAAACTGAATGCAACCGTTAAACACCCCTGGAAATCTAACCCCTAACTCCCATGGACGAAATACTGACTAGTGAGCCTTTCTAATAAAAAAGCCTCTGCTGTGCAATGAGATACAGTTCAGTGTGGCGGTTTACAAAGCGTTTTGATTTGTTTTATTGTTGTTTTTCTTTCACAATAATTAATTAGTAATTAACACATGTATTTTGTAGCAAGGAAAGAAAGCATGTACAAATGGGCTGGGAGATTAATTTCAGTGTCAATTTGCAATGGTGGAGAAGCAGGGAATTCCTTAGCAGAATGCCTTTATAATCTAATAGCAGTTGGTGAACATGCATGTAACCCAACTGTGAGTGATGTTCCAAATACCGATATTAGGGATACCCTTGAACTGGTAAGGAGATTTGCCAACAAGAAAATAATTAATGTTCACTAACAACTCTACAGTAAGAGGCAATTGCTACCACCACACGCAGTGTAAATAAAATTACCCAAAGCGATGAAGTGACCCAAGGGCGAAGCCCAAATGGTACTTCGTCCCAAGGGGTAATTTTCGCGGATTACCTTCAGCTAATTGACACTTCATGTGTACACTAGTTTGGAGTTTATTTGTCAATATTTTGGGGAAAACAATACCAATATAATAGTCCAATCCAAAAAAGGCATGCAACTTTACAAACTGTTATGAGCAGCTAGACATGTCAGTTAATAATGACTGTTGTTAATTTTAATTAGCTAAATGTTTTGAGTGTATTTTTTACTAACAGCTAAAAACGCAGAAAATGATGAGGCATTCATGGAGTTGGTCTCCTCAACTAAGGTGCAAGACTACTTGTCGAATTGTGGCTATAATAGCATGCCGCTATTTGCAAAAAGAGAAGACCTGGTTATGGAATTATGTCATTACTTTGTGGTAGATAGAGTCCATACAGCTATCGAATTGTTTAAAGAGGGACTTTCAACTCTTGGTATCCTTGAACTTATAAACAAGTATCCTGCTGCTTTCAAACAAATCTCTTACTGCTGATGACATCGATGAGACCTTCACACCAAAACTCGATGCTGTTGGATCGAACAGGTGTGAGAAACAGGAGAATGCTGTTATGCATTGGAGGGACTATCTTCAAAACAGCGAAGGTAATACAGTACAGTAAAATTTCTCATACCGCAGAACACCCCACAATATATTATATATAAGTGTAATACCCTGCATGATATTTTCATGACGCTTCATGTGTACACTAGTTCAGCGTTAATTTGTAATATTTTTGAGAAAACAATTTTAACAAAAAACAACACCAATATACTACGGTCCTATCCAAAAAGGTATACAACTTTACAAACTGTTACTAGCAGACACGTCAGTTGACACATGTCAACGTCGAAAAACTGTTCAACTGGCAACTTTTGATAAGTAAACACGTACAACTGTTTATAGTACTTATTCATGAGACATCTTCCTATCAAGTTTGTCAATATTTTAATTTGTTTTCCATTTTAAGCTGGCATAACAAAGACCGCTCTTAGTGACATACTTACGTTTGCCACTGGAGCAAACAAGATTCCCCCAATGGGGTTTTCACAGCAGCCAACCATTTGTTTCAGCCAACCATTTGTTTCTGGGAAGATTGTTGTCCCAAAGCTAACACATGTGGCGATGTGTTGTTCCTACCAACTAGCATTGGGGTATTAAACGACTATGAAATGTTTTAAGAAATGATGGATGATGGAATTATGAATTCTCCATTTTTTTTAATGGCCTAGTTATAAGAACCACGCAATCTTAATTACATTGAAGAATAAAGCATATTCCGAAGAATAATGCCATCCTGAAAACTCAAGATATAAGTTTAACAAGTGGAACTAAGTGAAATTTGTAATATATCGATTTCATTTCGAAGTCATCATCAGATAAGTCACTTGTCTGACCACTTGTTTAACTATGGTTTAACTCATATTTTGAGTTTTCGGGATAGTATTATTCTTTGGAATATGTTTCATTCTTTACTTTTTTAAGTTGTCATTAATTATATTATTTAGCTATATAGCTCATTGGACGCCATTTTTGTTGATTTAATGTTAACTGTTACAATCAAGCAGCTAAGTTAATTTGCTATTTCCAGCTATGTATTTTGAAAATACAATTAGCTTAATGTTTCGCATTTGCTTTTGGGCTCTGGCAACATTTGTTTTAGAAAGGAACCAAGATGGCATCGAATTAAGACTTCTAATTGCAAAAGATCTATAAAAGTTGATTTGTCATTTATATTTTTGTCCATCATACTTTCTATAAACGCTCTGCAATAATACGCATTAAGCACTGTTTGCGTAGCTCGGAAACCAAGCTAAACTACACACATATATATATAGTAAAACAAAATAAACTACAAACTCGAGTTACTTCATTAAAACTTTAATTCACTACAAATCTGTTTCGTATGGCAAGCAGAGCCAACCACACTCATCAGGTGAATATTGCAACTGATTTTAAATGCTTAGGAAATTTGAATTAGGATTAATCTATAAAACGGATGGCTCATATTACGATGTTATATACAATTCGGTATAGTATCTATTAGTTATTATTGGTTACTTAAAAAATGTTTCTTTCTGTGCCTACAACTGCTTATAAGTTCATTTCTGCGATTAAGCGAGCTTAAATCCGGATGATGAATTTTTCATGCAAACACAGATTACATTTTTTGGTCACATTGGAGTAGGGTTTACATTGTTTTAATATTGTCCACATGATGGTGTAGTGGACGTCTGCTTCTTTGAATGACCATATATATTTACTCAGTTCGGTAGCGGATTTATATTTGATATTTCTAAACGAACTGGTATGGTTCAAGTATCTGGTTTTGAAGGGAGTTTCAGTTAGTCCAACGTATGTCTCTGGTTTCATGTTGTCCTGCCTGGTGACCGTGGCTTGGTAGACTATCCCTTCTGATTGGCACTTTCCGTCGAGTGGGCAGGTGCTATTTTGGCGACAATTACATTTACTGGTAGTGGTTGGGTTTGGATTGGATTTTTTCTTAAGTATGGATTTATTGTGAGATGAGATTATGCTCTTCATGTTTGGCATGCAGCTATAACTCAACTTCAAAGTATTCCGGTTAAATATCTTATGTAGTGGGTGGCCCTTAACCAACACTGCTAACAAAATAATAACCGAAGAGAAAGAAATCGCAAAGAGCTTCGACCTTGACACCAAAATCGACGCACTTGCTGAGAAAGATTCCTTCGTGACCTTGAAAGACCACAAGCCTAACTTTAATAACAATCCTACATGTAGACTGATAAACCCATCTAAATCTGAAATTGGCATCATAAGTCAAAAAATTCTCCAAAGAATTAATTCCAAAATAACATCATCCACTGGTCTAAATCAATGGAAAAACACCGACTCGGTACTGAAATGGTTCGCAGACATTCCTAATAAACCAGCACACTCATTCATCTGCTTCGATGTAGTTGAATTCTACCCGTCAATATCCGACGACCTGCGGACAAAAGCTCTAGAATTTGCTTGCGAATATGACGAAACACTGACCAAGAAAAACACCATCATCCAAGCTAAGAAATCTCTACATGCGAACTGGTAGGCTCTTTCCTATTATCAAAGCTATCTCCGAAGTACGGCAACAGCATCGGCCTTTACCGAGACGACGGACTTGGTCGACGGTGGTTCGACCAAGAGTTGTAGAGAATATCAAGAAAGATATTTGCAAAATATTTAACGACCACAACCTAAAGCTAACTATAGAAGCGAATAAGAAGTGCGTCGACTACCTAGACATCACACTTGACCTTCGAACCGGAAAGTTCAAACCGTTTAATAAACCCGGAAACATTCCACAATATATTAACAGCCACAGCAACCAGGGGCGTAAATGTGGGGGGGGGGGTGGTACACCCCCCCAGACACATGCTCCAGTCGGTCTCAAAATGAGGGCAGTCGGTCTCAAAATGAGGGCAGTGGGTCTCAAAATTATGCATCGTTTAATTAGACGCGATTCTAACAGTGACCGATTTACCGACTAAATATTTTCGGAGACCGACTTCAATCATGGCAAGAAATTAAGATTATGATGAGCGCTATTTCAATTCGAGTTTACTCGTTAATCGTATTATCGTAATACCGGTAATATATAGACTAATAGTCTACAATATATTATATATTTCGCTGAGTCGAAAATCCCGCTTCAGCGACTGTTGGACAGCGTTCACTGTTAGAATCGCGTCTAATTAAACGATGCATAATTTTGAGACCCACTGCCCTCACTTCAATTCTCTTTCACCCAGTCATGGCTGACGGTCACGTTTTATCGAGCTCCGATAAATGTCTAAATAACATATTAAGAAATCAAAATATAGAATCTATTACACTCAGTAAAGATTGCTGTAGCCTAGCCTACGATGGAAAACGTATACAATGGACTAAGTGCTTTGAATCCTTGAAGAAATATATTGAAGAAACCATCGGTCTTAGTGGTAAATGGACATCACCTGGTGGCTTAACTAAGAAGTTCAAGGGTTATAACTCCGATTTGATTTTAACGTGGTACAACGGGAAACACAAAACACTTCTGTTCCAAGGAAAAGATGGAAATTATCTGAAAGAGATTCTGATAAATGCCCGTGAAAAAACGCTAACTTCATCAGCAAAAGCGAAGCCCGACAACGGTAAGACAGAGGAGAACAGTTTGTTAGACGCTCAGACACCATCTCGAACTGATCTATCTGGTTTATTCGTCGATCGTTCTGCCGTTCCTGTTGGTACAACCACGACCAACTCACAAGGACACCCGCGGAGGCCCGAACATGTGTCTGAGTCCGATCTAAACGAATCTAGTGAAATTAAAATATCAAGGAATTATAGTGATGAGTCAAACCCATTGTCATCGACTTGGTGTGATTGTCCATGTAGGCCTTACGCAACAGACTTTGAAGGGGTTAAGTTGGACATCGTTATAATGCAAAAGCAGATCGAGTCCTTGGTCAATGCCAAAGGCGTCCCGAAGCCCACGAGTATGGAAAAATCCGACAAAATAACTAATCTTGAACGTGAATTAGAGCATGAGAAAGAGAGATGTAAACAACAAGAAAATAAAATTTCCATAATGATTAAAGAAAGGAATAAAGAAGTTATCGATCACAACAACCTAGTTTGTTCCCTGGAGGATAGAGTGGCCAAAGCAGAAGGCGAAAGTGATTCTCTAAGGCTTGCAATGATATTGATTACGCAAGATAAGATAGCCAACTTGAATGAAATTACACCAACTACAGAAATCCGCCCCGAATCTGCATACCAGCGAGTAGAAAAGCCCAAGGGAATAAGAAATGGTACAAAGAAAATTAACACCCTTGACATTGAGCACAAAAACAGATTCGATGCCCTAAGAGACGAAAACGAAAACAACGATGGAAAGTCACAGGAAATACCACCGAAATCGTCATGCATTTCAAAGGAGAATAAAAGAATTCCAAAACCACATCGCGTTGAGAACAATGTCAAAACGAATCTACAGTTGAATCAAAAACCTAATTATGAGAGAGTCAGCCAGGTGAAACGAAGTAAAGTTAAACATCATTCACAGGCTATCTTCCACTCACAAATAAATGGAAATTTAAACCGATTCAAAATATTCCGGTCAAGTGAGTCACCAACACAATCGCAATAAAGTATGCTTAGAAAAACAAAGCCAAGTCAATCATCAGTTACCGGAATGGATGGGCCATCTACCCCTGATCGAAATACCAATGCCTGCAGATAACAAGCAACACAAGTATTTTTTTCGGCCACGAACGAGCAGGGAAGAATGGTTGAACTATCTGGAATTTGTCAGTCGAACATTACCGTGATAGAAAATCCTGTAGTACAATTAACATATAACGTCACCCATTCCACCGTACCTAACAGAACGATTCCTGTGAGGATAAGTTCGAGAATTTCCAATAAAAATTCGAGAATAAAAGCCAATATACCACAGAACTGTCCTGCTTTTTTAACTGAAATCTGCTGAAAGACTCGATAGAACCGCAATCAATTCCGCCGAGGCCTGCCTCCCCACGAAGAATCCCTAAAAATCGGTCAAGAAAACACAATCCTAACAACTGCATAACAATTAAAACTTGCGATATGCCTATTTCTTGCCCCCTCCCATCAATCTTCCTTACCAATATTTGTCATATCATAAATAAGATGGTTGAACTACATGGCATTGTTACCATAAACAAACCCACCTTGATTATGATTACAGAGTCCTGGCTTAATACGAACATACCAGATTCTGCTATATCGCTTGGTAATAACTTTAACTTATATCGCCGTGATCGACCCACACTCGGAGGGGGGGTTGTGGCATATGTCAGCACTCAGACACCAAGTACCCGTCTAAACTATTTGGAAGAAGATGGTAAAGAAGCATTATGGCTACTACTTAAACCGTCCAGGACCCCTAGACCATTTAGTGTGATTGCGGTTGTTGGCATCTATTATCCACCAGGACAGACTGTAGAAGCTGAAGGAGAAATGACTGAATATATCACTAGAGGACTCGACTCCATACTGCATGATCATCCGTCGGCTGGTATAATAATCACTGGAGATTTCAACCAAATGAACCTTAATCAGCTGTGCAGGCGTTTCAATCTAAAGAAATCCGTGAGAGCGCCCACGAGGGGTAGTAATACCCTAGATCAAATACTTACGAACATGTCTGAGTTGTACACTGATGTCCTGCACCTACCCCCTGTTGGCAGATCTGACCATCAGTGTTTACTACTACTTCCTAAAGTGAGACAGAAAGTTAAAACCATCTTCACGTAGAGTACGCCTGTTGAAGCCTGGTAATCTAATATCGCTCGGCCTAAAGTTAAACCTCGAGGCATGGATGTCTGTTTTCTATGCTCACGATGTTGACGACAAAGTTAGTGCGTTTACCGAAATCATAGTACGTATGCTTGATGATACAATTCCCGAACGTACTATACGTGTTCATGCCTCGGACAAGCCATGGATGACATTACACATTAAACAAGAAATCAAATCCAGGCAGAGAGCTTTTACTAAAGGAGACTCAATAAAATATAACCACCTGTGTAATAAAGTATCCGTACTAGTAAATAAGGCGAAAGCCCAATACTATCGATCGAAGGCTGAAGGTTTCCGTAAACATAATCCAGCGAAATGGTACAAGGCGATATATCAACTAACCGGAGCAGAAGACGGTAACACTACGAGCCCATCACAAGATGCAGCAGCTAACACTGCGGAGTTACTACAGGAAATCTTTACCAGGCCATGGCAGAATCTCCCCCCAACCGAAATTCCAAGTCTCTCTGAGATAGCACATCTTCTGAAGGAGGAAACTCCCCCTTACACCTACAATCGGTCAAGTCAAGACTTCTCTCAGACAACTAAATCCTAGGAAAGCTACCGGGTGCGACAAGATCCCTGCCTGGTTATTAAAGAGATTTTGCGAAGAACTAGCACCTGTGGTCCACCATATTATATGTAGCAGTATTACGCAATTCAAATACCCAACACCATACAAACATGCATTGATTACTCCAGTACCTAAGGTCTATCCTCCTAACGATGTTGAAAACGACTTTCGTCAGATTTCCGTACTTCCTCAATTAGCTAAAGTTCTCGAAAAGTTGCAGCTAAACCTAAACAGCTCTGTTTTTGAAAAGATTGATAACAACCAACATGCCTTCACCAGTAAACGGTCAACGGTGTCTGCGCTGGCAACTATCTCCCAGAACTGGTTCAACAATACAGACAATTCGCGTGATGGCAAGAATGGCATTCATGCATTGTTTATCGACTTTCGAAAGGCTTTTGATCTTGTGGATCATGGGATCCTTTTAACTAAGCTTGCTGAACTAAATGTGACAAAAGGCTTTTGGATGTGGACGCGGAGCTTTTTGGAAGGCAGGACCCAACAGGTAAACCTGGGGGGTACTTTATCATCAGTTAAGCCATCTCCTACTGGCGTCCCCCAAGGCTCCGTTATCTCGCCCACGCTATTCAACGTACACATAAATGACCTCGAAAGTTCGGTCCCTAACCATCTTCAAATCAATACATGCAAGTATGCGGACGATTGCACCCAGGATGAAGTTGTTCATATGGGATCACCAAGCCACATGCAAGAGGTTCTCGAAGCAATGCACAGTTGGGCTGCTAGAAACAAAATGATGTTAAACCCAAAAAAGACAAAAGACATGTGGATCTGCTTCAGAAATTCAATCCCAGAACCACCTTCCCTTTTTATTGGCGATGAAGAAATAGAAAGAGTGAGTTCGTTTAAATTGTTGGGCATATGGCACCAAAAGAATCTGAAATGGAATTGCCATATTGAAAAGATGACCAAGAAAGCCAACAAACTACTCTTCTGCTTGAGAGAATGTCGCAGAGCAAACTTACCAACAGATGTCGGCATTACGTGCTACCAAACTAAAATTAGACCTATACTAGAGTACGCAGCACCTATATGGAGTGGAATCCCGCAATACCTAGAAGATGAAGTAGAAAACATCCAAACTAGGAGCCTGAGAATTCTAGGTCTACCCCGTGACCACTTACAAAGCCTAAAGCATAGACGGGACGATCTCACTATCCGTGAACTCCAACGAATCCAAAGTGATACAAGCCATCCATGCAATAAATTATTACCTTTACCAAGAACACACTTATACGACCTAAGGACTGATAGTGGCCGGCCTCCTATCTTTTCGCGCACCAAAAGACATGAACTTTCTTTCATTCCAAGAGCAATTTCTCTGAAATATAGAAACTCTCGCTAATGCTTACCATTTTTATAACATAATTTTAAATAGACGAGAACAAAATTGTTTTAATATTTTATATAATATTCTATATTGTAAGCTAATTAAGTACTAGCTATTTATTTATGAGACTCTAATTATGTAAATCCATTGTATTTTTATACTAAAGATGGGTAATAAAAACTATTATTATTATTATAATTAAAATATGCTCGCGGCCTTTAAAATATGCATGCGGTATTATAATTTGCTTCGAATGTCAAGTCTGCTGTATTTAAGCCTTACTCGATTAAATTTATATTATTATCACTGTCATACGGATAATATTTGTGAATAATATCGTTCCGAACTTCGGCGATTCTGGCAGTTGGCATGTCGAAAGCATAGCTTTGGATTTGTTTCGGAAAGAGGTAAATATTAATATAATTTTAATATATTAACTAGACTTTATTAGTTTATATTGTCGGTTTATAAAATTATAGTATACAGTCGATACATTGAACTTTATGTCTTTCCTTTTGGACCTTCATCGGATTCAGCTTGTGAATCTTAGCGTAAAGACTAAAGTCTTTCTGTCTTTGACAACATGTCGGCAAATATTAAATCATTTATCAAGATTCAAGACTATCACCCTGTGCTATCACTCCGCCGCTATCACGCTAGGTACTTCATGCAGTACTTGTCACTTGTGAGTTGTGATGCATTTGTGTTTGCTAATATATCCCCCCTTTGTTATTTAAACTAGCTGCCTACTTGTCTAGCTATTAGATGTTTCGGGCAATTTTGGACCAGTCGAAATATAAATAAAACACACAGTCCGTGAAAACCTTAGGCTTAGGCTCAATTTCAATTTTAATAGCCATACTCAGAAAATAATATATTTCATTGCCAAGGAAATAAATACAGTGCTTCCATTCGGTTAAAAGTACATTATTTATTCATGCATTAAACGGCATCTATTATGCTCGATTTTAACATGTGAGGCTACAGGCAACACTAAGTTAGTCTAAGTGACCACTATACTCCATTTTCCAGATGCCTCTTGGAAGACGCTACAAAGTTAGGTGTGGAATATGTGGATCAATATTCAATAAGGATTACACTAGTAAGCACTGCCTCACTTCCCACGCGAGTTACAATGTTCACACACTGCCAACCTCGGTATGCAGAGAATCCAACCAATCTTCACTCTCTACACACTTCCTGTCAAGTGTACAACCCGAGGAACAGATAGAGCAACCATCGCATTCAGCTCTTATTCCCGAAGATAACCAGCATGACCAATCCTTGGATGAAGAGCATCAATCTGAGGCACCAGTAGAATTTGAAGAGGATTCCACAGTCCACAGTCCGAGATTGTGCAGCCAAATGAGATGTTATGTGATGAAGAAATGCTAGAAGATGCATCACCTGTCCGTCTGAATATGCATGCCACTTCAGACAGTCTAGATTCTGATACTGAAGACACTGATACCGACGACACTGATACTGTAACATCCGATAATGATACAGGAGGCTTTGTTACATATTATGGGAAATTACGTCATTTGACAGATGCTATTGGCGAATGTCAAGAACTGCTTTCAACTGCTGGGAATCTTGATGCCCCAAACCCAAAGCATTTACTGGGTAATTTGGTGGATGTTGTTCAGAGAGTTAAAGATCAGAGTTCATCTTTACTCGAAATGGCTGTCGTTGAACTAACGAAGCTCGATGCAGCCACAGATAAAGAATCCAATAATCCCGTGGATTATTCTCCCATCGAAAGTGATCCTGCGAGAAGGAGGACAATAATGTCTGACGCGGACAGGAATTACCTAATAGAACAAGGTCCCTTCCAGCCAAAGCTCACACGCTATCCTAGAAATCGTGACATAAAAGATAAAAACAAACAATGTACTTTTTCATCGGAATGGTTTAAGCAGTATCCATATCTCGAATATTCCCCGCACACAAACAAAGCCTATTGCTTTGTGTGTCAGCTATTCCATCAAAACGACTCCAAAGATGCTTGGATTAAAGACGGCCAAAACGCATGGGACAAGATGAAGAGTGTTGGACAAAAGAAGAAAGGAAAGCTAGCCGCTCACTCTGGTAGTGAAAGTCACAAAGCAGCATTGCAGCAGTTGGCTAATTTTGCTGATCAAAGAGGGCACGTTGATTTGTTGATGGACAAAGCTCGCCGAAAAGAGATGATCGCCGCTGCAGCAGAGATCGAACGTAACAGAGCAGCAATTAAAATTCAGCTAGATGTTACTAGAACTCTTGCACGTCAGGGTCTCACATTACGTGGATCTGCAGAAGAACATGAAGCGAACAGTAATTTTAATCAGTTCGTGCAGTTGGTTTCCAGACATGTGCCGTCTTTCAAACGATGGTTGGATGAGGCTCCAAAACGCCCTCATGCTGCCAAGTACCTCAGTCCAAAGTCCCAGAATGAATACATCAAACTACTTGGTGAGGATGTTTCCAACAAGGTGACAAAGGAATGTGGAGCGTGATTGCCGACACGACCCCTGACGTGTCACACAGAGATCAACTGGCCGTAGTGGCTAGATATGTTGGCCCAGATTCTGGTGTGCCCACTGAACGCTTGGTCGACATCAATGACATCAACGACAAAACAGGAGATGGGCAAGCACAGGGAATTATCGCATCCGTCGACCGAAAGTCACTTGATAAAGATGGTATTGTCTTCCAATCATACGACTACACATCATCTATGTCAGGTGTATTCAGAGGGTGTCAGGCAATGATGCAAATCCATCTCGAACGTGACATTCCATACATACCCTGCACGGCCCATCGAATAAATACGTCAGTAGAGCACAGCTGCGACGCTAGTGTACCAGTATGTGCACTTTTCGATATACTGCAGGAGCTTTTCGTTTTCATTACAGCCAGCACGAAGCGCTACGACGTTTACAGCGATAAATTGAAACAGTCCGACGAAGAACCATTCACGTTGAAGCTTCGCAATCTATCGGGCACGCGTTGGGTAGCACGCGATGAATCAATTCACGCAGTGTGGAGCTCGTACGCAGTCTTATTAGAAGTCCTTGAGGTGCTGACCGACTCCAAGTATGACACGAAAACTCGGGTAAAGGCGGCAGCATTGCAGGATAAGATGAAGTCCTTCAACTTCGTGGTGATGTTGATGTTCATGAAAAACGTCATGGGTAAAACCAAGTGCTTGACCACAGAAGTTCAAGGTATCGACATGAATATCATTGATACCATCGAAAGTTTCAAGGCAACCATCGCAACCCTCGAGCACATTCGCAACGACAATGACGGCCTCGACAATCAGATACATTCGGCTAAGTCTGTGGCCGAACAACATGGCATCGATCCAGATGCCGAATACAACAGCACCATCGCCAACGCAAGAAACAGCAGCAAATCTTGGTCTGGTGAACCATTACAGGAAGGAATTCGTTGCAGTGCTTGATGCGCAAATAAATGCATTAAAGGCAAACCTGGAGGCTGTGACGAACATTCTCCAACCGGTCATGACCTTGCTCCAACCACCCTACAATGGCCCAGTCGACAACACAGCATTGCATAAGTTATGTGGCATGTTCCCAGTGTCGATGCGGCCAGATGCGGATGCAGTAGACACCGAACTGACAACTTTCCGTTGCCATCTGGAAACAAACCACGAGGAAATTCGATCAGTCAACGACGTCCTGGTTTATCTGAAATCCCGAAGTGAAACGTTGTTTCCACTGACTAGGCGATGTTTCAGATTGCTGCTTACGGTTCCCGTCACATCCGCATCCGCTGAGCGCAGTTTTTCAAAGCTCAAATTAGTGAAAACAGTAATGCGTTCAGTAATGAACCAGGAACGCCTCACTGAGCTCTTGACTCTTGCGTGTGAGCGCGATCTAACGGACACGATAGATCTTGACAAAATCGCTGATCAAAACTGACTAAACGCGGACGCTTGATGAAAATATGAAGACTTAAATCATAGATTACTTCATTAGGCTTATATAATCGCCATAACAAATAAAAATATTATAGGTACATGTACTGGCACTCTGGCAGACTGGCAGTGTACATATTATCAGCTTTATCAACTCCAAATTGTCACTGGATTAACAGCACTCTGCACGTGCAGGCATTCTATTATCCTTAAAAGTTAAAACCTTAATTAAGGGGCGAGTTGTCATTTTAATGTTCGGCAGCGAAAGAATGGAACGCTTTGTCAAAACACTTGCGAGACTTAAATACATTGTCTTCTTTTAAAAACAATATTTTAAAGTTTCTTTTAGAAACAGATGCTCACGAACATCGCTGTAGCATAAACTGATATATAGTATTCTATTTTACTAAATATTTTAAAATATTTATGATATTTTTCTATACATATAGATCATGCAGATATATAATATATACTTTCTATTGTAAATTAATTTAGATAGTATATAGACATAGACAGAGCAATATTTTAAAATTTATTCTATTAATACTGGTCACCGATTTATGCCAGTTAATATTCATTAACTGATTGGTTTTTTATCTTTAAATAAAGAAGTTATTATTATTAATGATCAGGATCACACAAATTTCTATGCGTGGTAGTCAGTCATACAACGAATTTCGGCTGTTTACGTATCATTGATTAGTCGGTCAGTCGGTCTCATTTTGAAACTATACCCCCCAGTCAAAATTGATATGTACGCCCCTGACAGCAACCACCTGCCAGCCATACTCCGCACAATACCTGAAGCGATCAACAGAAGGCTATCCAACATCTCTTCTGACAAACAAGAGTTTGAGACGGCCATTCCTCCATACCAAGAGGCACTTAGAAAGAGTGGCTATGAATACAACCTGAATTTCAACCCTAAAACACCGAATACAACCCGATCACCAAGCAGGAATGTTATATGGTTTAACCCGCCCTATAGCGCCAACGTAACCACCAACATCGGCCGCGTATTCCTACAAATGGTTGATGAATGCTTCCCAAAGGGCCACCCACTACATAAGATATTTAACCGGAATACTTTGAAGTTGAGTTATAGCTGCATGCCAAACATGAAGAGCATAATCTCATCTCACAATAAATCCATAAAAAATCCAAACCCAACCACTACCAGTAAATGTAATTGTCGCCAAAATAGCACCTGCCCACTCGACGGAAAGTGCCAATCAGAAGGGATAGTCTACCAAGCCACGGTCACCAGGCAGGACAACATGAAACCAGAGACATACGTTGGACTAACTGAAACTCCCTTCAAAACCAGATACTTTAACCATACCAGTTCGTTCAGAAATATAAAATATAAATCCGCTACCGAACTGAGTAAATATATCTGGTCATTGAAAGAAGCAGACGTCCACTACACCATCAAGTGGACAATATTAAAACAATGTAAACCCTACTCCAATGTGACCAAAAAATGTAATCTGTGTTTGCATGAAAAATTCATCATAATTCGCTATCCGGATTTAAGCTCGCTTAATCGCAGAAATGAACTTATAAGCAGTTGTAGGCACAGAAAGAAACATTTATTAAGTAACCAATAATAACTAATAGATACTATACCGAATTGTATATACATCGTAATATGAGCCATCCGTTTTATAGATTAATCCTAATTCAAATTTCCTAAGCATTTAAAATCAGTTGCAATATTCACCTGATGAGTGTGGTAGGCTCTGCTTGCCATACGAAACAGAGTTGTAATGAATTAAAGTTTTAATGAAGTAACTCGAGTTTGTACTTTATTTTGTTTTACTATATATATATGCATGTAGTTTAGCTTGGTTTCCGAGCTACGCAAACAGTGCTTAATGCGTATTATTGCAGAGCGTTTATAGAAAGTATGATGGACAAAAATATAAATGACAAATCAACTTTTATAGATCTTTTGCAATTAGAAGTCTTAATTCGATGCCATCTTGGTTGCTTTCTAAAACAAATGTTGCCGGAGCCCAAAAGCAAATGCGAAACATATTAAGCTAATTGTATTTTCAAAATACATAGCTGGAAATAGCAAATTAACTTAGCTGCTTGATTGTAACAGTTAACATTAAATCAACAAAATGGCGTCCAATGAGCTATATAGCTAAATAATATAATAAATGACAACTTAAAAAAGTTGTTTTGTTTTACTATTTCGCTCTGCTTCGGTATTGAGCACTCTATCGTCTATATGATTTTGAACTTGACACTTTTATTTGCACATATATATATATATAGTTCCATCGCCTTCATCCCTCCGCCGATCCTTTCCCCACCGTCATACCCAGCCACTTGATCCGGGAGCTTACCACATTCTAGAGGACCAGTGTTTTGGTTTTTTGGCTCACGGCTTGGCGCCGAATTCCTCCCGCACGTATGCTGTTGGTCAGCGAAAGTTTTGGCAATTTTGTAGTTTGTTTGCTTCTCTATGGTCCGGTCCGACTCCACTTCCCCGCCTCCGAGTTTTTGCTAATGATGTTTGTGACCTGGCTTGCTCATTCTCTCTCCCACTCTACTATCCGCGTTTACCTCGCTTCAGTTCGCTCGCTCCATATTGACCTTGGTTTCCCGGACCCGACTTTGAATACCCGGCATCTGCGTCGTGTTTTAAAAGGCATCCGCCGCTTCAAGTCATCCTCACGTCCTCGCCGACGTCCTATCACGCGGGACCTCCGCCGTATCGCCCTGGGACGCGACGATGTTTTGGGCTGCTTGCTCCATGGCGTTCTTCGCCTTCCTTTGGGTCAGCGAGTTCACGTCTGGTTCACCCTTCGATGCCGCAATACATTTGTCATTAAACGACGTCGAGCTTCTTCCCGGCGCGCCTTCTCCGGCTGTCCGTCTTCGCATCAAGTCCACCAAAACGGACCAGTTTGGTCAGGGCTGTTTTTTATACGTTGGTCCCACTCTGGACAACACATGTCCGGTCACTGCCTTACTGGCGTACTTATCTCTCCGTGGCACTGTCCCTGGCCCACTGTTTCTTTGGTCTAATGGCGCTCCGTTAACAGCGAACCATATCAATTCTGGTTTGCGTTCCATTCTATCACGGACTGGTAACTCGGGCTATTATTCTAGTCATAGCTTCCGCATCGGCGCTGGTACTGCCGCCGCGGCGGCTGGCATACCCGCGCACCTTATTCAGACTTTAGGTCGTTGGTCCAGTTCGGCCTATCTTAGCTACATTTGCACTTCGCCAGATACGGTTATCTACATCTCGTCGCTGCTATGAGGGTTGGAGTCTTTTTTGTTTGGGCTGAGGTTCCAACGGTAACCTTTCTCCAACCCCCTTGTAGTTGGAGCATGTTTTTTGGAGGAGGTACCGTTGGTCGGGGGGTTCAGCAGGTCCCTTGTTAGTTGCATCATTGTTTGTCGCAGCCGGCATATTAGCTACTGACTCCATCCCTCCGATCTGCACTCTGCCATCGTAGGTAGTGGGCGTATTATCATGTTGGGTCATGTAGTTGAGAACCATGTAGATCGTTAATATCTTTTTAGTCCTGATGTGAACATGACTGTAGGTAGTGGTACATCACTCATTATCGAAGATCTTAACCAAAGCTACAGTATACTCAATGCCACTGTCTCTGTGCATAGATCATCTTCCTCAGATGTTAGTTCAGGTGAACACAGTGGTTCTGAAGATGGGAATAGTGACAATGACCTCTGCAGTTAAAATAAGTGAGTAGATTGTAATGAAAATGTTACTCCAAATACCAGAAAAATACTGGACTACACAGTATCTATAATATATGCTATAAATCATATTTATAATAACTATTTGTAGTACTGTTATACTGCCATATACGGTACTTTTAGAATTAACATTGTGCTAATTTTTCTTACGGAATGCACGGCATTTTAAAAAGTGCAACGAATGATATGAATCAAGAGAGACTCTTGCTCTACTGATGACGAAAATGATGAAAACTATATTTGGTAAGTTATTAATTTTGTGAAGCTTTATAAAGAAGATATAATAATGACTGTCCAAATTTATTGTACATTTATGGATTTTATCTTTGATTGTTAGTAAGCTTAGTAAACTCTTACCAATAAGAAATGTAAACTAGAGATGTTATCAAGATGTGTCTGAAAAATTAATAAGATGTGTTAAAGTGTATATGAAATGAAAATTTTTATGATTGTATATGAAAGAACACTGAAATTAATGAATGGCTTTTACATGCCTTTTATATCCTATTGCGTTCTCGAGTTATAACGTTTTATGTAATTTGAACTATGATGTCACAAGTGTGACACAGCATGACAACACAACTGATAATCAGGTATATCTTCAGACTGGTTACACTAAACTGCCTCAAACTTTGCAGACATACTCAGTCAACAAAACTAAACATTGCTATATATGTTCTTATGGCAACAGATTAGTTTCCAGGCCACTTTCTTTCTTTAAAATAAATGTTTGTTTTCCACCACATAGCAAGCAACTTTTTAAGTTTTTACCAGTTGGTATCTTTTCTGTCTAATTCTCAATACATGAAGACAGTTTAAAACAAAATACATTGCCTACAATGACGAAAAATGGAAGATTCCGTTTTTAGACAGAGCCTGGGAACTAATCTATTACCATGGCGACCACATAAGAATAAAAAAAGAAGTAGTATGGAGTAAGTCCACAAAGTTTGAGCCAGTTTAGTGTAAGTGTAACCAGTCTGAAGATATAGCTAATTTTCAGTTGTGTTGTCATGCTGTCACACTTGTAACGTCATAGTTCAAATTACATAAAACGTTATAACTGAAGAACGCAATAGGATATAAAAGGCATGTAAAAGCCATTTTTCATTAATTTCAGAGTCTTTCATATACAATCATAAAAATTTTCATTTCATATACACTTTAAAACATTTACTTTTTTATGTTCAAGGACTGTTGATGAAATGAAGATGATGTGGAGTTTACCCCTTTGGATGAGCCAGGCACAGCTGAAAATCTTGAAGACATTTCTCTTCCTCAATCATCTATGTCTGTTTCTGACAGCAATCCTTCCCAGCCTGATTCGGATCAGTGTTCTTTGTCTACCACAGAAACAATCCCCCATCAACTTTCTTAACCTATAAAATCGCTCCAAGGTCACACATGCTGAATCGTGACGAAGACAATATTGAGCATGATGATCAACTTAATATTGCAAAATCTACAAAAGTTATTTGTTCACTCGAGCTACTCCTTCAGCTCTTGCAAGAAAAATGCCGACACCCATCTTGCAATCTTCAGGCGTCAACCAAGTTCACTCTTATTGGCACAAGTGTGTTGATTACTTGGTTGTGTAGCGAAGGGCACAGTGGAAAGTTTCATTCTTCGTATGATTCTTCGTAATGGTGTCCTTTCTACAAACCTTCAGACTGCAGTAGCTATTTTATATTCTGGCAATAATTTTTCAAAAATGGAACAGTTTTCTCAGTTCTTAGGCTTGTCATTTATTTCTAAGTCTACTTTTTTCAGTACCAAAGGCTGTACTGTATCCCTGTTGTAAACGAATGGTGGCAATTGCAACAAGAAATTATTAGGCAAGATTTCAGAGGGAAGGAGATAGTTGTATCTGGAGATGGTCAGTGTGATTCACTAGGCCATTCTGCAAAAAATCTTTGTTACTTTGTGATGGAGATGAACACCAACCTCATTATTGATTTAGAGGTCTTGGATAAGAGGCATACTGAGTTGAAGTCGGTGAATATGTAAAGAGAGGCTTTGAAAATTGTCTTAAATAGACTCACCTCTACTCTAAATATTGTCGAGATTGTTACAGATGCTTCGTCTAGTATCATTAAGATGATCGGTAAATAGTACATTAATTTGTTATATAAATAAATCTGCTAATCCTCTGATAGCAACAGCGCCCTAGATTACTTAAAATGGGATACTCTTTTCTGCAGACGTGAACACCATATTTTTAAATTAGTAGATAAATGTATAAATAATCATTGTCCTCAATTTTTTATTAACTATTTTCGATTTAATAGTAGTATTTCAAAGCGTGTAACCAGACAAAGCCATCTTTTGCACCTGCCTAGGGTGCGAACTGAAATCGCAAAACGTGGTTTTTATTTTAATGGATGTACAGTCTATAACAAATTTCAATCGCGATTTAGACTTGAGTAAAAATATTTAGTATGTAAGTAATATTATTAGCATATTTTTTGTAATTTAACTATTTGTATTTATTTGTATTATCTAAGGGCTCCCATTGATAACAGCTACTTTTTGTAACTGAAGGGGCTACCCTTGTCAAATAAGTGTTTCATTCATTCATATACAATATATTATAAATTATTATAAATTATTACAATAATTTATTGGTTCCAGCCAATTTCAGTTTAAAACCCATCTTCAATCACGATTTATATGATGCATTTGTGTAATTTCTGTTTTTTGTTTCATTTTCAAGATGAAGAATTCAAAGATTTGTTTCATTCCCTGGATGTTTGGCACAAATCCAAGAATATGAGAAAAGGAATCGCAAAGGTAATAACTGAATTCATATTGCAATTACTGACAATAAATTCTTTATAATTATTTTTTTAATTACCTTAGCATTATAAAGTGAATTATTGTATTACTCTAACACATGTATTACTTTGTGTTCTAATTGTTTAGGTGGCGTAGTCAAAAGAAAACAAAAAGATAATGGACTGGTCTGGAGAGCTTATTAAAAATATTTCGTATTGTTGTGAGATGGCAGCTAAAGAAAATGCAACACAAAAAGATCCTTTGAAGGTTATGAAGGTTAGCAATTATTATTTAAATCATTTAATTCTGAAGATTTCCCTGTTGCTGTGGCTAATTTCAGCATAGCCAGGATTTTCTGGGGGGGGCAGGAAAAACCTTGGCGGCAGCCTAACTGAGGGAAATGCATGAAGACAACATTTTCTCAGGGGGACAGGAATTTTGTCAGAGGGGGCCAGGCCCTACTGGCTACGCCTGTATTGACAAATGGCTAACAACTAACACTAGGGATGCACCAGATATTGATTTTTACATGTACTGTACAATCTGGCCAGATATGTCTGTGTCGAATGCTAGTCTGTTGTTTCACTTTTAGGCACATGTGCTTGTACAACATACAGGAGAATATAGCAATTGGTGCACCTTTAACTTCACAAAGATTATTAGAATAATTTTTTTCATAGGACAAATGGATTGGACTTTTGCACCATGTCTGCAACAAACATGAGTGGCTTGGAGGAAAATGTGGGCATGAGGATTTGACTGGGGAACATGGTTTGGAATGGTTTGACAGAAGAGAATAAGTATTTAAAACCTTGCAAAAGATAACACTCGATGTGAAACTTCTTAATACATTCAAGTTCTATACCCGTTTCAGGTAAATAAATAATGGTCTGGGTCAGGTGTGTTTACATATTTGTTTTACATTGTTTCACACTATAGACACACTGGCAACCTGGAATGTGCAAATAGCTTGTCTCTGGCATACACCCCAAAAAGATGCTCATTTTCGTAAGTACCAGCAATACAAAATTGTTGTTTATCAGTTCTTATAACTATATGTTTGTGGGAAAAAATACCATTGATTCAACTTACTGTAGATACTGGCACCATACATAAACTCTGTAATAAGGTACATAATCTAGTTCGTTTAATTTAGATATCAGTATTTAGAGCCAGGAAACAATAAGCAGCCATTGACTGGAAACAACCCACCATGGCGAGGTGATGGTATCCAGGAAATACAATCAGAGGACAAAATCTTGGGACTCAAAAGTTATCAAGAAGGCTAAAGATTACACATATGTCCAGCTTATGGTTGCAAAAACTTTAGATAGGATGTGTGACACAAAATCAATTACAAGGTCATTTAGCCCCCCTTTGAAAGCAACATAGTGCCAGCTGCTTTATCATAGCATTATCTAAAGTATCCAAAAATTCCTGAAAATATAAATAAAATAATAGATGTGAGTAACAAATTAAAAATATTTCATTCAGATTTTTACCTAAAATACAATTATTGCTTGA
This sequence comes from Chrysogorgia sp. JL179-B06, assembly GCA_035772405.1. Lineage (NCBI taxonomy): Eukaryota > Metazoa > Cnidaria > Anthozoa > Scleralcyonacea > Chrysogorgiidae > Chrysogorgia > Chrysogorgia sp. JL179-B06. Next base: position 2,388,000 of record JAYKKM010000518.1, on the reverse strand, counting down.
AAAATATAGGGTTTACATGCTCAATAAGAACAATTATCTGCTTGAACATGTGTCTCTAAAAGCTAAAGCATCGTAATCAAAACAAAACAGTACAAACAGTAAGTGAAATTAGGAACCTGCAGTTTGATGTTTCTTGGTGATCACTTTACACAACAGAACCCAGCTTGCACATGAAAAGCAACAATATACAGCAGGCGACATAGAAGTTACACAGTTACCTTTACTTGATTGTTTTCAAGCCTGTTTTCTTCCTCTTCTGACTGCCTCAGGCTCTGGGTATGCCGTCTCCTTTTTGGTGGTTGAACATGCCCTTCCTATAACAGAAATTAGAACATAAATATCAGAAAATATTTGAATAACTGGACTTGCATGCAACAGAGTACCACGTTACATTTGAAGTGCTTCAATGTAGAATATACCATATAAGTTTAGAAATGTAAAATCACACTCTAATAAAGAAGAGTTCAATAAATACGAGATATACATAAATTTACATAAGAATTTGCATTCTAAATAATCAACGTATAGAATTACCTTATACATGGATTTCCCTTTGTAACCAGCAGTCTTGCATGGGCACCCTTTTTTCTTCGCTCCATCCTTTCTTGAGCAAGTATTCTTACAAGCACAAATCTGATTTGAAACATTTATAACAAGTTATCCAGAGTCGTAACAGTAAGATTATTGTCAACGCACAACCAAATATGTTATCAATATACGTACACGATAACAAAGACAAAAATTCTGCCGCACATACCTGCTCTCTTGCTGGAGAGGTAGACATCCCATCAAAACAACTCTCCGTCTTATCCTTCGAAATTGTTTTATTTAAGTTCCATGAATGTTTTTGAGCTTGCGTCGCATCGCACAATATGGAATCGAATTGTCAACATTGACCACTGAACAATAGGTTTACGCGTCACAATTGCCGACCAATCAGCGTCTGAGACTGCCCCTTTAACAACCATGGATCTGTTCCATGGCAGGACAGTATGGTTAGTTTGTAAAATTATACCATGTACTATAAAATTCTCATTGAATATGTGTATTATTCCTACTTTTTAAAATGCAATATTTCATTCTATATTCCTAAATGGGGATACTTACAGAATCTAGTTTGGAAACAGAAGCCCTAGTGGCCACATGAGGGGCTAAAACTGCAATTTCTCCAACGACCATGTAGTTCGTTTTGTTGGATTTTTTCTGCCACTAGCTGCTGGGTTTTTTGCTTTCACATATCTGTTTTGCAGGGCCTTCAACTTTGCTTTAACCCACTCAGCTGGGAAAAAATGTCATGTTCAGTTAGAATCATGAAAGAGCCATGATTTATTTATATAAAGATCAGAAGATCAGATGTGGGTATTAATAGTGGGGTATACAAATTACACAAATATCAATAAAATCTATCATTCTTTTTACCAGATAGGAATGAGAAATCAAGCTAAGATGAAAATGAGCACATAAATAGTGGCATTTGCAATTATATAAAACAACTTGCAGTGGTTCCAACGTGTCTATTATTTTTTAAATTATGTTTGTACTAAACATACCAGTTTGTCCAAGTTTTTCAGCTATTTCTTGAATTGAATTATCACGCAATTCTCTATTCTTAAAATCTGGACTCCTCGCATCATAAAGACAAGGGTAATCAGGCCAAATATCAGCGATTTGGTCTTCCAACATTGTTTCGTCAACCACAAACTACTCTCCGCCATTTTGATTTGTAAGATGCAAGTAATATGCATGCATATTCGCATAATATTGTAAGCTGTTTGCTTTTCCTGTGCGCACACTTGGAGGAAATCGTCACTTGTGCCAAAAATTATTCAACATGTTGAATATTCGGCGCCAATGGCACGAGTGAAATTTTGCTAAGCAGAGCACATCTCTAATGTGCGCCGGGCTTTAGCGAGTGTAGTAGTTCTGTCCTGAATTCCTAGTTTAGTTGCGATCTGCTTTGCTTCTCTGTAGGTGTTATTGTCACACTTCCTGTTGGATTTTGTGATGTTCTTGTGTAGTAGCTTGTCATACGTATCTTTGTCCATTTCATACATGTTCCTAGTTTTGTCTGCTGGGATAAACGCTTTGCTCGAGTTTCTTACGGATTTGATATTTTCATTCAGTGTTCTTTAAAATGTGTTGTTAGTTTTTGTGAATTTGATGTTCTGTTTTCCATATCTTTAATTTGTGGTGGGCATTTCCTTGACTTGAAACCGAACTTATGTTGCTTGTTGTTGATGTTTAATTATTTCTCGTATAAACACGTTTTCCATCTCATTCGTTTTCTGGCGTCTTCAACCTTCTCAATAAGGCGCTTCTTGTATAACTTCTCGGATGGTGTGGGGTGTTCTTCAGTCAGTAGTTGAATGTCTGCTGTTCCATATTAGATATGTCATTCAGGAAATGAAGAACATGATTGATAAAAATGCAAAAGCATTGGTAATCTCCCAGTAGGTAGAGTGCTCAATACAAGGTTGTAGAGCTTGATATAATATATTTGAAATTATCTAATACATATACAGTTTGTCATAACACAGTGTTTCATACATAATGCAATCTTCAGATGACTAATGGACTACAACATGTTCGCTGAATATATATAGTTTGTGGGGTGGAAGCATTAATTGTCTGGAGGTGTTTCCTTGAAGTTACACAATAGGTGCTTGTTGATATGGCGACATGATAGTAGCTCGTTTCTTTTGTTCAGCAGATTGAATTTTTGAAAAATAATATGGTATTTTTCAGTGAGGCAGAGTTTGCATCTTTTTGAGCCGTTTTTGAAGGCAGGCACTCTTTATTTTCAGGCACACTTTATTTTGGTGTTGTTTACGTTGGTGTCTCATAGGTTCCAAATATACTTTGAAAACTCTGTTGCATTAATTTTGTTTCGGTAGTGTAGTGAGTTTTGGTGCTTGTAGAGTCAGTATTTAAAATAATGTTCTGTGAATCCGATGTTGTTTGCATTGTCTTTGTCGTTAGTAACATGCGCTTGGTAGAACAGGCTTTGGCTGAGACATTCACTTTGGAGTGGTCATACCTCAAAAGGTCTTATAGAAAGTAAGAGCTTTATTTAAACAGGGTAACTCAACTCAGTTACAATTATACTTTCTCTCTTGAGGCTTGGTATGTAACAATAGATATAAGTACTTATGCATTACAAAATACCATGTTTATGTATAAAAAGATGTGGAAAAATCAGTTTACAAATTAATAAGCTTTAAAATCACGTTTAAAAATATCAAGTGTTTTTTATTTTTGCAAGGAAACAGGCATCGAGTTCCAAATCTGAGTAGCAAAGTATCTAAATGATTTCTTCAACAGATTTGATTTTGGTTTAGGAAGGACAAAGTCCTCTTTCTTCCTTGTGTTATAATTATGAATGTTCATATGCCACACAAGATCAATGTCAATCCCTGTTGTTAATTTATTCAAACACTTGTACAACAGAATTGTCATACGGAAACGCCTTCTTTGGACAAGAGGAATCAAATGTAGTTTACTAAGTACTGTCTCTGAGGGCAAATTATTGTGAGATTTAAAAATAACCTGAGCTCCTCTGTTCTGTGATCTCTGCAGTTTTGTTGATGCTGTTGAATTGCAAGAATTCCAAACAACTCCACAATAATCAAATAATGGGCAAATGGTAGTATTATAAATAAGTGTTGCGATGTGCCTTGTAAGGTATGGCATCACTCATGTTAATAGGCCAATTCTAGACGACACTTTCTTGGTTATCTTATATAGTTCATCAATATGAGCATTCCACGTAAGGTTTGAGTCAAGTGTTACTCCCAGATACTTATATGTCTCCACTCCTAGATATCGGTGTCAAACAAACGTAAGTTGATCGGATTGCATAATCCCAGTTTTTGAGGAGAGCCAATTACCATAAATTCGGTCTTTACATTTATGGCTAATTCATTGGCAAGAATCCAGTTTCAAATACATTCCAGATCAGATTTTAGATTGTCTTCGATATCCTGCATGTTTTTACTACTAAAATAGATAACAGTAATAGTATCGTCAGCGAACATATTTATAGAGCACTTGGATATATACACTTCGGGAGATCGTACACTAAGAGCAATAACGGACCTAGGACTGACCCTTGCCGCACTCCAGATGAAACTGTATGTAACGATGATAGAATGCCATTAAAGTAGAAAGTTGCTCTCTGCAGGCCAAATATGAAGTAAACCACTCCAAAGCAGTACCAGCGACTCCCCGAGCTCGAAGCTTTTTAATCAACAAACTATGCTTCACTGTGTCAAAAGCCTTGGCTAGATCAATAAAGACACATGCAGTTACTAAGCTATTATCCATGTCTTGTCAACACTTGTCCATATACTCTTATCAATGCCGTGTTTGTGGAACGTTTAGGGCGAAAACCAAGCAAGTGATACAGGTATTCCAGGAGCTGCTAACTTGGAACATTATCTAAACCAGCAGCCTTATTTGCTTTCAACTGCTTCAATACTGACCTCCGCTCAATGGTCTTGAAATTGAAACTAGGCCGCAGAGGTGTTGTAATGGTATTGTCAGAGAAGCTGCGACATTGTCAGAGAAAGCTATGACAATACTATAACTGGGACTTGCACTGGTAGGAAATGCCACTTTTGGGGTATGGAATAATGAATTATCGTACGGCATCATTGAAGCACTTTTCCTTCAAGGTTTAAGCGTATTTATGACATTACAACGTTGATGGTTCATAAAGTGAGGATACAACAACAACGGCTTAAGATGGCTGAAATAACATCTGCGACAAGGACCATTGACATTTGACTGATTTTATTGAATGAATGTTTTACTTTTGTCTCCCTTGTTTGATCATTCTATATACATATCATGTTTACGATTAGAAATCAAACTGACAGCTTATACTTTTCCTTCAATTGATTCTTATATATTCGTACTTGTTGTTTTTTATTTGACATTGCTTGCTTTCTTTTTCTAAGTGTGTGTATTATGAGTTCATTCAAGTATTCTCAAAGGAGCCATTGGCGACGTGTTTGCACTGTTCCTTGCGCTGATCAACAATATTCGATCAGATGCTGTGTTTTTAGTCCGTTTAAACGTTTGAGCAATAAACTGAGACCAGAAGATCATCAACTCAATTTATTAACATCTAATGGCACGGCTGTGGAACAATTCCAATCTGTAAGGGTTCTCGGTCTTGAAATTGACAATGAATTAACAATTATGTAGCTAACTTTTCAAATCATGTGGATAAACTCTCAAAAAAGCTTTCTCAACGTATAATGATCCTGAATAAAATAAAGAGTTCTCTCCCCCTGAAGCAGATAATTGTGTATTATAATGCGATGATTTGGCCAATTATGAACCGTCAGTGTAGTGTGGCATAATTGTAGCAAAAACGACTTACATAGAATTTTACGACTACAGAAAAGAGCCGCATGAGTTATTTTAGATGCCGAACGTCGATCATCCGCTGTGAAGCTGTTCAATCGATTATGTTGGATCCCATTTTATGAAGAAGCAAAGATCTCACTTTAAGCCTATAAAGCATACTGTTCCTTCATATCTTATTATGTCCTGTTTTTAAACGTAAAACTGAAGGTATGGAATGCTTTACCAATTCATATTAGAAAACTTCCGACTGTCAAAACATTTAGGAATTTTCTTAGAAAACAGTCGTTTGAGAATCAGCAAATTTTAACTCATTTTAACACCCTCAATAGATTTTATTCTAACTATTGTATATTCTACTTTTTGTGATAGTTTCTTATTTAATAGTATGTATAGTTTTATTTACTTTGTAATTCTTAATTTAAGGGCCACAAGTTTATTAGTGTTTTCCCTCTTGAAATAAAGGCCTTACTTACTAGGCTAGGATACACACATCTCTAATCAAACGAAATCAAAACAAACTAAAAAAGAAAATTAGAGTCAAACTCTCAACTCTCTGGCCAAACTCAAACGAAGCCATGCATTGTGTTTGTTACAGTAAAAACAAAGTAAACCACTGAAGTAGGCATAGGGTAATTCCATGGTGACTCCTGTTACATTTTGAACAAAAACAACACATCAATTCTGATCTACTTTAACAAAGTATTTATTTTAACACTTCAACTATTGTGTCTAGACAGCTAAGGTCCTAAGATATTGAATCATGATGAGAATGAAAAATTTGATTGTACATTGCCACTAATTAGGACAATAAAATGATGTGTGACTCGTGTTACGCCAAAGTGACATCACCTAAAATTAACTTAGCTTCTTCTGAGCTTTCTTTGGAAATTATAAATGGTAGAAAATATATTTTTCTTGAATTTACATACTTTGATAGACAAACTATATGCATAAAAATAAACAATTGATAATTAAATAACAATTGGTAGAACAGTTACATAACTTCTGTGACTCATGTTACATGACGCATGTTACACATTAAATGTTCTTTATAAACCAGTCTACAAATCTGTCTAATTGCAGTAATTGCCTCTCAGACATAAAAATTAATGCCTATATGGTACATCAGAAATGTTGACTGATGCCTTGAGGTTGAATATATTATGGTCACATAATGTTATAATATCAACAATAAAGAAAACTGTACTGTACGGTATTGTACTAATTTGAAATATCAAATTCCTGAAATAATTAGACGTTTGAAAACTGAAAGTGACCAAGAGAATTAACTACACTGGGTGGATTCAACTTTTTGATTAGCTTTTCTTGAGGATAAAAGATCTCATCAGGACAGGCAGGCCATTTCCAGTATTTACCAGTTTGTACCATCACTGACACTTGGAAATCATTAGCCTCAACACGCCTTCATACTCCACAGCATACCAATCTCCAACAGCAATTACATAGGGTTCCAGATATGTGGGAACACTTGTATTATTGGATTCAGTGTTACTATCTGACATCTCATCAGTTTCAGAAATGGCTTCATCTGCAGCATCTACAGTCAGTCAAGGCATAAACAGTTGCTTTGTCCTTAACTATCTTGACACAATGCTTTCCTGCAATGTCATGGATTAGATCTGCATCATTGAAGACTTGGGCCACATTCACGGACTTGTTTCTTTCATCAATCTCTGATGCAGTCATTTCTACAACTTTAACATTTGTAGAATTGATAGCTGCAGCGACAAAACTTGTTGCATCAGTGACCATATGTTTTCTGGTCTTTACAGCATTCCACACTGACGCTTGACTGCACCACCTATGCCATCCACTGGTCCCTTCCCATGTGAAGTCGCAAAGAAATTCCAAGTGATCTCAACATTGTGCTTCTTTTGGAGGGGCTTGAGAGAAGCCACAAGAAATCGGTTTTTAAACTGAGAGGCTGGGCCACCAGACCAAATAGAGACTGTCATGATGGTAGATGGAATGTTATCTAGCAGATGGTCAATGCATGCCACTATTGTATCTTTAGAATGAGTCAGGATGTATGACAACAAAGGAACCAGAAAACCACAGTGCAGCTGTAAATAGGCTAATCTAATGCTGCCGCCAATGTGCACTCTGAATCTCATCTTGTGCAACACAAGTGTAATTTTCTGAGAAATCCACTTGTAGAAGGGCTGTGGAAGCATCGACAGAATCTGAACCAGCATGTTCTCTTTCCTTGTTGTATGCTTCGGTTTCACGTGATCTCGGTGTTGCTGTAGATAGACATATATAGTAATATATAGACATATATTAATGCCCCAAAAACAAAGGCTTTGCTCGTAACTGGAAAACGACTGTCAAACAAGATATTGAACAGTGAATTGAATGTTACAGTTAGCAATAATCAAATAGAACAAGTAAATGCTCAGAAACTACTTGGTGTAAAGATTGACGTACAGCTAAACTTTAATGAGCACATTGACCATATCTGCAAGAAGTTATCACAGAGAATTGGCGTACTCAAAAAAATCAAGCGAAATTTGCCAGTGGAGGAGCGTAAGCTGTTTTATAATGTGATGATTAAACCTGTGATGTTATATGGATCTTGTGTCTGGAGTATGACATCTTGTGAAAACATAGAGCGTGTGTTCAAGCTCCAAAAGCGAGCTGCGCGCGTAATACTTGATGCGGATATGAATGATAGAAGTGCACAGTTATTCAATACCCTAAAATGGATTCCATTATCTGCTGAAATAAAACTGAAAAAGTGTTGTGTAATATACAAGTGTGTTGTCGGAGAATCACCTAGTTACATGAACCAAATTTTTACCAGAAACTCGGACATGCATAGCAGAGCTACACGACATAGTAACTACAACTTAGTTTGTCCACGCTATCATAGGGAGATTGAGGGTGGAAAAACTTTTCAAATAAATGGTGCAAAACTGTGGAATACTGTTCCTATAGATATTCGCAAAAAAGAGACAATCGGCTCTTAAGTTTGCTCTGAAGAAGCACTTAATGTTAGATGATACATAGATTTATGTTCTATTGTTTATATTTATAATATTATTCTTTATAATTTGCCTCATACTATGTTTTTTAAATTTTAACTTTATCCTGAATTTTATCTATATTTACTGATTTCATTGTAAATAAGTGTTTTAGAATTCTGTAATTTTGTAGTACTGTTTAGTTTAAATATTGAGGGCCACGAGTTTATCAGTTTTCTGTCAAGTGTCTACCCTCGTTAAATAAAGTTGTCTATCTATCTATCTATTTATCTATCTATCTATCTATACTCATGTAAATAACATCTGTAAATCGGCTACTTTTGCTATCAGAAATATCGGCAAGATCAGGAAATATTTGAGTAAAAAAGACTGAGAAGTTGGTGCATGCATTCATAACATCAAAACTTGACAGCTGCAATAGCACCCTATATGGCTTACCAGAAGCTGAATTGAGCAAGTTACAGCGAATTCCAAATACAGCTGCAAGACTTGTAACAGGGGTTAAAAAATCGGAGCATATCTCCCCTGTGCTTCGTAATCTTCACTGGTTGCCGGTGAGATCAAGGATTGTATTTAAGATACTAATAATTACTTTCAAGGCTTTGCATGGCCAGGTGTCTGTTTACATTACTGATTTGCTAAATGAATATAAACCTACTCGTGCTTTGAGATCATCAGACCGTAATCTGCTACTTGAGCCAAAATCCAAAACGGTGACTCATGGAGACAGAACGTTCTCGGTTTCGGCACCAAAACTGTGGAATTCATTACCACAGGAAATTAGAAGCTTTGATATGTTGGGTAATTTTAAGTCGGCAGTTAAGACTTTTCATTTTTAAAATTAATAGTTTTTTTTCTCTTCATAGGAAAATATGTAGCAGGCTTTATCTTATAATGAAACTGTAATAAGTTTTATAAGTAAATTTAAGAATATATTGTTGTAAGAGAATTGAGACTATTGTATAATGCTCCTAATATGTCTATTATTATTATTATTATTCAGCTTGCATTCTTTTGGTATAGCAGTGTGCCATGAACTGTGGGATGAGAGAAAAGATATGAGCATGTAACTCATCAGTGGTACCTTCTTCCAAGACTTTGCTCAGTTGTTCATTACTGTCTGTCTTATAGACCAACTGATAGCTCTGGTTTCTTCTAAAGCTAAGTTCCTATGAAACCCTTGCCATCCTTACACTGCTCACACTGGTTCATCCAGCATTCCCTTTTAGCTGTGGCACACAGGAATGTATGTGGTAGATTATGTGAATACAATGCCATAGCTGCCATTACCTTATGTAGTGCATTGATAAAGTTCTCATGATATTTACATAAGCAAATATTATGAGGTAGTTTGTGCTCAATAATACATGTTTTGGACGAAGTTCAGCAAATTTACTGTTTCCTATTTTGTTTGGGTATAGGAGAGCATAGGTCTCCATTGATGAAGTGAGATGACGGGTCTGGAATTTTTCTTTTTGTCCATTCTCATCACGGACGTTTACAAAATCTTTGCAGGGGCCTGTCTACTGATATCATCTCGTTGATAGAATTGCTGTATCAGGCAAACAGTTTCATCACTTGTAGCATCTCGCCGTTTTGGTGTGGCATGTGGTTTTGGTGACAAATCTAGTCCATCCCTAACTTCACTTTGGTATAACTTGCAATGAACAGCTTTTCTTCTCCTCGGACTCTTTGGAAGTGCATTTTTAAGTGCTTTTCTAGCTCTTGATGTTGCCCTAGCTAAAGCAATTGCACTCATAAATGGAGGTGCAGCCATATTATTTTCATTTTGTGTAGCATTATTTCTTTCTTTCTTCTGATCTCGGCATTTTGCAACACGTTTCCTGGTGGCTTCTCTTCGTTCTCTTTTCAACATCTCCTGACTTTGTGGAGTAAAGGTCTGTAGCTGTTCTTTCTTTTTGTCACGGCTTTTCTTAGCAACTTCACAGTGATGTTTCCTATACTGCTCATATTTACCTTCATCCTTTAACTTTTGACGTCTCTTTCTTTGCCTTTCAGCAGCAGTAAGTGGCATTATTAACTTTTTTAATATAATATCTATGATCAGGTGGACAAATTCATTCAAGCTGCTAAGTTTAGTTAGCCTGCTTTATATCTTCGTAAAGTAAAGCCGTTCAAGTAAACCAAATAAAACTCTTACAGATATACTCTTCTGCCAAGAAACCTTGCTTTGTATTTCATGGGTTCGAGTTCCATACTTGGCAATACTTTTTTCCCCTTAAGTACCGAAAAAGCATTCGATAGACTCGTGACAACACTATTACATGCATGACATATCAGCAAACATATTTAATATTCAAAATGATCAAAATTTACTAAGCAACATCATATAGTAATAGTTTACTGATTCATTTCAATACACTTAGTTTCAGGAGTCAATATATTTTGACAATAATCCCATAATGCATATAACATTGTTTCTGAAGTTCTTTTCAAATGTCTTAAATGATCTAAAGTATCTCCATGGTTTTGCAGTTTCAATACTCTTAGAGCTTCATTGAATTCCGCCCAAACACGTTCATTCACGTTTGCCATGGCCTCTTCACAGTATAGACTCCACCGTTCTTCTTCTGTTAGCATTAAGCAATCATGTTGTGTTTGACTGGGATGATCAATCTCGCAACCGCCACATTTCTCTTTGCAAAGTTTCTGGACTTCTCCCATCAAAGCATCGTAAAAATGGTCTCAATCAACGGGAACAGCTTCTGATAATTAGCTGCGGAGACTTCGTCTACATGGACATGATCCTTCCACTCTACTTGTTTTTAAAAACGAGGATTATTTCTTCGAAAAGTCATACTCTTCTAAAGCTTCTAGCAAACGCTCCAAACCAAGCAATTATCCAAGGCAGCAAAATCCACAAGCGAAACACTGTAGGCAAAGTACTGACTCTCACTCTGTTTGTCACTTATATACTCGATGATTACCATACTAATTACTTTCGTTCTTAACACAGAGAGCCCCTTGAATACTAATTAAGTAATTCCGTTCGCCATGCGTCCCTCACATGCCCCTCCACGGAATATTTAATAAAGGCACATGCTATGCGTTCCCAACGCATGGATCTGTCGTTCAAACCGTCTGCATTCGCATCACCTACTAAACTAGAACCCTATTCAACGACAACTGATGCAGGTCCAGAAAGGTCTGCAAAACTTGGATGTTAACGGAGTTGCTCAACGTCCTCATGTAGTTCTATGGCAAGTCTCCCCAGAAGGACAGGTTGCTTAAATCATGACGTTGTTCTTTCCCAAGTAGAATTATCTTTGGCTTTGTGAGCGGATCACTTTGACATGCAATTCATCGTTCTCTATTTGCGTATTTCGACTGTAACCCAGCCCTCTCGGCACGGCCAGATGTGCTGAATGTTTAACCAGGCTCATGACTCTGGGTTCCTTCATGATTGCCTGGATCACCTGCTGGAAGGTCCTCATTAGCATCTACATGTAGGCTCATCACCCTGGGTTTCTTCATTGTTGGGATCACCAGGCAGTTTGACCACTGTACGTACTGTTTCAGCAGATTCATTTCCACAAGCTGAAGTAATAATAGAACATTTTTAGAACAAAATTTGCATGACACAGTTAATCTCAGGATACTGCTATAAAAAATATATCAAAATATAGTCAGCAAGAATTACTTTTGTGCTGAAGGAAAGACTTATAGTATAGATAAGTATAGACTTGCACCTTTACCCAATATTTGAAGAATATCTTCTTTCAGAATTAAACGCCATATGTAAACACACTTTTTGTTCTTCCTCGTGGATTTTTATCATTTATTAGCAAACCTTCGTTGTTGAACCATTGGGAAGTATTGGTTGTAGCCCCCAGATTGTTTTCTCTAATTGCTGCTCTTATCAGATTCTCTGGGGAATACTGGACTCCATTCTTCTCCAATACCACTAGGCATTCTTTAAGTCGAAGGGCTATGGCTGGCACACTTTCTTTGTTGGTTCTCCACATGGACTTTGAGATAAGGATTGTCTTAACCTTGTAAACATGAGAAATACACTGAATTAAGTTAAAATGTATATTTCTAACATTTGAAATTTTCTTTCTAAAAAATACCAGAACAAAGATATCACATTTGATTTGGTAATTAGTATATATAGTACTTCCCAACTTGTGTACCAATATGTTACTAGCTTTGTTAATAAAAATTATTATAAAGGAATGGCACTATATATCTAAAGCATGCAATATGTATTCCAAAGGGGCATCTAACCTCAACTGGAGCCCAATCAGAGATGGCCTTTGCTAGTTTTCAATGAAGCCAAGGTGATATTGTTGAACTCATTTCATCTGAATGTATTTATTTGATATAATATAAATGCTTTACATGATATGTCATATATATCGTAACAAAATAAAACGTCGAACACGAGGAGGGAGCAGAGCTATCCCAGCATGCACTATTTACAATGATAATAAACTGACGTAATATGAAAACACTATGTTAACACCCCCACTAGTTTTCATAATCTAAACCAAATAGAATATGTTTAAACTTGTCTAACTTAATTCGTGTAGCTGGTTTTGTTAAGATATCAGCTACCATGTTTTCAGTTTGACAGTACACAATGTCCATCTTTCCACTTGCAACTACTTCCCCAAGAAAATGGTATTTAATGTCTATATGTTTACATCTTTGTCTTCGTACAGGATTTTTACTCAAGGCTATTGCCCCCTGATTATCCTCATACTGTTATACACTCGTTGTACACTCATATACTTTGTTATCTATACTATTTAATAGCTGCATCAAATAAAGACTTTCCTGAGTAGTGGCTGCTAAACTAACATACTCTGCTTCGCAGGTGGAAAGAGCGATTGTAGGCTGTTTCTTAGACTTCCAAGATATAAGAGCCCCATTCTTGGTCCCCTTTAAGTACCTTAACACATGTTTTGCAGTAACCAAATCTTCTATATTTGGACACGACAACTTATGAGATAGTTTGCTAATTACCCAACCAATATCAGGTCTACTGCATGTCATCAAGTAGATTAAACTTCCCACAATCTCTCTATACCTCCCTGGGTCTACTGCTTCACTACTTTCTGTACTTTCTAATTTTTGCTCACTTGGGGTTATTCGAGGCTTACAATCAGACATATCAAATCTATCTAGTATTTTCAGAGTATATCTCTTCTGGTTCATCTTTATAACTCCATTCTTTTGCTTAAAGTCCATACCTAAGAAATGAGAAATTTTTCCTAAGTCCTTCATTCTAAACTTACATTTCATGTTTTCTTTAAATTGACATAGCATGTCTATATTATTTGAAGCTATGATCAAATCATCAACCCAGACAACTATTATAATTATATTGTCCCCTGATTGCTTTCGATATACACAAGGATCAACTGGGTTTCTAACAAACCCATCACGTACCAAATACTCGTCCAACACCCTGTTCCAGCTCCTGCCTGACTGCTTCAGGCCATAAAGAGATTTATTCAAGCGGTAAACTAGTTTTACTCCATTCTCTGACAACTCTTCAAAGCCATCAGGTTGTATAGGGGCATGAAGGAACGCTGCTTTGACGTCCATCTGATGGACAGTAAGATCGTATTGAACAGCTAGTTGCATAAGAATTCTGACTGAGGTAATATTAGCAGTTGGCGAAAATGTTTCTTCATCGTCTATACCATGCACCTGACTGTACCCTTTTGCAACATACCTAGCCTTCCTGACTGTACCCTTTTGCAACATACCTAGCCTTTAATGTTTCAGAACCACTTTCATCCTCTTTTATAGCATAGACCCATTTCCCCCCCACTAAATTCTTACCCTCTGGTAAGGTACAGTACTGTCTAGAAGTAACCTAACGAAAACCTCGGTCTAACCTAGGTTTAACCTTCCGCAAGCAAGCGCGGTTCGCACGTCGGAAATTATACGACACGTTCCAGAACGAGTAGCTTTTTCCGAAGTTTGGCGTCCTTTGGCCATTTGAAAAAACCGCGTCATACCATAAGGTTCACCCCATGGTTTCGTAAATAATGGAGAAATTATCGCAATACGCCAGGGAACGAATTGTATCGCTTTGGTCTCCATCAGTTCCGATCATCAATCGCGATCATCCTTGCATGAACGGCTTCAAATTTTATATCTTTCTCGGTAGCGACGAATGGTGGGAATCTACGAGATGCGCCACGTAGTTGAAGAAAACCGCTTTTGAAAAAGGAACACTTGAAATTCATCGAGGAAACAATGAAAGCGAATGACGAATTAACATCTGCTAAAAAAAAATATCAAACTGGTGGATGGATGCGCCGTTGTCTCACAATCAATAATTCGTTGAGTCAGACGCGAGCAGCTTGAGAAAATTCCCGTTATTGCCAGTTTGTTCGAGAGCCAAACAAAATAGACGCTCTTGTTCTGTTTGAATGCCTTAGCGATAAAAGACGCGTTCTTAGCGATAAAAGACGTGTCCAAATCGAACAATATGCACGTGCATAATAGTGCACTGGCAAATATCACTAGCAAACTGAACAATGACATGTTTCAATCGTCGAACTTCTCATGTGCCGAACATTAGGTTCAACCATGCTGATTAATCCCCTCGCGCACGGCGCTGGGCGAGGGTGATAATCTTGACGGGGTGGTAGAATGTCCGGGGGTGGTAGAATGTCCGGTCGTATATGGGAAGTTAGTTCTGCGAAATGTTTGTGCGGCGTATAAATATAGGTATCCATCAACCGGACATCGGTTGTGTTGGTTACGATGACGTGCTCACGGCGAATAAAGTAGGTAAACAAGGATATTTATGGATCTACAAGGATATTTATCTAAGGTCGTGAGCGGGAACATTTTGTGTTGTTTTACTCGAAAAAACGTGAAATGAGTAATTTAAATAAGAATGGCAGGCTGAAGCTCCATGAGCAGAAGAGAACGAGAGGGACAGTCGTTATTAAAAACAAAACCTCAATACTTATTCTGTAACAAAACCAATACAGCAAGAAGGATTGCGACAGAAACAAGTCAAAGCGACTCGAAGACGATATCCAGTGTTTATATTAATACTACATAAGAGTAAGTGTTTGTTCATATTTTGAAATATACAGTATGTTTATTCTGTGCTTGATAATGAGCCTATATAGTAGACTACAGCTGTGTTTCGGTGTTTATACGACCTGGGCCTGGCCTACAATTTATAGTATATAAACAAGCATTACTGTATTACTGGTCAGTGTTAATATATACACTGCTGTATAGTGAATAAGGGAGAGATTGGAGTAGAAAGATGATACATGGATTGTCAAGCTCATATCCTCATAAAATGTCCTGGACAGGAATCGAACCTGTAACTTGATTGCTTCTAACCATTGAGCTACCGAGACTCAGATGGAGAGTGAAGCTGGTTACAAATTCAACATAATACATTCGGTGATATATAGGTATACAGTACTGCCTATGTAGCTTGCATTCACTACAGCAGTGTATATATATTTACACATCCAAGCATTACTGATATAATATAGTGACAACCCGCGATTTCCGGTCGAGTTCGATAAACATTATTTTTAATACATTAATATGCCTTTTCAACATAGTTTTTTGGTTAGGGTTGGTAATTTGGTTAGGTAGTTATATTAGGATTAGCATTTCGTTGAATTATAAAATACTCTTGACTTGAGTGACGAAGGGCTTTCGCTCGAAACGTTCAATGTCTGAGACCTGTTACACACTATTTTGGCAGTACACCATTTTAAAGATCTGTATTTCTGCCTACAATGTACAGTACGTTGAACAATATTTTATCTTCAATAAAACAACCATGTCATGTTATTGTTTGTTGGTTGTAACTTGTATAGTCTGCATTGTGATTGTTCAGAAATCTTTAGACAAATTTTGAAATACTTAACCGAGAGAGTTGTACTATATATACATTCTGGGATTGGGAAAAGTTTAGGCATTATTAATAATACTAATAAAAATACAGGATAGCCTGTTCAATACTAACACTGGTATTGACGGGGTCCTGTTTCCTAACAAATTACAATATTATTTATTACAAATATAAATTTATTACAGATACTGTATTCATATATATGTACAATACAGATGTAGTATTGTCAATTAAGGCAATAGATATTAGATAATGCTCTTACATGTATGCAATGAACAAATTCATTGAGATTAAAATAGTTCTTTAGAAATGGTGGTAAAATGCCTTCAAGACATTTCTTAACTAACATGACCAATCCTAGGGTTTCTATTAACCGATCAATTTCATGTCCAGACTTAGGAAAGGTCAGTTTCTCTGCCCTGCATTGAGACCTCAAGAGCATCTATCCTCACCAACAATCGGGATAGAATCCCTAATACTGTATTAAAACCAAATTTGCACTATATGCACCCCTAGACATTTGAATGATAAAGAGAATGCACTTTCTTCCTTCATTCTTTAACAGTCTTTGGTGTCTTTTTATAGTTGATTATTTCATCAATCACTAGGTCGGTGAGAAGGGGGGGCAAAATAGCCCGGGACCTTGGAAGGGGCCCGGTCGCGTGGCCACATCAATCACTTGTGACTGGTGTAATCTGCAGACCAATGAATTGTTGCAACCATTTTGCATACCTAACACAAAGTACCAGTTCATCTCAACACTGTTCCCCAATTCCGTCGAATACTGTGAATTATTGAACAGAGGTGTCCAAAACAAAAATTATTGAACGCTGATAACGTCACTAGGACAAAGCGCATAACTACAGTACTGTATTACAGTAGTAAATTAGCAACTACGCTATAAAAGTTTCAAACAGTAAGCGGGCGAGGGGTGTTGCGTATAACGTATTTCTAGTATTAATATCAAAATATTATCGCAAGGCATAACAAATATTCTTGTAACGAATAAATCACCTAAGCGCAGCGCGCAGGTCAATATATTATTCTCGTTAAAGCGGCTTTTTGTTTACATTCGTATTTGGTTCGTATTCAGTTAAAGACAGCCGGTCATCTGAATTTATAAGCATATCAACAGGAGGGATTTATATACACGCTACTTAGCGATTTAAAATTCTACAATCAACCAACAATTATTAAAACTTTAATACCTTCAGGCGATGCTTTGGACGTCCCTTTCGTTTTCCTTGGGTACCTTCTTTACGGAAACCTTAGCATTCTTTTATGATATATGTAGTGCTATGAATAAGAACGGTGTGACACCTCGCGGGCACAGAATAATAATCAAATTCCGGTGGATTTGACACTGGCACTATTAAACGTGCACTTTTCAGTATTTCGAATAAAAAAACGCGAATGGTGTGCATATAGTATAGTGCATTGACAAATGGGGAATTGTGATTATCATGTTTAACAATGAAGCAATTTTCGCGTGGGCTAAAATGTCCTTCAAGCGTTTGGTTGTTTGTCAGAGTTGAATATAAATAATTAAATAATTAATAATAATTAATTAAATAACAATAGCTTCAGATTTTTTGCTGTGCGAAGTTACTCCGGAACATCCGAAGCACGCGTTTAAAAGAAAACTGAACCGACAGTAAAGTTAAATGGTGATTAACTGCCAAATGGCAACGAAATACTGACATTTCTGCGAGCGGAGCCCTAGATCAGAATAATTACTGAAGGCCTCTGCACACACACATAAATTAGTCAGTTCGCCACACATCAAGTCAGTTCGCTACAACTCATCATTTATTAAAAAACAATCAACTTGATTTGTTTAATACGTATTTACTAAACAGATCACCTCAAATAATGACAGTGTAAGAGCGTTATAAATATTGCCGTCCATCGCCAATGCGCTCTGCCATTAATGCTCTCGAGCCGTCCATCGGAATCGCCAACGCGCTTTTGGTGATATATATTCCGCTTTCCGTTTATGTGTGTATCGAACTGATTTAATGTGTGTAGCGAACTGACTTTATGTGTGTGGCGAACTGACTCTAGGTTTAGCGAAACCGACCGGTTACCTCCTTTATGGACCGGTTACCTCCAAACGTCACGGGGTTTTAAACGCGCGTTCGTAAGGTTCGTTGGCATTCGACATTTATATGCTTAGTACCAAATCTAAAACTGATCACGGCAGAGAAAAGAATGACACAATGCGGAACTTCTAATCATCTGAAAGTAAACTGAAACCGACAGGTCGTGATTTTGGACATTGGTGGTGCCATTTGCCACAAACTACAACTCCAAACCATATTCCAACCGCCGATCACTGTGTCTTTAACGCAAAATCTTTCAAGGAGATTGTAGCCCACGTGAAAACTATTCATTCATTCATAATAATCTTGTGATTTTGGTTGGTTTCACAAATCAAAAGTCCGCTCTTTACACAGCACTCAAATTTTCACACCGAGAGTAATATTTGATTTTGGACGGCATACTGTTATTGACACACGCGCATTACTGAATAGTCGGACAAGGTCGGAACTCGAAGTGTTTAGTCGACGTAGTTTTTCTCATGCGGTTGGTTTTGTCGACCGCAACCTCACCGCTAATCCACAGCAACCGCAGTGTTAGGTTATTTCTAGGCAGTACTGTAGTTACCTCAAACGTGTCATTGACTTTAAGTGCTTCCAGCTCATCTTTCATTGCACACTCCCACCCTGAAGCTTTGGTGGAGTTGATGGCTTCTGTGTATGTTTGTGGTGCACCACAAACTTTATAGCAATAATCAACATTAATTGTATAAGCTGAATTACCAGCTTCAAAATACTGTGGAGCTTTTCTCTCCCTCTGAGGGTAAACCGTGGGTTCATTCCCAATCTCATTGATATTTTCGATACCAATATCCTTTTCTTCCAACTGTCCACTTTCATCACAGCCTAAATTATTAACAGTTTCTTCAGATTCAGGGGAGCTTCATCCTGTTTCTGAAGGTCATTTGAAGAAGAAAGACCTATGTCCTCCATTCTAGTCTCAGTCTGTGTGCCTTGTTCTGCACCAACAGTTCTTAATAAACTTTACTGATCTGTGTCTCATGACTTTACCAGCCTCCGGGTGGTAAACAAAGTATGCTGGGCTATTCTTGTCATAACCAACAAATATTCCTTTCACACACTTAGTATCTAGTTTTTCCCATTCATATTCATAGGTATAACACTGTGAACCAAATACCCACATTTGTGAGATCTAGCTTCTTCCCTGTCAGGGTTTAATAGGGTGTACTCTTAGTCCTATTGTTATAGCACCTATTTCTAATGTGGGCAGCGGTTTGGACAGCATATGGCCACAACATCTTAGGTACACCTTTCTCCAATAATAAGCATCTAGCCATTTCAAATATTGTGCACCAATGCCTTTCTGCCGTTCCGTTCTGGTGATGTGAATATGGGCAGGATGTTTCATGCTTAATGCCTTTCTTCCTAAGAAGTGTCTTAAAATCATTATTCATAAATTCTGTGCCATTGTCTGATCTCAAGCGTTTAACTTGGCCATAAGGGGCACAATCGGCAAGAAATTTCTCAGTTGCTAACAAGGTATCGCTCTTGTTCTTGAGAAAATATACAAAAACAACCCCAGAGAAGTCATCAGTGAAGGCAATACAATATTTGAAACCATTTTTGGACACTGGGTTAATAGGGCCTGCTAAGTCTGTATGTACCAATTCTAGGGGTTGTGTAGCTTATCTGGTGCTCTATTTCTAGTTGCTGCAAATTTACCTTCCATACAAGTGTGACACTCTAACTTGGATCTATCTACCTTCCGTACAACTTTCATTCCACTTACCTCACTTTCTAGTTTCACTATGTTATCAAAATTACAATGCCCTAATATCTCATGCCACTTATAAATATCACATGCAAGGCTTACCTTATCATCATTACTTCCTATTGATATCATCACATATTGTTGGACAGTGTTCAAATAGTATAAGCGTTGATGTTCTTCAATGATGAATGTAGTTCCATGTATGTCCACAAGTTTACTTTGATCTTGTGAAAATTTTACTTCAAGCTCCATTTGAAGTAGCTGCTTTAACAGAAAATATGTCCTGTGGGTAGGACGTTATGAACAGCGCTCCTTTCAGTACAGCCTTCACATGTCTTCCATTTTCATCTTTCAGCCTCCCCTCTTGACAGCCACATTATTACTGCAAGTTCCATGAAATGCTTTGCCGGCTTGAAATTACCATCGACTCGTTTTAATATATCTTTCGTAACGATATGGGATGTCGCACCAGTATCGACTAGCATTCCATTAGCTTTGTACTGAGAATGCTTGGTGGGGCTAACTCGTACTTTGAAAACAAACGAATGTTCATCCTCTGTACCTCCTGATTGGTCGCTAGATGTGACTTGTTTTACTTTTGTGTCTTCTACAGTTACCGTCACTATGTGTTGTTGAGTTGTGGTATGAACACCATTTTGGTGTCTCATTTTTAGTTTTATCTGGACAATCCCTCATAAAATGCCCTTGGAGGCCACATCCATAGCATGTTAGGTTGTTCGATGGGTACTGAGCTTTCATCACTTGGTCTGTCTTAGGTTTATGACATTTTTAGGTTTCTTCAAAGCTTTTCAGCTGACACTTGAACATAGCAAATGTAATTTCACTCGCACTTTGGGTAACATGAACAATTAAGGGTTTGTATGGGTCAGGCAAACCTTTTAATATCATGGCAATAACAAGTCCGTCACTAAGTGTCTCTTTAGCGTTTTTCAGGGCTGTGATCGACTTTTCTGCTCTTATTATATAGTCTGTCACTGTTTCGATTTCTCCTTTCTCAAGTGATGTGAGCTCAGTATAAAGGGCTATTATTCTAGGTTTACCTTGACTTCATAGTGGTCTCGTAAAATCTGGAACGCTTTCCTTCCATCGTCAGCAGCATCTCTCATTACTAACGATAGGCTTTTATCATCCAGTAGTTGGATCAATTCGGCATAACATTCTTCGTTCTTTGCAGCATTGGGGTCTTCATCCGATGGAAGAATTGTATCCTTCAGTTTTAGTGTTTGAAAGTAGCCGAGTAGTCTCGTTTCCCAAAGCTCGAATTTTGTTTCATCTCCATCAAATAACAGTCTCTGCAACTTGGCGTTCCTGGGCCCATAACCTGTTGAACTCATTTCATCTGAATGTATTTATTTGATATAATATAAATGCTTTACATGATATGTCATATATATCGTATCAAAAAACGTCGAACACGAGGAGGGAGCAAAGCTATCCCAGCATGCACTATTTACAATGATAATAAACTATGACGTAATATGAAAACACTATGTTAACACTGTGAACACTTAATAAAGCAATTCATATTTTCCCACAGTATGACCACAATCTGCCAGAAAAATTCATCTGTGAATCTGCCACAGAAGATTGTTGGTTCAATGAATGTCCCACCTGTAAGGATGCAAAGGTGCTCAGAAGTAAGTTCTCCTTTGAAGAGGCAGAACTCATTACTTGGTATGTTTGGGGAAAAATATGCTGATGGTAAGCTTGCAAGATGGTGAAAGAGGGCACAACAGATGATCTTTTTGATCATATATGTTCAGAATTACCAATATTCCTAAAGCAAGTAGCTGCCAAATGGAAAGAGAATCTGTCGGAAGTAAAGATTTTTACCAATCACAAGCTATGCTACAAGTGGACTTCTCCGAGAACTATACCTGTATGTTTCAGGATGAAAGTGTCCATTGAAAACAGGACCAAGTCAGCCTGTTTACTGCAGCGATTTGGTTTGATGGAAAGCTGCATCTGATAATTTGGATCATAGAAAAGAGACTGTTGTGGCCTATATCGACTATCTCCTCGAAACCCTTCCTGCAACAGTGAAAACAGTTTCAGTATGGTCTGATGGTCCTTCATCTCAGTTTAAGAACAAATATATCACTGCAGTCATACAAGCACTTCAAGACCAAGACAAACATCAAATAGATATCCGATGGAATTATTTCGCTACATCTCATGGAAAAGGGCCAGTCAATGGAATCGGTGGTTCGGTAAAAAGACAAGTGTGGACGGCTGTCAGCAGAAGAACAGCCCTTGTAACCAATGTCACTTCATTTACTGCAACTGCCAAGTATGTAATGTGGATGTGGTGGAAATGACGTCGGATGAAATAGATGAGAGGAACACCGTCCTCGACGTTGAAGACGTATTTCACAATGCACCTACAGTCAAAGGTATCAAGTCGCTCCATTGCATTCAGGTCATTGATACAGTTTTACATGCACATAGCGAAGGAAGCAAACCAAACACAGAGTTCATCAGAGTCAGAAAATCTCAATATATCTAGTTAGTGTGTCGTACAATATGACCATCAATTATTTCCTGGAGAGATAAAGGGAGTGTTGGGGAGAATGAGGTTTCAGTTATGGTAAAACTGGCAAATATTGGAAGTGGCCTGAGTAAGAGGAAAAAATTTATTTATTGTCAGGACCAGGTACTCAAAGCATTAAATCCACCAGTGTTGATAAACTCGTGGGAACACTACAACTTTCCCGATTTTAACACTGTCAATGGCAATTGATGAAAAATGAAAAAGCTTTAGCGACATATGCTTATATTAGTACAGTACATTGATGAATGAACTTTAGAACAATACCGGTATTCAAAACAATTCTGGCTTTGTTTTTATTCCCTGCCATTGAAGATTCTTCATTATAACATTGTCGGTTTTGTAACGTCAGTCACGTAATGTCAGTCACGTAACGTCAGTCACACTATTATTGGCTCCTGCATCCCCTGGGAAGAGGTTTTGTCAAGAAGTCACCTTCTGTGTATTAAGTTTTTTCTATTGTTAAATGTTATGAAATAAGGATTTTAACTTATCTTTTCATGTTTGAAGACAAATTATGTTTGTCCATTTTGTGTAACGTCAGTCACAGCCACTTAAATGCCGACAACAGTAAAAAAACATAAATTTAATTTAATTCACCTTTTGCATAAAATAGAGGATATAATTATCTTAAGTTTGTAAGAAAAATAATTTTGTAAGGTTCGAAAAAATCCTTCAAATGTAACGTCAGTCACATGGAATTGCCCTACACAACATGTAGTAAACTACATGATTACACTGGATTAAAATCACACTTTACACTGGATTAAAATCCAGTGAAATGCCAAATATTACTTGTAATATACCCAGAATCTTATCCTGGCAATGGCATTAGGCTCTCGGGCCACCGTATATTTTCGTAATTGGCTCATCTCTATTTCAAACAGTTATTTGTCGTTTCTATACTATTCGCAATTTTTTCATAAATTAAATCTTAAACAGTAAAATAAAATGTACCTTAATCGAATGAAATAAGTCTTATCAACACTTTAACAACTTTAGAAATTTCGAAACTTATTTACAATTCTATAATAGACCCTGAATTTTATTTCTTTTTACTGAAAAAATAAGTTAGAAGTTACAAAAATTAGCGAAAATGTTTACCATTGCCATAATTCTTGTTACTTCAAACTTTTAGGTGACATTCCGAAATCTGCAAGACATAGGCGGAAAAACCTCAAAACGGTTTGCCAAGAATACGAATATTACGGTTCGAATGAATTCAGCAATAAATTTAGCTCATGTGTCACTTGGTAAGGCATTTGAAAAGATCTGGAATATGTATGATTTAGCAGCCACGCCTGACAACTTGACTAAGAAGACACCAAAACGAAAGCCCCCAAAATGGCCAAATTCAAATAAAAAAAACAATAGGCTTTATTCGCAGATTTTTCCAAAGACGAAGAGCTTGTCAGTCCAAAGAAGAAGATGAAGCCAAATAGCCAGGAAACGGAAATAGAGGCACATCGAATAGGTAACGTTAACGAATGGCTTTTAAATTTATCATGAAGCCATCTAGTTACGGTTTTCCTGTTTTCATTATATTTCGATATGTTTTTTAATGTTTGTATATTTATGACCTAACTTTTTTATTAACTTTTTTATTGTTCACCCTTAAATGGGTTCATTCAGTGAACTCCCAAAAATGGCTTGGCCGACCGATTAACGAATCACACGTTGACGAAATCGTCGCGATTTTAAAGGCCAATCTGTGTGCAATGGTCAGTGGGCAAACGTGGCTTGGCATAGCAGATACGCCCAAAGAATGGGTTAAGCAAACTGAAGATATCAAAGGATGTAAAATATTTATTATTGGAGGTCTTCATAGGAGAAAGGCGTATGAGAAGGTACATTCTAACATAACGAAAATGGTATCTTATCAGCTGCACAGCCTTCTCTGGCATAACCTCCTTCGCAAAGCGATATATCGGTTGGGCGTTCTACAATCATTGACAAAATTGTTGGAACAAACGTATCGTGAACGGTTTCTGACCCCTTTCCCCCTAAACAATGTTGTAAACTCCAATACACGTTAACGTATTTTTCTCAATTGTTTCCCAATAGCTTTCCATCATTATAAAAGCAACATTGAATAGGGGAGGGGGGTATCCTATTAAAGTCATTTACTAGAAATACATTATACGCAACACCCCTCGCCTGCTTACTGTTTGAAACTTTTATAGCATAGTTGCTAATTTACTACTGTAGTTCTTTTCTTGAATTTGGTATTAGCCCATTTATTTGCAAAACTGAATAGATTTGCAGTGGACAATATCTCTGAGAGCTTTGTGTTGTTTGAATTTAATTCTTCCATAGAAATAATCAACGCAGTAGTATAAAAAGACACCAAAGTCTGTTAAAGAATGAAGGAAGAAAGTGCATCCTTTTTATTATTCAAATATCTAGGGGTGCATAGTGCAAACGTATAGGCGTCAATTTGGTTTTAATAAGACATATTAGGGATTCTAATCTTTCCTAAGTCTGGACATGAAACTAATCGGTTGATAGAAACCCTAGGATTGGAAGGCAATTTAATCTTTATGAATCTGTTCATTGCATACATGTAGGAGCATTATCTATTGCCTTAATTGACAATACTGTATTTGTAGGATTTATACAACTTTCAAGTTATAATTATTTTTTGTAACATATTGTACATATATATGAATATGTGTAATACATTTATATTTGTAATAAATAATAATTGTAATTTGTTAGGAAACAGGACGCCATCAATACCAGTGTCAGCATTCAACAGGCTATCCTGTATTAATTTTATTGTATTATTCTTGTTATTTTTATTAATAATAATGCCTAAACTTTTCCCAATCCCAGAGTGTTAATTGTCAGACTGTGTATACCAGTTCCATCATAATATTAAATGCACATATACAACCTATATTCAGGATGATAGGTTTCCTCAGTCTTTTTAAAGTGTTTTTTTGTTTACCCGGCCCATTTCAATGTTGATTTCTACACAGAAAATTGAACCAAAAGTGGTTTCTTGCAATTAGGAACAACATTGCACAGCAGGGAAGGGTATTATTCTTGCTAAAGTGGTAAAATTATCTAATTCAAGTGTGGATGAACTAGCTGACATAGTACTCGCTAGTTGTTCAATCCCCAACAATTTCTGCTGACATAGCGTCAACATACCCAATGTCAATATAATCCAATATAAGCTGTATTTTACATTGCAAGCCTAGGACCAGCATAGTCCAAGCCTATCCACAGACACAATATTAAACTTGTGGCCCACTATGCCTGCATCTACTGTGGGCCTAACATGTTCCATATGGACATCCAACGTTTCGAGCGAAAGCCCTTTGTCACTCAAGTCTCAAGACAATCAAAGAGTCACTGTAATAAACGATAAAGTACTAAACGCAGTGGCTATTCGTATGGTAGCAGTAAGGCGGTAGTCTTTTAGAATTCAACGAAATGCTAATCCTAATATCACCAAAATACTAAACCTAACCAAAAAAATATTTGAAAAGGCATATTAATGTTTATCGAACTCGACCGGAAATCGCGGATTGGAAACGAACACCTTGTTTATATCTGCTGTCTTACAAATATATAGACACTTATATGAAAGACACCTTCGCTCAACACAGACTCACAGTGCACTAAATCAATTATTTGAGAATACTAATTTATTTACCTGTATTCGTGTCCGAGCAAAGTATCCATCTACAGTTTCGGCATGACATCAGTGTTTGTTCAAAACAAACATTACTGCATCTGCTGATTTTGTGCAGAATATGGCTTGTTTTGATGTAATTATATATTTTGTCGCTGTCACGCTCCTTTTTCCGTAGTCTTTCGACCTTTTGCTCCTCGGTTTCAACTCGGTTTTCCTCTTAGCAATAAATTGTTTTCAAACTCACTTTTTTCAAAAAACTATATCCTTTTGGAAAAAAACACCTTTGAATACCGTTTCAATTTTTGCACTATTTACCAGTGCCAAACTTTCCGGCCGTTGATGCATGTAAATATATAAATAAACTCGATTCTACTCAGCCCACCCTGCCAAGCATCCCCATGATAAGGGACTAAACGCCGGTCGATATTGGCACCCTCGCCCTCAGGCATTCGGCCTGTGCTTCGCGCTGGGCGAGGGGATTAAATTTCGCAGAACATCTATTAGAACATACTTTCCTCAATTTGTTCCAACTAATTTTGTCAATGATTTAGTTACAGGGCACTGCAGCAATCCGTTACTTAGAAAAAATCTCCACTTTGGGGTTGATGTCAAAATCAATGCTATACGGAATTCGTGATTCCAGCACGAGAGAAATTTATCGTGCAATAACTTGCATCTAAATAATCAAGAATCCCATGCTAACGGTAAACACACTGTTAATTTCGAGGAGTTATTTTAACTAAAGCAAGGGAGTTAAAATAACTACACTTGATGGAGTCAAAATTTCGGAGTTGATTTAACTCCTATCTTGGAGTTAATTTAACTCCAACAGATTGGATAATTCTAATTCTACTCCATGTGGAGTCATTTTAACTCCACCATAGAAGTAAAACTAACTCTTACTTTGGAGTCAAATTAGGATTTATTTCTAAGGCAGTGACTCGCACATATTATAATCAATTACAACTCTCATTTTTATTGTTTATTAATGTTGACAACACATTTTAATCTAAAATTATATCTAAATGAAACTTAAGTACTATTTGGGTCTATGTCATATCTTAGACAGATCAATTTACTCGAGTTCGAACTCCAAACGGCTTGCATTGACTTAAAGGCAAAATACATGAAAAGTTGTTAAAATAAGAAACTTGAATTGTTGGGTTAGATGTAGAAGCATTTTCATAGCAACTGTTTGCTTTGCCGTCACAATGAAAATTATATCTCTTACATATTTATTAATAACAAAAATCTTAACTTCCCAAAACTT
Source organism: Chrysogorgia sp. JL179-B06 (assembly GCA_035772405.1). Classification (NCBI taxonomy): domain Eukaryota; kingdom Metazoa; phylum Cnidaria; class Anthozoa; order Scleralcyonacea; family Chrysogorgiidae; genus Chrysogorgia; species Chrysogorgia sp. JL179-B06. The sequence goes on along the minus strand of JAYKKM010000518.1, from coordinate 2,360,433 downwards.
AGGCAGTTCACCTCCTGTGTGTCCAATAGGAAGAGTAACACCAACTTTGTATTTAATCCATGTATTTTATCCATCTTGCTCTAATAGAGACAAAATATGGGTAAAGGTCATTCTAAATACCACACCAATTGAAAATATTTTATAAAATAAAATAGTTTAGCTGAGAAATATTTTGCATGAAAGGCATGTCACACACGCGTTTGAGGGGTAGCACCTGCATTCTCTGCTTTTCCAAGGTCGTCAAAATCCACATCACCAAGATAACAGTTTCGCGCTTCGATAAACAAGTTGTTATGGTCGTAGTTAGCAACCACCTGTCTTAAGCAACCACTGGTCAAAATTACCAAGTTAATTCCGGTTTTTGGTCTAACTTGCCATTTTGGGTGGTCACATAGGAGAGGTTTGACTTTCTACAACAGTTTGAATTCCTTTTTCAATAAAAGAGGACATACTTCCCTCTTGTGATTGAAGTCGGTAGCATATGGTCTCTTGATGCCTTTTGGCCAATGAAAAGGTAAGCTTGTCAAAATTGCGAATCAATACTGCCAACTGCTTGAAATAATGGTGCTTTACCTCATAGCGCATGCACCAACTTGCAACAAGAGGACCAAGCCTAATTTAGAAAACAGATTTTAAAAAATTAGAATATGTAATTATATAAATTTCACAATGATCCACCATTAAGATTGACAACTAGTAAAGCCAAAAATGGCACTGAGTCTGTGCCACATGCTCTTAAAGACTGGTTATTGAATAAATGTTTTTAATAACACTTCCCAAAGGCAACCTGACATACCACTACCAGTTTTCATATAATTTTGTACAGTATATCTGATCACTTTACACTACGTTATTATGATGTTATCCACTCCAGACATTTCACTAGTATAACAAGTGTCCAAAGTTAAAATTTAAAAGAAGAGTTAAAAATATATATTTATACTCACTGCAGTATAGTTCTTGGCATGTGGATCATATAGTGCATCTTTGGGATGACAGAGCAATGAGGGAAAAGTTCCTTGAATTTTTCATGGTGATATTGGATGAGTATTTGCAAATATGGAACTTGGTTTTTGCTTATGCTTGGGGAAAATGCAATTCTGATAATCTGCGAGAGGGTGCATAACAATTCCCAGTGTTCGTCTTCTGGTATGAACTCCCCAACAAGAAGAGGTAGATAGAGGGCGAGGCACCACATTTGGTTAGCTATAAAGGAAAATATCGTAGTGATAACAATATTGCCACCAAAAACAAAATATCAGACATAGTGTTCACTACTCTGGCTTAAAAAATTTTCAGCTTATATTCCAATGTTTCGACACTCATATTACAACATGGCGTCGAGTAAACATGCCACCAAGCGCAGTGTGCAAACTTTGAATATTTTAAGCAATAGTACGCCCATAAAAGCAGTCAAAACGAAAGTAGCAAAACCGAATACACCGGAAAAGATGGTAGAAGAAGAGAAGGGAAGAACGGCTACATTAGACGAAATTCACGAGATGCTTAAAATAATGATGAAGAAATTAGACAAGCTAGATGTAATCGAAAACCGTATCAAGGTCGTGGAAGAAGATTTAAAAGATGTAAAACACTCGATTGAATACGCGCATGCAGAAATAATAGAAGTAAAGGAAGGACAAGAAGCTTCTAAAGCCAAAGACAAAGAAACAAACGAACGACTCTACAACAGTATCATTGATTTAATAGCTAGATCAATGCGCGACAATCTAATATTCTATAACATCCCTGAATATGAAAGAGAAAACACCACCGCGATAATTCATGAGCTGTTAGAAGAGAAGATGGAAATGCAAGATGCAAAAACTAAAGTTAAGATTGACCGGTCCCACAGATTAGGCAAGAAAAGAGAAACGAATACAAAACCGAGACCGATTGTGGTAAAGTTTAATTATCACCAGGACAAAGAATATATTCGTTACAACGCCAGCAAATTAAAAGGGACAAGAATTGGGATATCCGAACAATTCCCCGAAGAAATTGAAAAGGTCCGAAAAACATTATACCCAGAAATTAAAAAAGCTAAAGCCGAAGGAAAACGAGCGAGAATTGTGAGGGATAAACTGATCATTGAAGGAAGAGTTTTTAACCAGACATGAAAAGTTTAAGATTGAGTAATAACAAGTCTGCCAGACCATATCAGCCCATGTGAAATATTGTCTCCTGAAATAGCCGGAGTATTTACCGATCATGGAGTGGTTTCTTTCCAGTTTGCTTTTTCATACAGGCTTCAACGAAGATTCATCGATCAGTTTATGATTATAAAAAAAGGAGACTTTGAAGGCCTATATGCCGCCCTTAGCGCGATTAATCTGTCTTCAGTACTGGGCAATGGTGATAATGTAGACTGGCAGCATTGGAAAGATACTTTTCTTGGTGCCGTATCGGATTATATCCCTTTGAAAAAGCTTAAAGGCCGGAATCCTGTACCGTGGATTAACGGAGCAATCATAAATTTTATTAGGACAAAGGATACTGTACTGTACGAAAAAATTTGAAGAAATCACCATTTAATTTGCATTTAAAGGAAAAATTTAAAAATCTATGAGCTGAGGTGAAACGCCTGCTGCGTGAAAACCGCGATAAATTCTTTAGTTCCATTGAACCTGACATTAAATCTAATCCAAAACGTTTTTGGTCATTTTTCAAACTTAGTTCAAAATCACGTTGTGTACCTGGTCGGATCTCCACGCCACCTTTCGATCAGATGCTCCCTTTGCCGAGAGTCATTGCTGACAACCCGGAGACAATTGCTAATCTATTCAACCGCTATTTTGCATCAGTGTTTACCAGTGGCATTATGCAGGATGATCATCAACATGACTTTCAACTTGATGCTGATCCAGCACTATCAGACCTAAGGTTAACTGAAAGTGAAGTGAAAGCTGTCCTCCAATCCTTAGATGTTACCAAAGCCACCGGTGCTGACGAAATCCCAGCCAAACTGCTGCATAATACTGCCTCGATCATTGCGCCATCATTATGTGATTTATTTAATAATTCCATTAGTCAAGGTATTATACCCAGTGAGTGGAAGCTGGCCAACGTTGTTCCGGTATATAAGAAAGGGGAAAAGGAACACACGGAAAATTATCGACCGATTTCTTTATTATCTATAACATCGAAAGTCCTAGAACGTTGTATTCTTAATAAAATCAAAGTTCGCCTTTATGAATTGGTGAACCACTGTCAACACGGGTTCGTCTCTGGGAAATCTTGTGTGACTAACCTTGTTGAGTCCTTGGGTTACATCGGTTCCATTTTGGACAACAGTGGACAAATAGATATAATCTATTTAGACATGAGTAAGGCCTTCGATAAGGTAAACCACAAACAGTTAATTTATAAACTACGCAGTTTTGGATTCGGTGGGAATCTTCTAAATTGGTTTCGGGATTACTTGACAGATCGTCGTCAACGAGTGACTATACTTGGTACAAACATCGGAATCACTGCCAGTTACTTCCGGAGTGCCACAGGGCTCTATTTTGGGCCCTGTGCTCTTCTTGTTATATGTGAATGAACTTTCGGACGCTATTAGGACCAGTAAAGTTGCAATGTTTGCAGACGACACCAAATTGTTCAAGGAAATTAGATCGGCCAAAGATGTATCTTCTCTTCAGACTGATTTAAAGAATTTAGACGCCTGGTCTTCGGATTCTGGCCTAGTTTTCAACGCAACAAGATGTCGATCACAATCAGTAACCCGTAAGATAAAGCCTGTCGTTGCTCAATATAATATGGGAGCTACTAGATTAGAGACGGCATATAGTGAGCGGGATCTGGGAGTATGGATCTGTGCTGACTTATCTTGGAAAAAAACAAGTATCTGGCCAAGTAGCTCGTGCAAGTAGGTTATTGGGCTACATTAAAAGAAACTCTTACTTCATTAGCAATATCTCAGTTAAACGAACAATATACCTGTCTTTAGTACATCCACACTTGGGGTATGCCACGCAGATCTGGGCTGGGGTCTGTGGATCTTATAGCTCGATTGGAGCGACTACAGAGGAGAGCAACAAAGTATATACTTGGTCTACCATTCTCAACTACAATAAGTTATACATCTAGATTATTATCCCTGTCTCTTATACCTATTTGTCATTGGCACGAATATTTAGACCTTGTTTTCTTATTTAAAATAACACATGGTCTAGTAAACATCAAGCCTTCTCTTATACCACGTGTGCATACCAGTAAGAGATGTACTAGATCATTGAATAATTCTAAAATCATATGTAGTACCTAAATGTAAAAGAAGTAGTTACCAAAGATCCTTTTTTATACGACTAACTAGGACATGGAACACTATAGCCGAAGAACTTTATAAGTACGGACAATCTGAATAATTTTAAAACTATATTAAACAAGTACTACCGCACCTCACTAACGAATTATAACCCGGATAACCCTAGAACCTCTAAAACTATTTGTTGTAAATGTAATATGTCTCGCAGCCTTAAGCGTCCTATTACTTGTTGTTTTTAGCTCCGAATTATTAACATTAACTGTATATTTGTGTAACTTATTCTGTAATTTTACGAATATTTGATTTTAGTGTTGGGCCTGCAGTAATTGGCAATGCTGTTGCGGTCAACCTGCCTTTCTTGTTTTTGTAATTACTGTTCTGTTATTGTTATTGTAATTGTTAAGTAATGTACGGCAAAGCTAATAAATTAAAATTCAAATTAAACAAAATACAGCGTGGGCAGTCCGTGTGTGAAAAGAGTCCGCGATAGAAAGAAATAGTAAAGCAAAATCATCAGAATCTAACGGGAAATTGGTCAACTTGGAAATTTAGAAAATCGCTGATGAGGAAATTAACTATTGGATGGCGAAATTTGTTGTTGAAGTTCGCAAGGCTACAACCCAAGGCGAGTGTTATCCCCCTGCTACGCTGTATCAGTTATGTTGTGGGCTGCTGCGATATCTGAGAAATAATGGTCGGCCAGCTCTTGGTATCTTCGAAGACCTGAGTTTTAAGCATTTTCAGGATTCAATTGATGCAGAGATGAAGCGGCTAACAGGGTTAGGTGTGTTGGTGCGAATGTTAAGCAAGCGGCAGCGTTTACAGAGGATCAGGAAAATCAACTATGGGATTCAAAGCTACTTGGTGACCACTCACAAAAGTGTTATTAAACACAATGGTGTTCGTAATAGGAAAGAACTTTGCACTTCGTAGCGGCAGGGAACACCGCGATCTCACATTCAGTCAGTTAACACTGGAGCCCAGGTGTGGGAAGGAGCCTGAGAAAATTGTGTATGTGTCATTTGGAGAGAATAATAATTTAGGAGGGTTAAAACATCGTGCTGTGAAACGAAATCGTATCGAACATTAGTAGTAAGTAAGTGCCGGTTCTAGCTATTTCTGAAAAAATAGCCAGAACCGGCAACTGCCTTCGAGAAAATAGCCAGAAATCCCGCCAAAAATCCAACCAAAACCCACGTGTTCCAAAATTATTCCAAGATGGTGTCACCACGTGTTCCAAAATTATTTGTCCACGTGTTCCAAAATTATTTCACCACGTGTTTCAAAAAGTCAAAAGCAAAACCATTTTGGTTTTGTTTTTTAAAAAAAAAAAAGTTCTTAGTCGTGGTAAGTTCAACGAGTGCCCGCTGATATTCCTTTGTGGTAAACATTCACGTGACGCTCCAGCTCTTTTACGTTACCTGGAACTGTGATGTTGCAAACACCACAGTGTCGTGTGGTTTGGATTGTCTCTCCTTGCGTAACCCTGTTATGTCTCAACTTCAAGTGAAGTCTCATCCCGGTGACCGACCCGCTGTAGTCACACTTCTCACAGTTTCTAACGGTTAGGTCGACATACATCCTAGTTTTCGCAACGTGACTCATTTTTAGTGTGTCTCTTTAAATGAGACGCGAGACTACTCCCTCTCAATTCTAAAGTGTCCCAAAGCCAGCGTGTTAATACCGTCAGGCAAGATATGTCGCTTGTCGTCGTTAGAACTCAAGGCTTTCTTGTTGACAGCCTCAGTGTAGATCTCGTGCTTGTGTGATCTAAACACGTTCATAGTCTTGTAGATAGACACCCCGTTGAGCAGGCAGTTGAGGTAGTCGAAGAACTTGATGTCTTTGTCAACCACGCCTTTTTTAACTCCTTTACATTTTTTCTGGTCTCCTCGTAGTGTTCTAAGAGCGTAGAGCTTGGATCTGAGACCAACAAATTCTAGAACCTGCTCGCCATGATGCTCATCTTTCATTAGTCCAACCACTTTCTTGTTACGACCTATTGGGATACGACTAGGGTGGTTGCTCGTGTAACCAGACGTGTCAAACCTCTTTTCAACATCGTCGGCTATGTCGTCGTAGAAGTCATCTGTGAAAATTTCGTACATGAGACTGTCCGTGTCGGTGAAAAGCAACGTCGCCTTGTCTCCGTATTTTGGTTTGATATAGTCATAGTGAAATTCGTACATGATCGTCTTGCTAAGATCTAGGATAGCCATCCCGAGATAGACGGGCTTGTTGAAAACCACTTTAGTTCTCTTCATGTGAACGGCAACCAAGTTCTCGTCGAAGATCGTTCTGTGCTGGTAGTTAGGCTTAGCGACTAGTTTTCTCATCTTCTCCTCCGTGGTGACTAGCTGAATGTCAACCCTGTTACGAATGTTTTCCATGGTTTTCCCGAAGACACTGTTGTTCATGAGCTTGAAAAAATCCTTTTCAAACTCATTCTTCGCCTTAGTCCTAAGCTGGGTGTTAAGGTCGATGTACGACTTCATCCACCGACTCTCTTCGAACGTGATACCACGATGAACTTTCGTGAGTTTCAAACCTAGCCTGATGTACATCTCGAGATTTTTCTTATGGAGCACGTAGTTGGTCTTGTTGTTCAAATTCGGGATGAGCTTCTCGACACCGTTAACCATGACTCTCTCGGGTGCTAGTGGATAGTCGTTATGAAGGTCGTGGAGTTCTTCTGGATATTCCAAGTCCACTGTTAGAATGCATGGCATGTCTCTCCAGTTCTCGAGCTGGTCTTCTGTCATCCACTTGAAACCGTGGGTTGGTAGTGACTCGCACATCGCACCGCCGTACAGGTTGTTATTGTCCAAGTCTGGTAAAAACACGCTTGGTTTCGAAGGGTTGTATAGCGAGTCTCCGGTTCGTTCCTCACTATTGACGTGATCCATGAACTTGTTGTTAGCAACGGCGTGTCTTTTGGTGATGGTGCTAACCCCGCCACGGATTCCGGCTTCTAACATCAAGAGCATGTCTACGTCGGTAATTAACTCAAGCTTCACTCCAGTGACTTTGAGTAGCGCGTCCCAAGCTAGTCCGGGTGACGTGAAATAGAACGCTGGATCGAGACTATAGTGAGTCTTACATGTCTTTCTGAAATTTTCGAAAACATCTTCCAGCAACATCACGTCCGTTTTTAGGTACAGGTCGTGGTATTCACGCATGGTTTTCATGTCGAAGTGGTTCCAAACTTTGGTGACGTGTTTGTAGTCTTCTTCGGAGATAGACGTGTCGTTAAGTTTTGAGTCAAACTTCTCGATAGTTGGTAACCGTCTCTCGTCGAGAGACGACAATCCGGTCATGTGTTCATATGGAAACACACCCTTCTGAGAGACTAACTCGAAGTCTTTGCCGAACACTCTCTTGGTTGACGTTAGGTCGGTCTTGTCGAGGTTTTTAACCAACTTGTCTAGACTAGAGGACACGAACTTAAAGCTGTCGAGAAACCTAATTTCTCTCGTGACGGGTCTCTCCTTACCATCGTTGTCTGTCTCGTGATCAACGACGATGTCCTTGCTGAACGAGATATATTTTTCTTCGTTGTTTGGAATGCACTTGATGTCACCCTCTGTGACACCGAGGTTTTTCGCGAAAAGATGAGCATCGTAACCAGACAAGTTGTGAAAAATAACTGGTACGAACTTCGGGAGCTTGTATTTCAAGTTACAACTGCTATGAGCAGCTCCGCGAAACTTGCCAGTGAGGTGACAGTGATCTCTAACTTTACGATCTGGATTACCTTTTTTCGTCTTTTGGGTCCAGTCCTTACCACACAGCCAACACGTCTCGCTACTCTCGTGGAGTTGTTTGTCTGCCGGTCCGTATACCATCTCTTTCGCCTTTTTGAACTTGTCATAGATGTTTTTGACAGCTCTCTCTAGCTCTATAACGAACTTTTCACCGATGTTCTCGTCCTCAGTTTTTCTCGTGTAGAGATAGGGCTCTTCGTAGTGAAGAGTGTCGTCAAAACACTTCAGGTGAAAACAAAATCCAGATGGTGTGTGGTGTTGGTATTTGGTTGTCGAGCTAGCCACCGGGTTGTTGACACACGTGTCGATAGGCTCTATGAAGCTCTCGAAATCTGCGTAGACTACGAACGGTACGTCTTGCGTCTTATAGACGTTATCAAACTTTATGAAGCTCCCCTCTTTTGGCATTTCGGTCTTGATACTGTCCACGCTTGAACAACGTTCGACGTGTTTCTCTAGGACTTCGTTACTAGTGAAACTGTTCATACATCTAAAACAGAAGAAGGTCGCGTGTGCGTGTTTGCTTTTCGTGCTAGACAGTAGCCGACTCATGTTCTTAATCCACGCGTAATGTGAGTTCACATTTCCGTCTTCACACTGTTCCGTGATGAGTAGCAGGTTGATGGTGTCTTTTGACTCGCCACCGATGAGAAGTGGGTATACGCCGGTTTTTTCCTCGTAGGCGAACACGTTAACACTAATCTTGTTACTTCTCGTAAACTTCTTAATGTCTGACAATGGCGTTGGAAACGAGATTCCGGTCCAGTCGAATTTTTCAGACTCTATTTTTAGATTCTTACTAAACTTCTCCACGTTCTTCTGTCTTAGTGATCTCGCGGCTGTGATAGACCATTTGAAGCACTCGTTGTCAGTCATGTTTTGTACGTTGACGATGGCTTTCTTGACAGCTAGAGTTTTTGGTGTTGGAATGTATGACGACGCGCTTATTGGCTTGTACGTGTCGATGTATATGTCTAGCTTAACAACACTCAGAACTCGCCAACCACTACCTTTTTTCAAGTAGGTCGCCAAGTTCTCTAAAATTTTTCCAACAGACGTGTCGTACAACTCGTCCGTGTCTGTCCCAGTCAAAGTAATACCAACGAGAGAACGAAACATAGCGACTACTTCCACTGGTTCGCTGTCGGTGGCTCTCACCATAACGCATTCTAGAGCGAGTTTTGTTTTGAGTCCGCTCCGCTTCTTCACCTCGTTGAGCCAGAGGTCTATCACGAGATGTTTGGATCCTTCTAGAAAGGTCTTCGGGTCTGTCTTCTTTTGGGCTTCGATGGAGTAGGTTTCTGAGAAGCCTCGAATAGCCTTCTCAGTCTTCTCCACGACTTGGTCTTCGGCGTCGTGGAAAACGTCCTCGGGGTCTGTTAGCAACGGACTAACCTTTCTTTTCAAAACTTTGAAAGCACTCGCGACTTTCTTTCTAATCGGCTCGGGTGTGTGTTCAACGAACCAGTCACTCCACTCACTAAGCTTACTTCTCAAGTACGACTTTGGTGGGTCACCGTCAGGCTCTGGAGTACCAGCGATCCAACTCGACCACTCGCCAAGTTTCTTTTTGAAGTAGTTCATTACCCTTTATTGATGACGTCTTTAAACATGTGGGTTATCGATTTTCGAAAGACATAAGCCTTTCGAAATAGGAGGTTTCTAGTAGTCGCGTGGGATAGGAATAGAACCTCCATCCCTCCGCTCTTGCTGCGTTCTTAGTTGTTCACAAAGAAAATGGTGTACAGAGGCAGGCGACTTGACACACCAATCTTTCAATAACCTCTCGAAGGAGTCACGTGTTAAATCCCAGTCGTTGTCCAGATAGGCGTCGTCGAAGCGGAGCACCTCCGTCCCAATTGGAGGTGACCCCTCGGAGAGGAGCTGAAACATCTGAGTCACGATAGCGAGTCCGTCAGCCTCGTTGAACCAGACGCTCAACACCATCTCAAAAAACTCTACCATTAACATATTCATTCTGTCCTCCATTCTTATAATCCTTTAAACCCTTGCATTGATTTAAACTAGCTCTTCTTTACGAATTTTGTAAGTCACTCCATCGACGACGAGATCTTTCCCGTGTTTGAGACGATACGTGATTGAGCCAGCAAACATCTTCACGCTGTTTGCCAGTTCGAATATGGATTTGTACCTGTTCTCTTCACCAGTCACTTCGTTCGTCTTGATCATGACTTGAGCCGCTTTCTTTCCTTTGCAGTGGTCATATCTCTTCGGAGCCTCCACTGGTTCTAGTCCTAGTTTTTTCCTGATGTCAACGCGTCTGTCACTATTTGGTAAGCTCACACCACGCTCTTTTGCGAGAGCTCTCAAGTCCTTGAGTGTCTGATAGTCCCCTTTTGGTTTTAACTTTCTCACGTACGGCATTTTTAGTCTTTGAATCTTGTTAAGCGAGCCTTTTGGTCGTGTCATGTCTCTTTATCATACTAGTCTTTAAACCTCGTTTTTTTACTAATCTCTAAACAAATTTTTTTTGTTTAGAGGTCATGTGTGTCAAAACTTAGAACTGAACTCGTTCCCGTTTCACTTTAACAGCTTCCTTCTTCTCCAAAATAGCTAGCTCGTGTAGATACAGTTGGAGGTGTGCCACACCGCCTTTGACGAACACACCGCTAACGTCGACTGCAGCGTTCGCGTTATACTTCTCGAGTTTCAAGAGGTCTTTGAACTCGACTTCCTTGTCGTTTTCGTCGAAAGCCGAGAACAGGCTCGGGTCACACTTGACGTAGACGACGTCTTTGTACAACCCACTCTTGACCTCCGTGACGGAGATGTCGTCGAGACCTTTCAGCACCTCTTCACCGACGCTCTCTAACCTTGCGACCTGTTCCTCACTCAGACTCAAGGCTGCGGTGAACTTCTTACCGTCGAACTTACTCTTTTGGACTTCGTACACGAGCACGTCCTTGAAGAGGATTGGTGGTGTCTCGATACTCGTCGTGGAACTCTTGTACCTCTTACTCTCTACCCGTTTTCCAAAATTCATTGTCATCCTTTATTACTCCCTACCACCAAACTCAGAGATCTATCGAGTACCTCGCGATTTAAACGTTACGAATTTATAGGTCTTGTAACCGACCCATCCTATGCTAGCGAACATCACTCCCTCTGACACCGAGAGGTAGTTCTGCATCTCTGGTGACGGTGTGTAGTAGTCATGTAGCTTTGGTTCTCTCCGAAATGTCGCGCTGAGTTGGTCGAGAGCCGCGTTCGTGTCGCTTATGTTGTGGTTTGCGTCCGACAACGCGAGGCGTAGTCTCGCTAGCTTGTCGCGACGTGCAACTTCTTCTTCGTTCCACTTTTCTCTCTCTCGCGCGAGTTTTTCTACGGCCAAGTTGTGACGTTTCATCTCTTCGCCGTATTTGTTCCCGTCGAGACTCTTGAACAGGAACCCAGCACCTGCGAAGGCAACTGCGTTGAATAGCCCACCTGATACCATAGCAGCCATGTCTCTTTTATCTATGATAAATGTTTGCAGGAGTTAGTTCGCAAAGGTCGTGTTTGGAAGATTACGTGATCAAGGTTCTTAAACTTGAGAGAGAGATCGTAGAGTTGAAGGAGTACGCGAAGTTTCGTGTGAAGAAGATAAGCGATTTAGAACACGAGAACAAGTATTTTAAGAGTCAACAAGGTGGTGCTGCTAGCACAGGTGCTAGGCACTTGTGAGCTAGCTCACAGTTAACTGTGAGATAAAGAGACATGGAAACCACCACTCCTAAACGGGTCAGTAAGGCTGCGAAAGAGAGAAGGGTTCGCGAATGGCTTGAAAGTCTTAAACTTGAGAGAGACTTAGAACACGAGAACAAGGTACTAGACATTTGTGAGTTAGCTATAAGGTGCCTCACAGTTAACTGTGAGATAAAGAGACATGGAAACCATCACTAACAGAGATCCTAAACGCGTAGCTCGGGGTCGTGAGTTTGCTAAGATCAGTAGGGCTGCGAAAGAGAGAAAGGCTCGTGAGCGCGAGTGGTTTGAACGAGAAGAGCAAATTTTTAAACTTGAGAGAGAGATCGTAGAGTGCGTGAAAAAGATGAGAGACTTAGAACACGAGAACAAGTACTTTAAAAGTCACTTGTGAGTTAGCTTACAGTTAACTGTGAGATAAAGAGACATGGAAACCATCACTAACAGCAATCCCGAGAGAGCTAAGAATCCTAAACGTGTGGCTCAGGGCAAGTGGCTGTCAACGGTCAGTAAGGGTGCGAAAGAGAAAAAGGCTCGTGAGCGGTTCGAACAAGAAGAGCGCGAGACGTGCGATGAGCAAAGTAGCGACAGTTTTGTTTACGTTGTCGGAACTATCGGTGTTATCACAGGAGTGACTGCACTATACTTCGCGTACAGACAAGACATGTTCACGACACAAGTCAAAACCCAGAGCGTTCCCACGACTTCTCAGTCTCAAGAACCAACGTCTACTATAGAGTCTTTCGACTAGTTCACCCATAATAAAAGAATGACCGATCGTAAAGTTATCATGAACGAAGTTTACGACACCTTACTCTACGTCGCAGCTGGAGTTGGTGTTAGCATGGCATCCAGGAAAATTTTCGGTGAGTCTCTCGGAGCACCAAGTAGTCTCGTCGGGACGTTGAAACTCGCGGCAGCGATCAGCGCGGGCACAGTCATTATCAAGTACGCACAACAGCAGAAAATGATCCCAGACGACCCTTTCAAGTGAGTTTACACGTGTTTTCGTAATGGTCACTCATTACGAAAATCTTTCGTCGTAATAAAGGTATGTACAGTCAAAACTTAGAAGAGCTGAGCTTCACGTTGAAGAAGGACTTGAAAATTTCGAAGAAGAAGGTACTACGACTCAAAGTCAAAGCTATCGCGAAAATAGTCGTGACCGCGGTCGTGCTCGTCAGTGGGATAGTCACGTCGATATTGGTTCCGAATCCCATATCAGCGGCTGTCGCTATTGGTGCTGCGACGATCTTGTCGGGATCGGAAGGTGTCAAACACACAGTGAAAAGGTTCAAGTCGGTCAAGGCTAACAACAAGGTTATCAAAAAGACAGACAAAACCACTGACGAGATGTTGTTTCTTAAAAAGGTGAGAGCTTCGGCCGGAGTGGATCCGACCGCGCCCCATCGTCTATATACCCTAATTTAGAATCTTGAGAGTCTCGTTGTTTTTTGTAACCCGAACGGTTACAAAAAAATAACTCTCACACTATGTTGTATTCCAACATCATGCTCTTGCTCAGTTTTGAGATCTCGGCTGGTTCCAAGAACCCACTCACGATCTTTAGTCCGTAAATCTCTGCCGAGACGGGTTTGTTGGTGATCGGCGCTTTTCTACTCGAGAACACCGAAGAAAAGTCAGGAGGAGCAGGTGGAGCAGCCATTCTCGTCGTAGTGAACCGCTCGTTGAAAAAGATGGAGCCGAACGTGGCTCCGGTTGCCTTCTTGTTTGCCTTGAAACCACCGTTTAGAGAGGGTATGTCGTTCACGCGAACGTGACTTCCACTCATCATCCAGTGACAGGAGATCAAGTGTTTCTCCAGCCAGTTGACAGACGGTGGAAAAATGCAGTTATGTTCGCCGACTGGCCATCCACCACCAAATGTGATCTTGTCGTTCGGGTCAGCGTTGTAACCAATGAACTTGTCGTAAAGTCCGTTGTCGTTACCAACGAGATATGACCATCCTCCGAAGGACGGTGCGGAGAGCAGTTTGATCACCATGAAGATGGACACGTTGATCGTGGTGAGTCTAGGACAGTCAAAAAGCATTCTCGAGGATCTTCGGTTACTAATGAAACCGTCCCCGACCGAAGGACTCTTGCTATAGACGTCTTGATGGAAGTGAAAGTCTCCATCTTTAATTTTCGTGACTCTCGCCTTACCCGCGTGTCTCGTGATCACCGCGTTAGACACGTTGATGTTAAAAACAGTCTCGTAAGGTGTTTTTTTCTCAGGTGCATTAGCACCGTGGTCATAACCAAGATACAAACTCATTTATTTACAACACGAACTTGCTCACTATCACTCCTAGCACCACTAACGATATCGAGAACAGCTTCGAATTTCCCGTGGTTGGTTCGCTACTAGTCACAGGTGGCGCGGTGGTTTTCTTCACGTCGTCTAGTGACTCGAGATGTTCACCACCACTAGCGTGTGTTTTCACAGGTTTTTTACTCGTACTCTTAAAGTTGAGTCCACTATTGAAACCAAAGGTCATGTTCGTTCCTGACGACTCTCTGAGCAAGTTGTTGTATCCCGCGATGGGTGTTTTCAACAGAACCATGCTTCGCGGTATTAACCACGTGTTTGGAGTGACAGCCATGTCCAACTTTACATTCGTGTCTTTGATAGCCTTGTTCATGAGATTAATCCACGTGCTAGGTGAGTATTGCACGACCGCGTCTTCCACAATGTTTCTGAAAACTTGTTGAACCTCCCTAGCACTCGCACGTGACCCGACGATGCTTTGTTTGCTTTTTGCCTGTGCGCCAAGCAACGCGTAGACGTAGACCTCTATGGACTGGTTCAGTAACTCCTGACCTAGCTCGGTGATCCCATCCGATGTTCTAGAACAGTAGCGCCCGTAGTCACCTTGAAGGTCTTTGATGTCCAAGAGCCAATTACCACCTAACGGGAGGTTTGCCATTAAAACTCTATAGTCTGGGACGTATAGTCTTATGATGTCAGCGATGTCAGCCTTACTCTTGTCGAGACGAAACATCACTCTCCTCATGGTGAAATACACGTGGAATTTCATGAGACTCGTGATCTGTTTTGGAACGTCAGGACTAGCTGTCAAGTTTTGTAGGGAAACTCCAGACCTATACGTGGCTATGTACAGGGCCGTGATAGCCTGGTAATAACTCTTTGCCAGCGTCCACACTGTATTGATCATACTCCCGTCAGGTCCGTCCTGATAGTATTTTTTCGTGTCGATGACTATCCTCGGCAAGTTTGACTTGAAAGAGTTCTTGTCGTCCACGAAGATGTTGAAATTATTGACTTGGTAGTTGAGAGTGTGAGGTGGATATCTCACGATGTCCTTACCGTGACCAGCCGACTCCGTCAGTGGTAACTTTTGAACTGTACCACCACTATTCCATATTTTTGGAAAAGGAGTGTTGTTGTGTAGCCATATCCACATGCTCTTGTCGTTCTTAAACGTGGTGCTGGTGATGTCCGTCGAAATCATGTCGTTGTTTCGAAAATAGATGTCCACTCTCGTCACGTCACCTTGTTGAGTTTGAACTGGATCGAACTCGAACCTACTCATCGTGGCATGCGGGTATTTTTTCAAAAGGTCTGACTTAGCCTTCCGAGTCGCGATCTCAGAATTCTTGATAGCCTTGTCGTAGTTCTCACCGTAGTAAGCTCGTATCATTTTATTTACACTCCAAATAAAATGAAGAAACTGTCAATATTTGTCGACGATGGTAAGAAAACCCTCGCGCTAGATAGGAGTTTGACGGTCCTAAGAGACTCGACTTTAGTCGTGAAGTCGGTGAGTGTCTATTGGGACTACAAGAACGTTATCAAAGACTTCAACGATGTGATCCGGTACAACTCGAAGAACCACGTGATCCCGGAAGGCTACTGGACTTTCGTCGCTCTCATGACTTACTTCATGAAGAAGGACGACATCATGATAGAGCTGTCACACAACATATACAACCACACGTGCACGTTGAAAACAGAGCACCCTCTCAAGCTATACAAGTTTGGAGAGCTACTTGGTTTCCCAGAGGACACGATCTCAGGTAAAGGAACATTGGTTAGTCCAGGTAGGGTAGACATTAACAGAGGTTTGAAGTTCGTGGAGATCCACTGTGACACTCTCGTGGACGAGACTATTAACACGACAGGTAGACAGTCTAGTATTATTGCAGTTCTCCCGATCACGTCGGAGTTCACGTTGAGCGGTACCGTAATACACTTTCCTTTTGTCGAGTCTAGCACACCCACTCGCAATGGTACGTACAACAACTTGTCTTTTCACACAGAGACTAACGTGAACGGTGTGAGCAAAGTGGGAAGCGTCTTGCTCGACATTAACATACTCACGAATAAAAACCATGGACAGTGATGTTGTGACAGAGCAGTCCTTAAGAGACTTATACTACGATCCCGTGACTGGTTACCAAAGCATGGAGAGACTATATCAAAAAGCACTAGGAGAAGGTCTCAGCGTGACCAGAAAGTCCGTGAAAGAGTGGTTGAAAACACAAGACACCTATACACGGTACAAGCCCGTGGTGAGACGTCACAAGTTTCGAAAGACGTGGGTCTCGTATCTTGGTGAGCAAATTCAACTAGATCTCGTTGACATGGGAAAATACAAAAACAAGAACGACGGTTACTACTGGATCCTAACGTGTGTCGAGATTCTTAGTCGCTATGCTTTCGCTATCCCCGTGTATCGTAAAGACACGAAAAACATGACGAAAGCCGTGGGTGAGTTATTACAAAAGTTTTCACGAGAGGTTCGACACGTACCCGAAATTTGCACAGTTTGACGAGGGACTAGAGTTCTATAACGTCGGTGTTAAGAGTTTGCTAGCGAAACACGCCGTGGAGTATTTCTCCACGAAGTCTGACAAGAAAGCTGCCGTAGTCGAGAGGTTCAACAGGACTCTAAAAACCGCTATGTGGAAATATTTCTATAGCAAGGGAACTTACAAGTGGATAGACGTTCTAGACGGTCTCGTCGAGAACTATAATAACACAAAACATGGTAGCATTCTCGTGAAGCCAGCGGACGTGAACAAGGCTAACGAGAGCCAGGTGTGGACGACACTTTTTGGTAGTGACCTAGGCGAGTTCCCATTACCAAAATACAAGCTTGGTCAAAAGGTGAGAATAAGCAAGTACAAGAGCACGTTCGCGAAGGGCTACGAGGCAAACTTCACCGAAGAGATTTTCTCCGTGAGTAAGGTGGTCCGTGGTGATCCGACCGTCTACGTTCTTAGTGACGAGAGCGGGGAAGACATCATTGGAAAATTCTACGAAGAAGAGTTGTCAGTCGTGACGAAAACAGAAGACGCCACGTATCGTGTTGAGAAAATTTTGAAAAGAAAGACTGTCAACAAGAGAAAGATGGTTCTGGTCAAGTGGGCTGGTTACGACGACAAACACAACTCTTGGGTCTCTGAGAGTGAGGTGAAAAATTTGTAAAAAAAAAAAAAATTTTTTTTCGAAAAAATTTTCTAAGACCCTTGTTGCTACGCATCACGTCAGAGAATTCAGGGGGGGTGGACGGAACATTCTTCAATAACATAGCAACTAAGGTTTTTGAAAATTTTTTCAAATTCACTTTTCAAAAATATATTTTCTCTCGGTAGTCATGTCGGAGAAGAATGTGACATAACCCCCCCCTGGAAACGGCGTCCTTAGTTACGAGCGAGTCATGGACGGTGAGCAAGAGAGTAACGTTCGCTATCCGAGAGAAAGACTAATCGAACTCCTTGTGAGGGAAAAAAGAGCCCGTAGTCTTACCATTGCCAAAGGAGTTACTATACGTGACAAGATGACAAAACTGGAGGAGAGAATGACGATGACGAAGGCAGAAGTTGCAGACCACTCGCGAAGGATTGGGTGGTTTGAACAGGAAATCTCGAAGTTACCACCTTCACCTACTCTCTGAAAAAGAACTAAGTCTCATCTTGTTAAGACAAAAACATTTAGCTTGAAAACAATAGGTCGTCTCACCTTTAGAGACGGTCCGAACTTTTTTTAAAAGTCTTGTACAGAAAATATAATTTTTTAAAACCTTACGAGTTGTTCGTTAGCGTCTGTTTTTTTAAACGTAGTCTATGGTACGAGTGTCTCTAGACACTACCTACGTGTTGTTAACACGAGTTATCACCACGAAAAAGCTAAAATTCGTGGTGGTTTTAGAGGCTTTTCTTGTTTTCACCTTCGCACGGGCGCACGTGGTCAGCGGTCGCAATAAGAGTGGGGAGGGGTGGTACCCCTCTAGGA
This sequence comes from Chrysogorgia sp. JL179-B06, assembly GCA_035772405.1. Lineage (NCBI taxonomy): Eukaryota > Metazoa > Cnidaria > Anthozoa > Scleralcyonacea > Chrysogorgiidae > Chrysogorgia > Chrysogorgia sp. JL179-B06. The sequence goes on along the minus strand of JAYKKM010000518.1, from coordinate 2,342,432 downwards.
AAAAATTTTTTTTTTTTCAACAAATAAAATGGCAGAGGCTGAAGACAACTTCGAAATGGAAGAGAGATTTCCGGAATATGATGATCTCGACAACGAGGAGCTTGACACGACTCTAGACAATCTTAACGAGAGGTTGTTAGTCAACGATGATCCACTACTCACTGAGAGGATCACGTATATTAACCGTCACCTCGCTGAGACAAATTTCGGTGGTGACGTTAGTCAAGACGTGTTCATTCAGTTGGATAAGTATGTGCAAGACTCTCACGGGCAAAAACTCAACCCCTACTCGGAGAGCGTCATCGAGCTTAGAAACAGAACCACTGTCAAAAACGGAAAAGTGGTTTTTAGAGAGCGACTCAAAAATGGTGGATACTCCACAGTTGAAAAAATAGTTCTCAATAACGTAGATGGTTCGTACGTGAAAAACTCAGCAAAAAAGAACGTGAAAGCCGTGGAACAGTTCGAGAAACTCGTCGACTCCGCCGTGGGTGAGAGTAGGACGAGTGAAGACCTCCCTATGATCAACGTTCGACAACAAAGCTTACCAGAGGATGTTTTCGAGAGACTCGGTGAGGAGGACCAGCGCGTTGTGAACGGCGTGTTGAATCCACCAGACACGATGTTACCTGAAAGTAGAGTCGGCGACCGCGGAGCCATCCAGCTTACTATCAACGAGTTTGAACATCGTGGAGAGACTATTCGCGAAAGAATTCTAGACAGCGACGGCGAGACGGCCGGAAGACTAGCTCAAGAGTCTGTTGACATCGATGTAGTGGTTGATGTTTTGGAAAGACAACGCGTCATTGAAGAAACACGTGGTGAACAGGAGAGAGACGTATCACGTCTAGAGAAACTCAAAGAATGGTTAAAAAAAAATATGATCTCGGTCTCAGCTCTCGGCATCACTATCGCCGGACTGGTCACGACCATAATCATAGGCATGCGAACTGTGGCTGTGAAGGGAGCGGGTGCTGTGAAGACTTTTGCGAAAGCTGTTAGAGACGTGATCGCTAAGCTCGGACCCTGGGCTGTCGGCGCTGCGAATCTCGTCTACAACATTTTGAAAGTGGGTGTGAGTATCTTGGGTTTTCTCGCGAAAAACCTGTGGCTGGTTGTTGTCGGTTTGATCTGGTTACTGATCGAGTACTGGCGGTCAAAACGAGTTTAAAGCGGGGGTTAAATAAAGAGAGACAGAGATGAGCGAAATTAAGAAAGTTGGTATCGTCTATGCTATCTATTCGATGGTTGACGGTGATATCTATATTGGCTGTTCGACTAGACCAGCAAAAACAAGACTGTCCGAGCATAGGAGTAGCATCAGCACTCGTCCGTGTGGATCAAAGTTTCACAAAAAATTTCAAAAGTTGGGTACTAACAGTATGAGAATAGTCGAGATCGATAGAGTGCTCTGTGACGAAGTAGAGCTCGTGACGACGCTCGAAAATCTAGAGAGACATCACATTCTTCTTCACGACGCTGAGCTAAACGAGCGAAAGAAAGTGAGTTATTACACTGGTCACATGTCCTCGAGGACCGTCGAGTACGTCAGTGAGAGTAGTAAAAAGCACTACATAGCGAACATCGAGAAAATTAAAAAACACTACGTTGATAACATCGACAAGGTTAAAAAATATCGTGCTGACAACGCTGAGCGTTCTAGCAAGTACGGAAAGAAATATCGTGCTGACAACGCTGAGTACATCAACACGCGGCTTACGTGTGAGTGTGGTAGAACGTCAACACGTCGACATATGTCAACTCACAAAAAGACAAGAATCCACAAGAAACTGCTCGAAAAGATCGACGAGTAAAAAAAAAAAATCTCTCAGGTTAAGAGACCAACCAATAAACAGATGTGCTTCCAGCTATTCGAAATTTTGAGAAGGCACTTCTCTCCAAAACCACGACCTCGTCGTGTTGACTTCTTCGAAGATGTCTGTTTGACAGACTCCACAGAACCACCACCAGACGACGGGTATGACACTATCCATTGATCACTTGACCTTTCGTAACCTTTTTGGTTATGAAATTTTTCACGTTATAATAAAGATGGCTACTAACCTGAACTTAAGACCGAGCACGACAAAAACTGTCCGAAGTGAGATCACTGGTCCACGAACACGCCACGTGGTCACGATGAATCCAAACTCAGCCAACCCTAACGAAACACTTCACATAGACATTCCAAAACTCAAACCAGACTCGTGTTTGGTTCCAGGTAGCTTACACATCCTGTTTGATTTCAAGAACTCCAACGGCAAGAGTTGGTTCTTGAACAACTTGTCGAAAACTCTCCAGAGTCACCTGACTGTCAAGATGGCTGGCGAGATAGCCTACGACAACAACGGTGAGTCAACTATCGCCGTCTACAAGGACATGTGGAAGACATCTCTCGAACGTGACGAGATGATCGAGTACGGCGTTGGCGCCGAGAACCTTCGAAAACTCATCTCGAAAGACGATAGTGGAGCAGCTAGCGGTAACACCGCGAAGGTTTCTGACGGTCTGATGTTTGCCGTCTTTGGAACCAAGCAAAAGATTTCTCTCGACAAAATCTTAGGTGACTCAGGACTCTACGCTCCATACGAGATGAGTAATAACCTGCAGTTCCTCATCAAGTTGCCAGCAGCCGCTGACATCATGGCTGCTCAGAGTGGAAGTGCTGTCGGAACCTACTCTCTAGAGAACTTGCAGTTGGAATATGAGACCATCGACAACGTAGACCTCTCGAAGGAAATCACGAGTCTCTACATGGTCGGGAAGTCACTTCCATACGAGCACGTGACTCTCATGAAAAATTCACCTTGGGCAGCGGCCTCGACGTTAATTAACGAGAACATTAACCTTCCTCGAAAGAGCATGAAGGCCGTAGTCCTTCTCTTCACGAAAGCGGCTATCACAGACTCGGAAGAGTTCGTCTACCCGAACATCGAGAGTGTGAAAGTTACCATCGAAGGCGTTCCCAACGTAGTCTATAGCCAAGGCATTCCGAAGTCGAGGTTCTTCTCAGAAGCCGAACGACTATTTGGTCAAGAGAACCAGAGCGTGTCGCGTCGAGACTTTTTCAAAGACAAGTTCGCGTTGACTATTGATCTGAGAAGTACTCGTGACCAGACTGTTCACGGATCCGGAAAGAAAATTTTGAACACGCAATCCGGGATTTTGCTGGAGATCACCAAGAAAGCAACGTCCACAGCGTTGGTATGTCACATCTTCGTGTTGTCAGACGCGCTACTAAACATCGCGTCCGGAAACTTGCAGAGCATTATTGTCTAGACCCTTTTCCTATGTCAGCGACATAAGAAAATTTAAAAATAAAAGATGGAAATTCCGTTCAACATGATGATCGTAGGACCTACCTATTGTGGAAAGACATTCTATCTTTTGAAAATGCTTGAGAACCACTTCAAGGGTGTGTTCGATCACATCGTTCTGCTCTGTCCAACCATATTGTGGAACACAACCTATCATAATTGGAAATACTACCACGACAAGGATTTCATCGTCTTGCCTGTGGAACAAGACAGCGTAAACAAGACGTTGAAACTCGTTGTCGAGACCTACACAGACACGAAGACACTGATTATTCTAGACGACTGCGCGAGTGGACAAGACGTCAAAAACAGAACTAGCGAACTAGTGAAACTCGGCTACTCGGGTCGTCATTACGGATTGTCTACTATAGTTCTAACTCAACAACTGACGAGCATCGCAAAACCGTACAGAGAGAACATTTCGAGAATAACTAGTTTCCACAACACGAACAAAAAGGACATGTTGGAACTCATCAACGACTATTTGAACGGTGTCTCGAAGGAGGACGTGACGCGCATCACAACTGAGCTGCGAACCAAAAAACACGCGTGTTTGGAAATTAATCTTCGACATCCTTACGGTTACGAAGTCATCTTGCCCGAATAAAGAGATGAACCCGGAAGACTTAATTAACTCTCCGAACGAAGACCCAGAGGACATCGCGAAAGAAGTGGATAGGAAGCGTGAAGAACTAGTAATTCTCGCGAACGACGGTGAAATTAAAAAGACGGAGGCTTACATCAGAAAAGCTAACGCGAAAACCGTCTTGAAACTTTACGCTGACTACGAGGCAGAAGTTCGCGAGAAAAGCACGGTGTTTCTCTGTGACATGTTACTGTCAAAGTTCGCTATGATGATGGGTGGACTAGACGCTGTCGAAAAACCAGAGGAAATGGAGAAGGAGCTAAAAAGAGATCCCTATCTCGCTAAAGACTTGAAGAGCATCATGTCAAGACTCACTCCACTCATTCCATTCATAGGGTTGCTATCTGGTGGACTCACTGTCGGGAAACACGTATATAGTCACACGAAGAATCCCAAACCCTCCGAAGAGGAGGAGGAGACCAAATAAAAATGTGTTGTGACAACATGGAAGAGATTGACGGACAGTTTTTCTGTGTGGTGTGTGGAGAGGTTGACGTCTCTAGGATGATGTCTTCACCTAAAAAGAAAAAAAAGAACTACAATACTACTAAACACCTTCCCGAAGAAGAGTGGAAGGATCGTGTGCTTAGTGATCGAGAGTACCTCGCCAGACGAGTGGAACTTCGAGTTAGACTAGAAAAAGAGTACTATCTCACCAATCCGGAGATGGTGTGGAAGGTGGCCTACAAAAAATATTTAGATTGGTGTTTCTCTTGAAAACAGATTTCGTAATCTCTTTTGGATTACGAAAACTTTTTTTTTACTCTTGGTCCTCAATGCTCTCGACGGGAGCATCAGTCACGAATTTCACGTCGTCATATCGTTCATAGCCAGCCAGCACGTCTAGCTCGAAATTAGTGGCCTCTTTTCCAAATCTCACGCCAAGTTTTACTCGACGGTGAGTGTTGAAAGTCGTGTTCCTTGTCGGACGGTCAGCTTCTTTGCTTGCAAGACAACCCATTTTTATTTAAATCCTCTAAGAATCTGGCTACTATTTCGTCCACGGTTTCTTCGAATCTGACAGTAATTTCGTCCATGGTCACTGGTGGGAGCGGATTTCTGCTGACGTGAACTAATTTGCGACCGATAACGAAAGGGTAACACTTCTCTCCACGAGCCTCTTTCCCGAGTTGTCTGGTCACCCGTCCACGAGTTAAGTCTCTGATAACCTTGAGAGCGCTCCTGACAGTCGGGAACTCGAGGTCCTCACAATTAATGCGAACGTATAGTTTCGTTGACTTCTTCTCTCTTAGGACTGTGCTAGTCAGCATCGAGAAAAATTCTGACAGCGCGTGTGCTACCTGAGGTGTCTTACGCTCTCCGAGACACTCTAGGAAAGTGAGTAAGCCAGTGACTGCTTTCCGGTTTCACTACTCTCTGTTTAAGACCACGCTCCGCGAGTTTGGATCTTAACGTGGACGAGACTCGTCTCGCTGTGGATTTTGACTTGAAAAATAAGTCTTGGAACGTTGTGACTACTACTTCTTGTTCACTCATTTTATGATTGTTTAAACCATGCTAGGGATACTTAGAACTCGTTTCATCCCAATAAAGTAATGGTTATTGGATTTTTTGACAAAGTAGTTTTTGGATACCTTCTCGTCGACCTCGTCGTGTCATGGTTCGAGAGTAGAACACTATACAACAAGACCCTGTTGGAGCAACTCGTGAAAAAGGACCAAGACGAGGCTCGTCAGTTGATGGGGGACGAGCCCACATCCTCATAACCATTCACTCCCCCTTTTTAAAAAACAAAAACCATTTTTTGCTTTTGACTTTTTGAAACACGTGGTGGAAAATAATTTTGGGAACACGTGGTGACACCATCTTGGAATAATTTTGGAACACGTGGGTTTTGGTTGGATTTTTGGCGGGATTTCTGGCTATTTTCTCGAAGGCAGTTGCCGGTTCTGGCTATTTTTTCAGAAATAGCTAGAACCGGCACTTACTTACTACTAACATTACGTGAATGAAGATTGTCCTAGCCGCTGTTTAGTTCAATTGTACAAGAAATATGTAGGGAAATGCTGCGCAAAAGCCATCACGAAGGATGTGTTTTACTTGAGTCCTTGGCAAAAGTATATGGATTCAGATGAAGGTATTGAATGTTTATTCAGTTTCTATATATACAGTATTTAAATGCGAAAAATGTCAATATTCCAAGAGTATTTTGTATGTTTTTAGTTTGGTTCACTTCAAATCCTGTGGGTACAATACGCTGGGACAGACAGTTAAGAAGCTTTGTCAAGATGCTGGAATAGATGGCAATTTCACAAACCACAGTTTCAGAGCTACAACGAAAACTCGTGGTCTCGCCAAAGGAATTCCAGATAAGTATATTATGGAACGAACAGGACAGAGACGACAGGTCTTTACAGCAGTATCAAAGACCTAGCATTGAATACAAGGTAGAAATGTCGAAAGCGTTTGATGAGATTGGTATGATAGAGCCTTTGAAAAGGGCAAATATTGAGTGTAACGAAGTCAAGGATGCTAAAAAGGAAGAAAGTGAACTTAAATATACGAACGAGGATAATAGCGTGGCGGGGACTGGTAAAAAGTGTGTGCTTTTCAACAATTGTTCATTTCATGTTACGAGAGACTTTAATGCATAGGACTAATTAGAGTGTAATTTGCTAATTTGTGACTTTCTTTAAGTTTGAAGTAAACGTTATATGTTTGTGTGAAGTAAAATTGCTGTGGTAGAATTCGAAGCATTCGAAGAGGAGAATGAGGAATTGAATATATAAAAATTATAAATTCACGGGCTTTATCTAGATAAAGCCCGGCAAGAGCGGGCTTTATCTAGATAAAACAAATTATTTAAAACTAACAATTTTACACGGAAATTAGTCTAAATTGTGCAATATCCGGCTATAACTCTTAAAAGCAGCATCGTCTGCATGAATAACATCCAGATTTGAGTTCTATGTCAAACTGGTCAAGAAAATCCTACTCCCATAAATTACCTGCTCAGGTGATAGCTACCTCACTCAGAGCCCAGACTAGATGGAAAACCCATTATCTGGAATCTTAATTATTAAAATTAATAATTGATCTGGTGTCTGGAATCCTAACTATTAATATCATTTAATATTATTAGTACTTGTACAACATATAACATTTGCCACGCACATGTCTTGACATTGTCTTGACCTCATAATCACTCAGTCTTCTAGCGACGTCTTAGTACTGCCTCCTCGTCCTTCATTTTTATCAGACCATTGCTTCGCTGAGTGTGTTCTTGCCATTCCGTCTCCAACAATTACTGTAAAAGTAGCAAACTACTGTAAATGGAAGCAGATTGCCTTTGCGGCTTTTAAAGATGACATCGTTGCTTTGGAACTTTATAGTCTCCCTATGAATGAACTTGCAGCAAATTACGACCGCATCTGGCGGACTGTCCTGTACAATCATGCTCCAGTGCAGCACAAGATTCTGATTGTGTGACCAAGAGTCCCATGGTTTAGTGATGATTTGAAACAATTAAGGTGGCTCGATAGTCTAAATCATGAGAAATTGCAGTTATTTTCGCTTAGAAAATGTTATAATGCATCATGCATAGAAGTTTTATTCTAGGTAACTGAGCTTCATTCTAGCTCATTGCATTAGCTCTAGTGGGGTCTTGATTATTAAAAGATTTTATACTTGTAGCGTTTGCATATATCTAGAGAAATTGTGTTTATTGAAAGCGGTAGGTTTTATGTAAACAAGACGCATGCTAGGCGTTAACTTGGGCTACTGTAGCCTGAGTAATAAAGGATTTTATGTTGGTGTTATTAAATAAAATGCAGTTTGTGTGTCAAATGCAATATATTAGAATGTTAAATGCAAATTTATACTTGGAATAGGTTAAAACGAAATTAAACAGTTGTTTTGGTGAATATCTCAGTGTAAAACTTTATTTCCTAAATTTGGCTAAAAAATCTTAGGTCCAGTCGTTTATTAAAGGCTGAAAAGAGCTAATAATATATAGTTCTAAGTAATCAGATACAGTTGAAAGTTCTGTGGGGTGAGGGCACTGCAATACCAGCGAACAATAACAAGCATTTCATCGATTGGAGCTGATCTGCATGGATTGGAGTTGCTCTGGGCAGACTGGGCATTGAGCTATATGAGATGTTCATTTGTAAGCATTCAGTTATACTTATATAAATAGTTGAACAGTGTATTAAATTAATTTACAAACTCAACAATGTTCAGTCAAATCCAAAGCTATGTGTCTAAATATCTACAAAATTTGTGAATAGACATTAGACAACGGATAATAAAATGTATGTACATTCATTTACCTGCGACAAGACAAGCCAAGGACAAGGTAATAAATAACGCATAAATAATTAAGCCTTTCAATTGAATCACATTGTGTTTATTTTGACTGGGGCAATATCGCGCGGCCGGGAGACTGTCACGACGCCCAAAAAAAATCGGCAGACTAAGACTCATGCTATGGCTCGAGTAATTAGGTTTTTTGGATTTATTGGAAAAACGATTTCTCCATTCAGGTCAACTTTGAAGTAATAAAACTTTTTAATAATCACGACCACCATTAGAAATATGCAATGAACTAGAATGAAGCTCAGATCTGCATTAACAAATATTCTATGCGAAAATAATGCAATTTCTCAGCGAGAGCAAAGAGAGCGAGAGCAAAACTCAGGCCCCAGGACTGATATTTGTACCCCTCCCCCAAATTTCCATGAGATGTATGAATGATCCTTTAACTGCAAGTATATATTTTTAGATACCTCATACCTTTATAATGTTATTGTATGGTAGTAACAGTACGGTAGTAACAATTATTGGATGAGGCTGAGCATCATGATATCAAGAATTATCCAGACCGAGGTCAATGTTATCTGCCAAAGCAGATAACTTTGACCGAGGTGTGGATAACTCTTAATATCATGCATAAGCCGAATCCAATAATTGTTTTATTATACATTGTTCAACATAGTATTACTAAAAATATACAAACAAATCTACTACAGGCATTTTTTATTTTGTAATTTTTGCACGCTTGGTCCTAGTGACGTCATCAGCATTAAATAATTTTTGTTTTGGACACCTCCGTTCAATAATTCACAGTATTCAACAGAAATGAGGTCGCACCTGCCAGAGATTGAGAATTCACTGGAATTGACCAATAAGAAACGAGAATGAATTTTGAATGTATAATAAATGCTTTTAGCCAGCGGAATTGGGGAACGGGTACTTCGTGTTACTGGTAGGTACGCATAATGGTGCAAGTTGCAACATTTCATTGTTCTGCAGAATACACCAGTCAAAAGTGATTGACATGGCGATGTAGCCGGGGCTCTTGCAAGGTCCGAGGCATTTTGGCCCCCTCTCACCGACCTTGTGATTCATGAAATAATCAACCCAGTAGTATAAAAAGACACCAAAGGCTGTTAAAGAATGAAGGAAGAAAGTGCATCTCTTTATTATTCAAATGTCTAGGGGTGCATATAGTGCAAATGTATATAGGCATCAATTTGGTTTTAATAATACATATTAGGGATTCTAATCTTTCCTAACTCTGGACATGAAACTAATCGGTTAATAGAAACCCTGGGATTGGTAGCATGCTCCATTTCTAAAGAACAATTTTAATCTCAATGAATCTGTTCATTGCATACATCATAGGAGCATTATCTATTGCCTTAATTGACAATACTGCATTTGTAGGATTGATACAACTTTCAAGTTATAATTAGTTTTTGTAACATATTGTACATATGAATTAGACCATAGGACGTTAACCTCTAGCTTGTAGTTTTGTGATCCACAGAACGGCAGCACTCAAAAGCGCCACAGATATTAAGATAAAATCATATTATTACCGATTAATACCATTCCTGCGTCTCTAGTTTGGGTATTCACGAAAATTTTGCGGTTGAATTCACCCCCAAGAAGTATTTTGGAAACGCTAAATCACATCGCCCTAAAGTGCGAAAACTGCTGATTCGTCAACTTTAGCGTGATCTGATCTAGCAATTTCCTCGCAAAACAACGGCGTACACGTGACATAAACATTGGCTCGACTTGGGTTTACGAAGAAAAAGCCGTGTCAAATGGGATAAATTTATCATATTTTCGACCTTTTTTCCATGTTCTTTATACTATTAGCGATATTAAGCCTTTCAAAGAATCAAAACTGGCTCTCATTTGACAATAAGAGTTATGGCGGAAAATGCCAAGGGCAAAACTGTAGCTGCAAGTTCATGGACTTCAAATTCGTCGAATATTCGATGCTATGCTCATTTACCAAGTGTTGTTGGCGATATTATACCTTTCAAAGAGTCAACCTGGTCTACTTACTTACGCTGTGTTTGGATTTGGAAAGAATTGGGAGGTAATCAAGGTGAAATAGCAAGATGTTTTGTGAAAGACCATGGCAGTGATTCCTGTCTCGACGAAATAGCAATACCGGAGGACGGTGGGTATCATAGAAAGTGCTACAATTATTTTACGGATTCTTCCAAACAAGCACGAGCAGTGAAAAATAAACAAAAGGATGGTATGTCTTGTGATGGTACGTTGTATTTAGCTATTTATATTACTATAATTAAGAATATTGTTTTGTGTTGTATTATATTATATTATATTGTTATTGTATATAGTGTATTGTATTTTATTTTATGTTATTTGACTTGTAAGCTTGTTGGTCTAAAAGTCTAGTTTACACCATCAAAGTTTCTGTGATATAAAAGTCTTTATAATAAAAGCCTTTGGTGAAAGAACTTCAAAGCAACGGGCATCTTTGAACGGTGATTATACACTGGCAAATACTTTGATCATGGTATACTTGTGAAACTTTGTTCTTCTATCTGATGAACTTGATCCTTCTCCAAATATAAATATTCATTGTGCTGTTGCTGTGCTTGCATGGCTGTGTATCATTTCTGTACTTGTTGGTATTACTGTAATTAATGTTCTCGCACACCTCATACAGGTTCTGTGCTAATTTCTAAACAGTGGAACTAAAAATATTAACTCATATTGCTGTTGATGACCAAAAACAGCAGCTTTTTCTAAAATACATGTACCTGTATAAAGATACTTAATGAATTGTTCTTTCTTCTTGGCTTGTACATATAGCAATGGATGACTGCGAGACAATAAACTTACAGCGTGCCCAAACAGCGGCACAGTCGGAGCTTCATGCAAAGGAACCTAGGCTTCTTCGTTCGTGTTTTGGCGAGAACCAACAGTTGTCAAGATCGACACATGTTCTTCCCAACATCTGCATTATTTGCAGGAAGCAGAAACACATTACGGACAGACGTTCGCGTAAGCGATCTTATGAACATCTGGTACAATGTGAATTGATTGATGGCGGACAGTTGCTTAAAGCTGCCCGACTCAAGGAAGATCATGCCATTCTTTGTCACATTGAAAATAGGGATTGTGTTGCAGTAGAGGTCAATTATCATGCAAGTTGCCATAAGGAATATACAAGATTTCTTTCCAGAGCAGAATGTACTGGAGAAGAAGCAGAAAAACTGTATTCTCGATCTTTTGAGAATTTTTTCAAGCTTGCAATAGATGATAGAATAATCAGAGGTAAAGAGGTATTGCGGCTCACCAAACTTATAAAGAAATATTTGACAAGACTGTGATGGATACCGAGGGCAAAGATTCATCAGGCTACAAGACCTGGAGCCTTAAGAAAAGATTAGCAAGTAGATACCCACAGTTATGTTTCCAGCATCCCAGTCGCAAGTATGAGAGCGATTTTGTCTTAGAGGAATCAACCCTACTTCACGAATCAATAATTGGTACAGACAGTACAGACACAGATGACACACAGGACAGTGTTCTCCAGTATGAGCACCTCCCAAGAAGATCAACAGCACTGTCTAATGTAAATAAAAAGTCAAAATCCACCAGCACAGTAAGGGAACGATTTGCCACAGCCTTAGACGTAAAACAGGAGATTGCCAATGTTTCAACCAGCACGTTACCATGGCCGCCAACAGCAGCTGACTTGACAATGATTGTGCACAGGAAATTATTCCGCCCATATTGTTCAACCTCATAGCGTGGATTGTTGGCGCATCCGAAGACCCAACAGATGAAGAATTTGTCAAAGTAACAGACGTAGAAAAACGACGCATTTTAACCATCGCTCAAGATATAGTAAACCTTGCCAGCAAAGGGAAGAAAGTTATGCCGAAACACATCTCGTTAGCTATGGCAGTAAGACATTTATCTGGATCAGCGCAACTTGTGGGACTTCTCAATGGTTTGGGCCACGGTGTATCTCACTCATTTGTACTCGAACATGACACAGCATTGGCCCAACAAGAAATTGAAAGAGGCAGTACTGGACTACTATCTTGCATTCAGAGTGGCGTATATACTACCCTTGTCTGGGTAGTTTATTGGCGCAAAGAAATCATCTCCTGACGTCTTTCCCACCAGTGTAGACCTACGACTGGCCAGTCATCTAATATCACTGCAGCCCCACAAAGATGCTGCCTATTATCTTACAAAGCATACCTCTGAACCCCTGCTGCCTTCATGGACTGGTTTCAATCAGCTGTTAACTACATATGTACCCCCAAGAGCAACAATCGGTTATCTTCCTGTGGTGGATGCAAGCCCTACAGAGTTGAACACAGTTAACACTATTCTCCATCGTAGCGTGGAAATTGCCAATCAATTAGAACTACCATCAGTTGCTGTTGTTTTTGACCAATCTATTTATGCAAAGGCACAGACCATCAGACACCAGTCTTCCAGAATCGAATTGTACTTAGACTTGGTGCATTTCATACCACAATGACTGCATTGGCTTGTATAGGAAAGCGGTTTCGTGATGCAGGGCTACAAGACATCTTCATAGAGTCTGGTGTTGTTGCATCCGGTTCAATAAATGGGGTAATGAATGGTCATCACTACAACAGAAGTGTTCGTTGTCACAAGCTTATGGCAGAAGCGCTACACATTTTGCGATGGAAGGCATTCCTGGAGAGTGTTTCAGAAGAAGATGCTGAGAGGTATGGTGAGAAGGTGAAATATTTGCATGCTTCATTTCCAAGCCAACAGTATGCAGAATTCCAGAAAGAGGAGTCCTTTAAAGCAATGACAGCGTATGATATCTTCCTACAAGAAAGAAGTAATGATGCTACATTTGCGTTTTGGACGTCGTATCTGGAAATGGTAGAAGGTGTATTGCTTTTCATCAGAGCTACCAGAGAAGGAGATTGGTCACTCCATCTAGCAGCTGTTCGAGTTCTCATTCCTTGGATGTTCGCCTATGACAGAACCAATTACTCAAGATATCTTCCAGTCTACTGGTTTGAGATGAGCAACCTGGCAACAACCCATCCATATGTGCACAAAGAATTGGAGAAAGGCAATTTCGCAGTACAAAGGCAAGACGCACACGGTTTCTCACGTGTTGCTTGCGATATGACTATCGAGCAAACAGCAAATAGAGATTCCAAGACCAAAGGAGGCATGAAAGGTTTTACTACCAGCCAAGGAGCCAGTAACCGGTGGATTAGAACTCACCATGACCGAGCAGCCATCACGCGGCAGTGTGAGGACATGGCAGGCAAAGGGCAGAAAGTGGCGATTCGTAAGGACTTGACAAATGGCCGTATGACAAGAGATAAGGTGGGCGTACAAAACATAATGAACACTATCTCAAATATGATAAATCCTTTCGACAATGATCCTGAAGTTGGTGCTGGTGATCTTGTTAATTTGTCTTCTGGCATCATTGCTTCACCAGAAGTATGCTCTGACCTAATTACAGCCCACGAGAAAGGTGATGCCGCATTCATTGCTTTTAGCGAAGAACGTTTGCAAGGGGAGATTGATATTAACGAGACGTTGAAGAAGCAGAAGCTGAAAACATTCTCAGATGCATCCAAACCGAAGACGGTGGTAATGAAGGGGAAGACTGTCAACGTAAGAAGCGACAGAGAGCCCCTTACAAAAAAAACCTATAGGAATTCCTATAGGAACTTAACTCTTAACTATAAATTCCTATAGGATCCTATTGGAAATTGGCCCGTGACCCTATAGGATCCTATAGGAATTCCTATAGGATCCTATAGGAATTCCTATAGGATCCTATAGGAATTCTTATAGGGTCCTATAGGAATTCATATAGGATCCTATAGGAATTCTTATAGGATCGTATAGGAATTCCTATAGGATCCTATACAAAATCCATATTGGAGATACTACAGGTATATACGGTAGATATCCTGCCAATTACACAAATTGAAAAGCAACAATTGAGACAAAAATGTTAGTTAACCAAATGATTTATTCAATTAATTTCTACAGGAATAAAAACTTACAATTTCAATAAAGTTAATTGATAACTCCAGTAAAAAATCCCATTTTGATAAACAACCTTAGGGAAACACATACTTAATTGGCCCGGTTGGAGTTTGAACTGCCATGACCTTATATAGTATAATATATGGTATACTAGTCTGACGCTCTACTGCTTGAGCTACAAAGTCAAGTTGGAAGCAGGTGGAATGCTGGTACTTGGGTTTATGATATTTTGAAATTATACATCAAGACATTTCTACAATAGTATAACAAATTCACAAGTGTAAATAGAAATGCAAATGACTATTGTGGTTTTAGCCTGATGTTAATTCAGCATACCATCATTATTTCACTGATGAAGATGATGCTCTCATATTAGTGACCATATTATACGGTCACTAATATGAGAGCATCATCTTCATTCAGTGATATATGCTCTAGTATTTGACAATTAAATACATTCATAATAATGGTCATAGGTATATTGTGGTACTTCAGGAAAATACTGGTTTTTACTTTTTATTTCATGTTAATTTTTAATGACAAGTGAACACTGAGTTTGCTTATATGATATACAAGCTGGTATGTTTCAAGCAAATGCCCTTTGTCAGAGAGATGTTTTCTGTGATGAAGGACCTTTTATATTTTGATTTGTGTAAGCAAATTCAATGTTCTCTTGTCATTAAAACAAGTATTTTCCTGAAGTACCATAACACACCTATTACCATTCTTATTGCACACTTTTATTGTACTATTGAGTTTGCTTGAAATACATGCTTACTTTTAGTCTAATAAAAGTTTGAAAACTACAGGTCTACATAATAAAATCTATGTTGTTTGTCACATAGACTAAATGTCACTTTTATAATGTTTATATGCTTTGAGCATCCATTAAAAGGGGCAGCGATGTCGATGTCTTGTGGCATTCATCCCTATCTTGTTTTGCTTTGGATAGTCAAAATCTAACAGTTAGAAAGATGCCAAAAAAAACCACAGTAGCTTCCTTCATATCTCTAACATCAGTTTTGAATAAGATCCTTTTTTCCACAATTACATATACAAAATATTTATCAAATACCAGCACTGGTACATTCCCCACTTGTTTTGTACTCCATGTATCTAATCTGGATCTTCATAATCCTTAAAAGAAACAAATATTAGTTTAGTGCTGTAAATAGAAACAAATTATTTTCTAATTATATTTTAATATCATACAATGTCTAGGAATGAGTGTGTTAGAACCTGGATGGAAAACAAAACTAACTACTTTTCCAAACGTGCAGACATTAAATGTTTTGTTATATTATATCAATCTATTCAGACAACAAAACATCACAAAACAACTTATCCAGTACCGTACTAATTAAAATTTGTCCATTTTTTAAACACAATTTTGTTGAAGGGACAGTAAGATGAAAATCATACATCCCAATTTTGCATTTTGCTTAGAAGTACTCTCAAAATGATGACGAATAGCATGCTTGCTTGTTGTCAATATCTCAGCTTATTGTAGAAATATCCTAGTTTTTGAAAGATGCAAATGAGATACCTTGCAACATAAATCTGCACAAAAAGAAAAACTAAATGAGTAATACAGTGATGGATCCAGCTTGATCTGGTAGGGGGTGCTAGTGAAGTGAGATCCTGAGGCGTGGGGCATGACCGAGGCAGGGTGGAGTGCCCCTGAGGCAGCTAGAGCAGGGGTCTGGTGGAGCAAAGCCCACCAGAAAATTTTTTTATACCTATTAATACCTATGAATCATATGATATAGCTAATATATGAATCATAGGGTTTTTTTTATTTACATGGTCAGACTGGTTAGTCTGGTCAGAATGGACCTCCTCTTGATTAGGCCCACATTTTCCGGGCAGACCAGCCGCACTCCTCAAACGTATCGTGTTCCATTTAGCAAAATATTGCCGGACAGACCGGTCTGACCGTGTAATTGGAAAGCCCCAACATATCTACTGTATGAATCATATGATAGCTATGATACCTAAAAACTGGATTTGACAAAGCAATTGGCACCCTCATTGGCCAAGGCCAGGGGGTGCATATACCCCCCTGTAAATCCATCACTGGAGTAATATACCTAGTATACTTAGGATTCTCTCTCAAGGCATCTCATTTGCATTTAAAGAAAATATTGACCAAGCCAGAACACCATTCTTCCTTATTTAATAATGTGAATAAAGTACAGTTTTAGATGGTAATTTAACATAAATAATGGTAGGCTGAAAACCAATTGAGTCTAGGATGGAGTACCGTACTGCTACATGTTAATGTTTTAAATTTGTCAGAGTGTACACAGTCTTTGACAAACTTAAAACATAAACAGGTACCCCCAGTCAAGGAGTTGGTGAAGTCGGTGTACTGTGCATCCACTGAACACCCAGTTTTTGTCGGTAAGGACAAAAAATTTTCAAATTATTTAAAAATCATACAGATTTTTGAAGGTATATGCAGTACTTTATGTATATGCTCTTTCACAAGCATAATAAAAAATTTATTAGTTGATAAAATAAACTCAAACTTACCAAAATAAGCTAAATAAATTTTTCCAGCTGCTCTTATCTTAGTTTTATTTAAGCAGGAATGGCAACTTCATCTAGAAACAACCTAATTAAAATACAGAATTAGATAATGGTTGCAACCACTCAACCAATCCATGTCGAGTATTCCACTGCTCTATACCCATAGTGCTTTAATTCATGATTAGACAGGTTAATAGTGAACTCTATATAGTATATAGAGTAGAGTCCACTAAAAGATCTTTTGTTTTCTTTTGTCATAGCACAGTGGATTCTATATACTGTAGAGTTCACTAATGAATTCAATAAGTCAATGGTTCTGGTTAATGTGCGAGGCAAAAAATAAATGGTAACAGTTAAAATTACTTTGCGGTTTCAACCATTCTCTAAGATGGTTAGATAATGATCCCTCATGCTCTATGGGATACAGAGTCCCTTGAATTAGATATTAAGTACACTCGGGGCCTTCTAACTACTGTAATTCTTGGGATTCTATATCCCATAGAACACTTGTGACCATTATCTAACCTATACTTAATGTTACAATATTATAAGTCTCATTAAACTATCTTGTTATGCAAATATATACAGTAGTGATTATTATTAGTATTACGATACATGATGATCGTCAAGTTCAAATCCTCAGAAAATCCTAAGTATTACTGGTATATAGTGAATTTTGCATATGCAGTGAAAGCAATCAAACCAGTATATCATTGTGACCTTCGATCTCCATAAGAGTTTTGATATTAGAGCGTGTCACAGGCAATCAGAAGGTTACAGGTTCAATCCCTGTCTGGGATATTTTCTAAGGATTTGAGCTTGACAAGCATCCATGTATCGTCTAAGCTGGTTCACTTGGTACTTTGTTTGCCACCTGTATTTTAATTCCATGAAAAATCAAAAATCTATAACTACTTGACAACCGGTATGCAATATCACATGAAGAAATATTTTGAGTAATGCCAAATGTTTGGAAGTTGAATTTATACATAAAAATTATGATAACAACACTTCTAAAACCAATGCCATTACTCTCTGAATTTGTGCTTTCCAGCAAGGATTTAAATGATCCTTAGAAATTCCCTTTTGTTGATTGTTGTTCATACTCTTAATCATTATCACAAACAAATAAAAGGTTATATAAACGGTTATTCCCGATAAATATTTGTATAACATACCGTTTTGTTTCCTGAGACCAGATAAAGGATGGGCTTTCTCGATCATTCAAATTATTTTGATTAATAGACACTTGATTATCCACATTTCAATTGAAAAATAACTCTTCTCACACAATGGAATACTCTAAGACAAAAGTTTTGATAAGATAAGTTCAGGACAACTATTTGATTTGCTTCAAACGTTCAGATGCATTTAGGAGCTATATAATAATATATTTATAGTAGATCAGAGTGAGACTTACCTTCGTCTGCGAACTTTGCTGAAAGACTGAAAACGCATCACTGCCGTATTTACCCTCGCAGCCAGTATTTTGTAAGATCGACGAATAATTGATGATCAGCCACTTCTTTAGAATTGGTAACACAAAAAGCAATAAAGAATCCAAGACACAAACCACGAGAGATTCAAAATTTCAAATATGGCGGCGATGGCGCAGCAACATTAACTCGCTAGGACCTCTGGGAAATGTCCATACCAATCCCTTCACAATCCCTATACTTCCCTGCAATCCCAGCCAAAACATTGCTAAAGATGCCACAGAAGGCTACTGTGGAGGAGGCTAGTAGAAATTATATATAATATCAGCATAATGTCAAGTTGAGCGAGCCAGTGTATCTTGCTGGTTTATAAAGCTCTCCGGTGAGGGGGAGGGGATTGGGGCGAGCCGCTAGGCTAACTCGAATGACACCAAGACGACTCTGCGTCGCGTTTGCGCAATGTTTATTCACTTTCAGTTATATACCGGCGGTAATGAGTATATTGAAATTGACTAAGAAATATGCTATTGTTACAAGTAAATTTCATTGTCGGTAATATTATTCTTGTCGTCTTGGTTATTTAATCTTGGTAGAAAATATTTTCTCGTTTTAAGTAAAATCGATTTGTTTTTGTGTATGAATATATATTCTATTTTTCTGGGTAGGCTTTTACTTAATAAATGACAAAATATATAATTACATGATCAGGTTTTCTTATTTCATGAATTTTTATTATCTCAAAATAATTGTTTTTATGGAAATCTTATCTTTTTTAACAAATTGTTTTTCTTGTAAATAAAATAATTTTCTTATTTCAAGAAAATATTTTCTTTAATAGTTTAAGAAAAAGGAAAATATTTCTTACTTTAAGAATTGTTTTTCTTATCAAGAAAATCATTTTCTTATTTTAAGAAATTGGAAAATCTCATTTCTTATTTTAAGAATTTTTTCTTTAATTAAGAAAATTATTTGGTTGAATTTCCATATAAAATCCCGAAATGACGTCACAGACTATCGGTAGTAAAAGTCGAAATTAAAATCAGCTGTTATTTCTAAAACAAAACATTATCATAAGAGTTAGGGTTAGTATATATTAGGTGGAGGGTTAGGGTTAGGATTAGGGTAAGGTTTGGGTTAGCCACTATGTTTTAAATTTGGGGATATTTATATGGAAATCGAGCCAATAATTATTTTCTTGTTTTAAAGACTAATAATTCTTGAAATAAGAAACATTTTCTTATGCGCAATTAACCATTGCTATAGGCATGTGATACAAAAAATGACGTACACTGATTGCGTGGCTATCTGATGAAAATAGCAGAGAATTATGTTCATTAAACAATTGCAAATATAATATACACTGGACTATTATGTTTCTGTCATTAAATTATGCAGAAAATACGAAAAATTAAGGTGTGGAAAACGGTAACTTCTGAAAATGGAGAATCAAACGAACTAAAAGCATCAAATAAATTCCTTAGAAACCTGCTGATTTTAAAAGCGTTCTTTCTCAAGAACAAGAGCATATACGTGTGAAGAAACGTGTTAAGTTCTTAAGTGTTGGCTGTTATAAGCGACTTTGTCTGTGAGCTATATTGTTATTAAATTTCATTACTGAACTTTTTTTTTGGCAAGTTGATATCTTTTGTCTGAGAAGATAGTTAACCATAACCAACATATTTTTTGTATCGTGAGCAGGTGGAATACTAGCATTGGCTGCTGCAGCGCGCGTAATTTTACGATATTTTTACCATGGTCACGGAATCACTAAAAGTTTTTATCGTGATTTTTGCTTCATTATTAACTGGAAAATGGAAAACTAATACAGAATTTGATTCAACTAAGCTGGAAATAACTATATTGTACTAAAACTAAAGTATTTTGATTTGTTTTTCTTTCCTTATTCAAATAATGCAGTTTTACCGAACTAAAGTACCTCCAGTCTTTTACCTTGTATAGTAAAAAAAATTTGGTCGTTCCGGATAGAGAAATATTTGCCCTCGGTATCAAAAACGCTCCTCTCCCAGCCGGTAAATAACATACTGTATATATATACTGGAACAGTAAACAAGCTCAATATTGCTGTTTTGTTGTATTGATGTCTATTTATTATATATTTATTTCAGTTAATCCTAATTTAATACGTCCAGGGGCGAAACTAGCCCTTTTTCGTTGGGAGAGGGGGGGGGGGTGTACGGTAAAATTGCCCTGCTAAAATCTTTGGTGCCCTGCAGCTCCGTAGGTAAAATTTACCGAAATGTATAAATGGAAGCCTGCCTGCTACATGCATTTGAACTAAATTGCTATTGTCAGTCTGGTATGTGATGGCAAACTGGCAATACATAGAGTTAAAAATAGATATTAATTTATAGCAAGACCACGAAAATAGGCATACAGTTGTCATCCAACGAGGATGACAACTACAACCTGCACGTTTCCGGTTTCCACAACTGCTGCGTGCGCAGACTAAGGTCACTTTAGTTAATTCGTCTAACATACAAAATTGATCATTGATCGTGCATAAAACTGATAAAAGTATAATTGTCATGCATTATTTTTCTGGAAGCAGAAGCGCATTTAAAGTTGTGGGGCTAAAGTCGACAAGCGATAATCAATGACAAATATTTAGGGGATCCGGAAAATTTTGAAATCTAGAAGCTCGGAAAGACAATTTGCAGCAATTTGAGCAAACGTTTTCATCTAATTCTACAGCGAGCATATTTCAAATGAATCCAAGCTTACCTGCTGCCTCTTATCAAGTGCTGCCATTTTTTGCGCCTACTACTGACAGAAGGGTCTGGGAACGAATCTAACGCTCGCGTTGCCAATCTCGTTCCCAGAGCCTGTGCAGACTCTGGAAACGCAACCCCCCGGTCTCTTCCTTAAATTAACTATTATCCTTAATTTACAAATCGCTCTGAATTAAGGATAATGGTTAATCTAATTTTAGAACCCAACCCCAACACAACAAAGATCCTAACCCTAACCCTGACCCTAACCTAAACCTCCATGACTAATCACTGAAGAAATGAAGAGTTTACGAACTAAAACGGAAGCAAATGCAATGTCGCAGAGAACCAATCATATACCTTGTTCCTGTAGGTAGTACCTTACCCAATGAAGGCCAGGATATCCCTCTTGCAGTAAGATTTTATGTCGATTATTACCGTTTTCTGGGATAATAGATGATTTAAAAGTAGTGAAGAACATGATCTAAATGTCACGCGAGACCAGGTATACGACGTCATGCACGTTTTAGATCCTGAAGGACTTCATAATCGTAGCGGTATTGGTGCAAAGAAAGCTAGAAAGGTAATTTTACGACAAAGGGATCCAACTGGGTTCACTTGTTAGACGGCCACGACAAACTAATGGGCTACCAAAACTCGACGTTTCATTAGCTATTTATGGTTGCCTTGATACATCCAGTAGAAAGATGCTGTGGTTACGTGTTTGGACCAGTAATTCTAATCCACAGATAATTGGACGGTGGTATTTGGAATACTTATTCGAGAGCAGGGTCATGGCTTCCATCATTCGGCTAGACAAAGGTACAGAAACGGGGACCATGGCTACAATGCATGCATTTTTAAGAAGCAAACATGATGATGATATGGATCCAGAAGATACAGTTGTGTATGGCCCTTCCACATCTAATCAGGTATATCAGTATACAGGTATATAGCCTAATAGCCTACAGGTAATATAGAGTTATAATTATTTTATTTTAATGCTTTTGATAATATATGCATTATATTAAATATGTTGAAATCTAGATTGAAATCTACACGAGCGAATGGAAAAATACTTCAAGGAGCAATTAAGGTGGTTAAAAGATAGATGGCATTATGACCCAGGCAATGAAATAGACAGGTAAAGAAACCAGTGTGGCCTTTAATGAGTTAATTGAAAGTCTGGTTACTATAGACTTCCTACAATTTATGTTATAACTAAATAAATTCTGATTGGTTATTTCGAAAGAAACATTTGGATTATGTAGGGAAGTCTGTTAAAATCTTGAGGAAGTTATCAAATGAATGTTTCCTTCAAGTTTTGGAATGTGTCTATTGGCACAACTGTAATGTATCCCTGAAAGGATAGCATTTTGTAACATATAATTACCATGTCAACATTCATGATATTAAATTTAAATTGTTCATTTTGCACAGTATGTATAACCTACCTGAACATAGTTCACAACTTATATATTACAGGCCTACCATTGACCGAAGATAATCTCAAAGAAGTTGCTGAACTGTCTGGAGTACTTGATGTCTCTGAAGACTTCCTTACCCCAGAGTTTAGAGCCGAATGTGAACGTATTATTCCTGATAGGGAGAACATTAAGCCAAACGAATGTAAAGACGTATTTCTTAATTTGAAAGATAATTTTAGGCTGTAATATGGTAAATATGCCTAATAATTACTGTAAATGTATACTATGCAAACTTTAACATAAAACTCAATTTAAATGTGCATGGGATATCGAAGGTATAGCATCTGGATAGAAAACTCTGTCTACTCTCCATTTGGACATACGTGTAATTTCAGCAATTTACAATAGAAGTTACAGTTATGATTTGAAAAAAAAATTTCCATTGCATTTGCTGCTAAATTTCCATTGCAGAACTGCATTTTGCCATCACCACCAAGCAGCTCAGAGGAAGAAATTTCTGGGTCGTAAAGGGTGTACTTTGAGCCCTGAAGGTCGGGAACAATAAGTTTATCTTCAGATTTCTCATATGTGAAGTGTGCATAACATTCAGCATTTTCTACCACCACATCGCTCTTCACACAAATCACCATTATTGTTAAGGTACTTAATAAAATCACCATGTATATATTCTTCCATACTAACACATTCACTACCATCAACTTTACCCATGTAAACATTCTTATACTCAAATGTGGCCCAAACTCTTTCAGCTTCTCTTTACGAATCTTTTCCTTCAGCTGTAATGCGAAATTTTGGGCAACTATGCATTTGAACTGCCTTCCTCGTTTGGCCTTCGATTGTTTGCCCCATTGCTTCAATTCCCAGGATGGCTTTGGGGAGAAACTTTTTTACCACCCATGTTTGACTGCTAAAACCTGATGTGGTACTCTTAGCCTTATAGGCATTTCTGAAACCTCCACTCCCAAATGGCTCCTCGTCAACACGGAATGCAACTGGTGTTGGTAGTTGAGTCCATTCCATTTCAGACAAATCAAACGAGTGAAGAGTTACCATGATTGTTGAACTTTTGGAAATCACCTTTCCTAGATTGAGCATGTCGATTACAGAAAGACTTTTTGGGTAGGCTTTGATGGGTTTCCTGAGAAAGAATGACATTTTGTAGGACTCGTAGAACACCCAGCTGCATCACTTGGCCTCTTGAAACTATGCTAGCAAAATAGAAACCACCATAAATTGTGTTAATTTATGAATGCTAAATTTCTTTGCAACCTCCCCATTCCTCCATGTTGGGATAAGCCTGGAGAAATATTGCTGTTATTATAGCCTGCAATCAGGCTTTATTATTTTAAATAAAGGCAATCAGCAACAAGTTGTCTTTCATTGGCAACCTCAAGAAAGCTGACCAATCACAATCTATGTATGCCCATGCCCCCCTGGCATTTGGTCATGACGTATTAATTAAGCTGCTGCAAAAACAGGTGACCACAAGGACTGATTTGACAAAGCTTTCGATACTTTGCTTCTATTTAATAATGGATATCTTTGTTAGATGAACTCCATATTACAGCAAAAAGGCCAAGAAAAAAAGAAGGCAAGAGGCTAGGGGGGGATACAAGGAGCCTGTGTGCTATGAGTATGTATATCACTCAATTTTTATACTCACTTCAGAATCCGATGGACCTAATAACGCTGGTGGTAAATAATCATCTTCGTTATCATTAAACGGGCTTTCTTCTTGCGCTTCATCCATGACAAGATCACAGCTTTTTACAAATGGTACATGGATGACTTTTACGACAGGAAGGGCCCTGTTCCCCAGCTAAAACATCACACACCATGTCTTTGTCTATGCGCTTTGCAAAGTGCACCTGGCAAGCATCCATGATATTCTCCAGGATAAGCTCACCGTCATATTTTTCGAATGGGACAAACTCTCTAGGCCCGATTCTGCTGTATTTCTGTGCTTTGCCGCTTACAGATGAGCTCATTCTTTGAACGATAATCTCTTCTTTCACACTTTGTCCACCTTTCTTCTTCGCAGTTGTTGTACGCTGTCGCTTTGCTGACATTTTGTTGCAAAGTTTGCCCATTTATTCTTTTCTGCCATGATGACAAGTACAGAGAGAGACGTTCGAAACACGTGTTAAAATTGATGCACGCAAAGGATCATGGTAGTGGCAGCGCTTGGCCGATAAAAAAAAAGATTTTGATTTTATTTAAAAAAAATTTTACTTTTAATTTATATTTCCTTTTTATTTTACTTTTGTTTTAATTTCAATTTCAATTTGATTGTATTTAAAATGTTTTTAAAAAAATATTTGTTTATAAACAATTACCTAATACAAAATACGAAAAAAAGTATCGGCAGTTCTCGGCCACCATATATGTCTCTCCTGGCAATTTGGGATCCTGCCAACATCCAACTTTCTCACTTTTTTTGGCTTCCATTATCTTTTGCTTATTGTGTCATTGGTCGCTTCACTGCCGTTACTTTTGTTTTGTGGATATTTTTAAAGCCATGCTTCATAGCACACGAATCCTATAAATACAAAGCTCACAATAAAACACATGCCAGCCTGCAGTGTAATTACAAGTTGCAACAGACACATTTACCGAAGGTAGGTTTACACACAGCGATTTGTCAGGCCGATTTCTGGTTTGAAGGCATGTTATTGAGTAACAAAGGACAGTCAGAAGAATGCGAAAAGTCAGGCAGCCCTACTAAGCATTCCGCTCAGTTTTTCTTACTTAACATGCCTCTAAATCAGAAACATTTTTATTGCACTTTTTAATATAATTATTAATCGCAGTGTGCGTAATATTAGATATAGAATTACTCGGTCCAGTTTTGGCCTTATAAATCCGCCATAGGTGAGTATGTTTTACCCGTATATATTTCCCCCAGAAAAGATCCTGGGGAAAGTTAATTTAATTGCTCTTACAAATCTGCCATTTCATGGCGTCACGTTTTTGAATAACAGAAGATAGGAGCACGCATTCTATGCTGTAAACGTACTTTTTGCAAGACAAATAAACTAAAGTAAACTGGTCAATAATATCAATGGCAAGTACTTACTATTCCACTCCCCATCTTGTCCTCTAATGGGTATTTTTTATGATCATCAAGGCCACATGCTCTCTTTTCAATTTTGTTGGAAAGTGTATATGCGCTGATGGTTGAGCAAATATCCCTAGTGAATTCGTTTCGATTTCTGCTCAAGATCTTCTTGGCTTCTAGATCTGCATGCACACCTGGAGCATATCTAATTTCAGTTGGTGTACATATAACATATATACTTCTAGTATGTATTCCATATAAGGAAGTGGCCTACAAGCAAATAGATTGCCCTCATACCAGCCTGGATGTGGGATTTTAATATGTTACTGAGCTAATACAACATGCTTAGTCTTCATCATGAAGTGGGGAGCTAGGGTTGGTATGAAAATACCACCAGGGGGGTTAGGGTTAGAAAACTCATTAGGTGGGGTTTAGGACCTTTGTTGTTTTGTGGTCGGTTACAATGGTTTTCCCCGGTATCAGTTGTCCCTGTGTGATAAATTTCCACCATTCGGTTCTGGGTATAGTGGTGCCATGGTCACCAATTTCAAATAACCGAAATATTAGTCCACAGTGTTTTCAGGTTTGACAGTAGATCAATGTTCATTGTGTTTCAACTCCTTTCTCCATGACTTCATAGAGTAGGCCATCAAAAGCCATCTTGTCAATATCCTGAATCGCAAATTCTGGCGGTCAGGGCGTCGTTTAACAGTATAAACGTTCTTTGAAAGTAATTTAAACTAAAAATGAAATCTGTCGTTGCCTGTGTAGCTGTGCCAGTGAGCACAAGAAAATTTAGGCTAAACTGCATAATGCAATGCCACTTTTGAGACATAGATTGGAGACATGGGCTCCTCAATCAGATGAAAGAGTCGTGGATGCACAGGGTGCATAAAAATTACTTTACACTAATAAATGTGTTAGCATTAGGGTGATAGTTAGGCAGGGGTTAGGGTCTTTGTTGTTTTGGGGTTAGCTGTTATTTGCTAAATTGCAGACATACATTCACAGCTATGGGTTATAGGAGTGTAGTGGAGCCACGGAGCCTTTATATTTACATAAAGCTTGAAAAATTTAAATGCATATTTTCGTTTCATCTTATGCTTATAAATATGCTATCACCATGCAGCGATTTTGTTAAGTAAAAGAACGCGGTAGAACGTTGCGTACATGTGGTAGCATGCACAACATTGCAAACTAGACTGGGTACCAGTTGCCAAACTGCAAACTCATTATGGATCCTAGTGCAAAAAGATTCTGTCAAGCGCGAATCGGCGAACGTGCGCTATAAATAACCTCGTCTGCATGGTTTTGTGGCTGAAATAAGATGACTCCAGAATATACACGAATCTAAACAACACTATCCATACCAGGATAAGGATACTCAAGCAGTGATAGCACATGGCAGACATGTTTTGACATTATAAACTCTGTACTAGATAAGTAATGCATGTGTTAATTCCAATCTTGACCACCCCCCCAGGAAAGGACCCGGGTATTTGATTTTTTAAGAAATATAGTGCTAACTTCTGGCCACAGGGTAAAACTGATGGGCCATTTCCCCTCCCCCAGGCAGTAAATAAGTGACAAATTCCCCACCCCTGAGAGCATGCATCAGTCAACATCACAAATGTATATAAAAATCAAACATCAATGCAAATCATTCACAGAATATATAAACAAAAATAAATAAAAGTAACCTAGTAGACCGATTGCAAACATGGCAGCAATTTGAAAGCGAGGCTTTTTGGTAGTTACAGTTGTTTAATAGTGACCGATGATCATGTATGTTTGTGTGTTTTCTTTAATTTCTGAAATCTGTCGGTCGACTTGTTTGTAACTTGATTGCGAGCTAGTCTTAATACAACTACAGCTGTATTCAAAGACATGCAGTAGTACATTAAGTGCTGCATTGGCAATGATTTACAGGGGCGGATCTAGAGTAAAATCTGACCGGTGCTCACCAATTTTAGTAGTCCGATGTGCGCCGTAGGCGCATGCTTTCTAGGGGGATCCGGGGGCATGCCCCCCCGGAATTTTTTTGAAAATGAAGGTCTTAAAATGGCATTTCCTGCTTATTTACGACAGATTTGGAGTCTTTCTGAATGGTAGATTTGTAGATACTTAAGACGCGTTTTTCCAGTTTACAAACTTACATACAAAAGTGGTGGGAAAACTGCAGCCAAAAAATATTGATTGCATCAAGCAGAAACTGAGTAACAATACGCAAGCAAGTAACTAGTGCATATGTGGTTTCCAAGTACGGTTTTGGGTTACGGTCAATTTATTAGCCAAGAAAGATCGACTAGTTTATTAGTAAAATGAATTTCAGCAGCCATTTTGCGTCGAATCCAGCCGCTATTTTGCGTTGAAACCAGCCGCCATTTTTTTTACATGTGATAACAAACGCTTGTTTTCGCGCCGTGAACAGTGCACTTTTAAACTGTACAGGTACATCTATCATTTTACGCTGAAAAACTATTCAAACATTAGTATCAGAACTTACCTGCAACTTGGTTGAATGAACTTTTTATAGTTTCTTACCTACCTCTGGCCATTGCAAAAAAGTAATAAGGACGAAAAACATGCAATCAATTCAAAAGGTTAGAGCGTCGTAAGAATGAATCCGGCAACGTCAATCCTTTGCATCTTTCCAATCTTCATTATGAGTCTACTGTACAGTATATCTAGGCAAATACTTTTTAAATAGTTTTTTTTGTTCAAAACAAAAAAATCTATTTAATAATCACCCTCCCAGAAATAAAATCGTAACGACAACCAAAACCAACAGTCTACAATACGATGGGGATGCCAATGCAGTTCGAAATGTTTGACCACCAAACCAGCAAAATAGACTGTTAAAAATGTAGATAGATATGGAGGTTGACCACCAAACCAGCAAAATAGACAGTCAAAAATGTTTATAGATGTGTAGGTTGACCACCAAACCAGCAAAATAGACAGTTAAAAATGTTTATAGATGTGTATGTTGACCACCAAACCAAGCAAAATAGACAGTTAAAATGTAGATAGATGTGTAGGTTGACCACCAAACAAGCAAAATAGACAGTTAAAAATGTTTATAGATGTGGAGGTTGACCACCAAACCAGCGAAATAGACAGTTCAAATGTTATGTACAATTCCTTATACTTTTCTAGAAACTTCCTTACACTTTAATCAGTGTTTAAAATATCTGCTAACATCATCCTTCGCGGATGTTTCATCGCAAAACGGTTAATGACAGCATCAATGTTAAAGTTTATATCCCGATGTACATTCAGCAATGCAAGTCCCAGTAACCGTATACTCCATCAGGATAAATAATATAAATAAATCTTAGCTATGCTTACAAATGTAAGCCTATTTTTTAAGTAAACATTAGATTATTTATACTTTTATTTGAGCATATAATATATATAACCACTGTAATCATGCATTACAGAGCTACCCGTCAATATAAATACAATGCATACAGGTGCTGCATGTAACACAATAAGATTGAATAATTTGTTACATGGCTACATGTACAGTAATTGACTTACCTAAACTAAAGGATATAATTTAATATGACTTAATCAACTAATTTGACAATATACTATATAGATAATAAAATATACTGTAATTATGATTAAAGTATCTGGTTTTGATATTAAACTATCAGAGCATTAAGAATAATAGGTCAATCACTAAAATTGTATAGTTGAGTTCTTACACTTAAATTATCAGCGATAAATTAATTATTTTTCAACTACCATACAATATCATCATTATCAACATAAAGAAACACATATTTGTTTTATACGAGCACATCAATATTGAGATCACAGTAGGTCACATTAGAACATCGATCATTGTATTTACATTTAGAAATATATATCAATTATTTAATACGAGTGCTTTAGCTGAATAGTGTTCAAGCAACTAAGTAAGTATTTTTAGTACTATTATTTCATATTGTATTACATTGTATAAGAATATAATGTGTTACATCTGACTAAGGATATATTATTCAGTTTTATTCGATATTTGTTCAAATTGATAAATGTTTTTGTAAATAAGTATAACGATGAAAAATACCTTATAAGCAACCAAACAGCAGTGCTACTCGACTAGTGTATAATTATAATTAATACTTGTCGAGTCGAATGGTTATGTATATTTATTATTCATTCGATTAATAACTTGCACTAGCCCTAGGCTTATTACTCAGCTCTTCGACTTCGTAACAATTGTGTTATCCCTAATGAACATGTTACATAATTTACATTAAAACACTATTAGATATGTATATATTAATATATGCATGGCATTTATTAAGTACATACCTTACTGGCCAGCGTTGATCAGACGACCTTGTACATTTGCATATTCGAAAACTCGCACAAACAAACAGATAAATCGCGCTTCACTCGATTTTTTTCCTCCAAAACCTTCCTTTCGTACTGCTTCCGCAAAGAAACCAATTCCTGTTCACACGAATCGTCACTTTGACAGATCAATCGAACTAGCTGACGCAGGACGCCGAGACAGTCGCTGTGACCAGCCATTTTTGTCGATAAACATGAAGAATTATATTATTAGCTTAGAGGCTAAATGTTAACAATGGCACCGGTGAAATGCCTATATTTGGGAGAGGGCACCGGTGAAATGACTATATTTGGGACAAGGCCTGATCGGAACCGTGGCACCGGCCATTTCTACCGTGGCTCCGGCCATTTCTACCGTGGCCCCGGCCATTTCTACCGTGGCCCCGGTCATTTCTAACAGTGGCACCGGCATTTATGACCGTGGCTCCGGTTCGCTGAACTGTCGGTATCACACTCGACATCACCTCGGCCTTCGCAGCTGCCAGGAGGCGATTGCGGGCTCATTTAGACCGTAAATATTGCTTTCTGCGGCGCTAGCAATTGGCTAGTGATGCTTACAACTTTCTCGAAATAAATGATTTCGAGAATTCATTAATGTGTTTAACATTATTATTATCATTATTATTATTATTATTGAATTATAACCAAGTAGTAATTAGTTTTAATTCTGTGATTACTACTAGTTATTATTATTATTAAATTATAACCAAGTAGTAATTAGTTTTAATTATTTAATTAGGAAAATCTGACCGTGGCTTTAGCCATGGTGGCACCCCTCTGGATCCGCCCCTGATTTAGATATAGTAAAGTGAAAAGGTGGTGAACTGCCGTAATTTTTGCGGTATAAGTTTTTCATTTATGTAAAAGTATTATTATAGTCCTCTTCAGGAATGTCAAGTTTTTTGAATTTGGTTTGGGCCTCTTCATCCATGGCATCCATACGTCGCTTTTTAAAGACAATGGTTTCGCGCCAAAACCCAAGGAACCTAGGGTCTTTAAGAAAGACTCGGCTGTTGTCGTTGGATATCGGTTAGTGGTGTTAAAAGCAGGCTTTACTGGGGGCATAAGATGTGGTCCTGAAACATCACTTGGCTTTAAGGAAACTCCTTTAAACAGTAGGATTTTCTTCACATATTTCGAGTGTTGTTCGGTGATGGTAGCCGCGTCGAAAACATAATTTTGCGGTTGTTCGTCGTTCGTCGTCTCTGGTGCTTGGCAGTTATTTTTTCTGGAGCTTTTCCTCAGGAGGCATCATAGCAAACTTCGTGTCGATGATATGGTTAATTATTGTTTTTGCTTGCAAAGCTGAAGTCCTTCCATTGAACACGAAATTTTGTTCGAAGGGAGATCGTTGATCTCTTGGAATGCAGCATCCACAGAAAAATCCAAAACATGCACTATCATGCACACACGAGCCATCTGACCAATTGCTTTGGCAATGATACCACGCCGGTTTTCATCATGTTGGATCGCTATCTTACGCGTTTTCAGTTCGTCGTGGAACTCTTTAAAAACAGTGTGGGCATCGTTGTCGAAAGTGTAGGTAGTGCTAAGTGCGTGATTTTCTTGAATCAGTTGATACACACTTTTAAGTTGAGGGATGGTTGTGGAATCGAAAGGTACAAGAGCTTCGTAGTCGACATCTCTTTCTTCTGGGCATACGTAAAGCTGTCTGTCATTGAACCCATCGTAATCGTCCTGTGACAACATTTTTACAACATATGCTGGCTGGATAAAACCAGTGATGTTCAGGCATGTCTTTTCCATTGTTGCAGAGCCATTCTTGAAGTCTCTTGTCCATTGGCCGCCACCATTCAGGGCTAGAAGGGTTTTACGGTCCATACTTGAGTTTGTTTTGTAGTGATCAAGCATGTTGTAAAACTGGGTGAGTTCATCGTAAGCACCAAGGATTTTGTTGTTGTTACTGGACATGACTTGATGGAGTTTCTCGAAAGAGAAGTGGTCGACCATAAGACGAGGGAGTTCTTTCTCTTGAAAGTCTTCGTTATCTTCTTGGAGCTCTCGTTGTATTTCTGCCACGGGTTTTGCAAGTACGTTCAGCGCTGCAGTTTTCTTTTGTCCTTTGCGGGCGCAAACATTAAACCAGGCAATGGATGGTTCTTCCCAGCTGTCATTTATTTTGACTGTACCGTTGTTGTCAATAAAAGAAGCGGCAATTAAAACTGTTAATAATAAGGAAAAAATATATTCATCAGGGCATCCTAGGCTATCAGCGTATGCTTTGACAAGGTTCTTCGTGTTTGCTGTGTTGTTATGCCAGCTGTAGGGAACT
This sequence comes from Chrysogorgia sp. JL179-B06, assembly GCA_035772405.1. Classification (NCBI taxonomy): domain Eukaryota; kingdom Metazoa; phylum Cnidaria; class Anthozoa; order Scleralcyonacea; family Chrysogorgiidae; genus Chrysogorgia; species Chrysogorgia sp. JL179-B06. Next base: position 2,310,300 of record JAYKKM010000518.1, on the reverse strand, counting down.
TTGTGTGCTGCGGCAATTCTCTGGAAAATTATCGTTTTATTGAGGTTATCTGGCAGTTTGTGCAATAGCGACATAATGATTATAAAGTATAGAAAATAATCTCGGTTTCTCAATTTGACGCTTGGATCGGTTTGTGTCTTTGTGATTGTGCCTTGTGTTTGATTGTTTGTTGTAAATGGTGTCGACGCTATATTATGTCGGGAATAAAGCGGAACATGATATATTATGAAGTCATAATTTATGCTTTGTAGAGCCGATAAGATAATGGGAGACAAGCGGGCTGAGCAAGTAGCGGAACCGCATGAGGTGTGACAATAGATAAAAATTGACAAGTGTTACCAGGTAGAAATCGTATATACCTCAACTTTTACTCACCAGCTGGAGTGATCTTCTAAAAAATTCTTAAAATTAACAAATCTGCGTTATACCTGTTTTGTTATAGGAGTAACTTAAGAGAAATATGAAACATGATTTTCTGAAGCGTTTAATGATTATTTTGTTCGCAACGCGCAAATATAATTTTTCAATATCATTTTACTCATTCACGACCTGAAGATCGCGTTACGCGCGAGTCATGTATAATTAATATGCGAGTCATTTTACTCATTCACGACCTGAAGATCGCATTACGCGTGAGTGATGTATAATTAATATTGTGACAAATATGCGGATCATGCAGATGTGAACATGAATAGAATGATAGGCTTTATGTGCCGACTGCCACGCAACTGCAAATCACTTGCAATGGACGTCAATTGAAGAAATATGTCCGCAATTGTAGTTGATCATGAAGAACTCAATAGTTTACTTTTCGCTATTGGACATTTCCCAGAAGCCACACCAAATAGATGGGAATTGGTTTCAGAGTTTGTGAGAAGTAATAAAAACGTTGGTACGCCTGCCTGTTTAACAGCACCAACGGTTTGTCTCGGCAGAAGTAACGAAGCTGTAGAGAAATCGAAATTTCTGAGTTTGGATAATCGTTCAAACTGTAAAGTTATTTACAACTTGGTAAAGATTTCATATCCGTTGCTATTAGAAAGAAGTTTGGTAGATGTCTTGTTTAAAAAAAGTGCCAAGACTGCGTTCAAGCCAATTATACTGGTCCCTTCGAAAACGAAATGTTGCGGTGGCAGAAATATAAAGATGGACAGCAGACCGTCATTTCCAATCGTATATACTATGACAGGCACTTATGTTTGGGCACTTTTCCATGGGGAGTGTGTTAGTTGTAAAGTAAGGTACTTTCCAAACTACAAAATAATTAACGGAGAACATAGGATATACGATAATCCTTTGGAAAGCCACAATGAATATTTTCAGGTAACATGCAAGACCGTTTTCGACAAACAACTTTTGAAAGACATGTCAAGTAACATTTGGGTGACAGGAGCAACATTCCAGTCCCGTGCTAAAGTTTACAAACTTAATTTTAGCGAAAAGGACAAAGAGCGTCTTACCCAATTACAAGAGTTTGCCAGAACTTTTGATGGAGATTGGAAGTTAAATGAACAACGCGTCAACGATGCGTGGTTTATTTGGGTAATTGTAAACTATTACAATAACATCATAAAAGCGACTATTCCCAAAAACGGGAAAAGGTTGAACATTGAAGAATGTGCGAAGAAATATGTGGTTCTTCAAATAGGTGGGTGACGCATAGCTGTAAAAGGCCCGGCTGTTCTGAAGGATATGTTACGGTTGACGGCAACGAATATTTAAAGAGATCGAAATGTGCTTTGCCAAGCGCTAAGGTTTTGATACGAAAAGATCTACCACAGATATTCCAGAATTGCGCTAATTCTCCATTAACTGGTGGAAAATATCAAGCCCCATCAAAGTTTTGCAGTATGCATCAAGACCACCATAAAGAACCTGCATAGGAAGTGAACGTACCAGCCAAGTTCAGCACTGCTAAATCAGAGGCTAATCTAATACCAGAACAGGTCTTTATGGCAAGTGATATCAATAAAGGCTGCAAGAAAGAGTAACATTAATTTTTTTATGAAACAACTGCAGGCATGTTGGCATTGATAATGCCATGTGGTATCGTTGTGAGTATGACAGAGATGTTCACGAGTGAATCGTACACTCTAAAAAATGGTGTGTTAGAAAACACACCAAGGTGTGTTAGAAAACACACCAAGGTGTGTTAATTTAACACACCTTTTGACAATTATTTTAAAAAACACACCTTGGTGTGTTCATTAACACACCTTGGTGTGTTCATTAACACACCTAGGTGTGTTCATTAACATACCTAGGTGTGTTAACTAACGCACCTTTAGTTAACACACCTTTAGATTACACACGTTTTCGCAACCAAAGGTGTGTAATTTAACACACCTTTGAAAGAAAACACACCTTTTGCAATAACACACCTTTTACATTAACACACCTTTTGAAATATAACACACCTTTTTGATAACACACCTTACTCATAACACACTTTTTGATAACACACCTTTTTTATAACACACCTTTCTAAATAACACACCCTCCAAAATAATACACCTTTCAAATAACACACCTTTTGATAAACACACCTTTTGATTAACAACCTTTTCAGCAAAACACGTTTCCAGTAACACACCTTTTGATTAACACACATTTAGATTAACCGCCTTTCACTAAAACATCTTCCGAATAACATGAAGGTGTAAGAAATGACATGGAATATGATATGTATCTGCTCCATTCATAAAAAATTGTTGTTTTTTGTATCTGCGTAGCTTCCTCCGCAGGCAACTCTGGCATCCGAAAAGGTGATTTATTTACACGTGCGCGCCATTTCGCGATCAAGTCTCCCTTGTGAACTCAGTCAATATGGCGCGCGTGTAGATAAATCGAGGAACTTTGTTAACACTCTCAAACATGAGCTAAAATGACGTCGAGAACTTTCGACTGCCAGGAATCGAAGGCGCTGAGACGTCAGTTTGGCGGATGGAATGAACTTTTTGTTTATTTAGTGTCTTTAACAACATTTTTAACCAAAAATGCATAAATATAGCGCATGGAACAGGAAGAGCCTGGGTACGAGGTTGGGTTCTAAGGTTCTGGAGAAGCAATGCGGGTGGATGCGGGTTGTACCTAGGCGTCATAATTCTTAACCAATGAGAACGCCGCGCGCTGAATTTGTTTGTTTCGTTGTGATCACTGCACGAGACACGCAGTTATCGCTTTTACCTTCCAATACGATTTTCACGTTATGGATTTCTATAATATGAGCACGTATGAATTAATTGGTTCGCTTGTTCATTTAACGAAAGATATCAGTGAGTTCTCGGCCGTGTTACCAAAGTCTGGATATCGCTTCAAAATGAAAAAAAACTAATACAGCAGGTCGAAGACGAAGCCATTATCCTGACGGAAGCAAATCAGGTCGAAGACCTAAGCCAGGTACGTAAACTCAGTCATTGATGCGCTTCTAGTTAAAATCCTGCGACGCAAATTAATAATTAGTATACTTTAGAGTATTTAATAATTATTTAGTGTACTCGCGTGATTATAACTCGCGGGTTCCGCGTTATATCACGCTTCACGGAGAACTAAATTAAAGTCGAAATCCAAGATGGCTTCCTGTCTTCTTTCTCGACTTGATATTTTATTTGAAACGAAATGTAATTGTCAAGGAAGACTCCCATTCATGCTTATTAAAAAGTAAGTTAAATGTTTGTATACTGCGAAGATGCTCTTCGATTACATTTTTACCTTTGGGCTTTGGTGATTTGTGTTCAGACGAGTCAACGACGGAGTGAAACCTTTGCCTTTGGCAGATTGCATGGAAGTGCTCACACTATTATTTTGAAATCATATATAAAATATATAAATTAAAATGTTGGCAACAGAAATTGAAGCAATGTGCAAAGTAATATTGACTTTGTTGGTTCTATATAGACTATAGCTTATTTTAATTTATAATTTTATAGCCAAATCACAAATGTTTGTTAATGTAGTATCATGGATAGTAAATAGACTGGATAGGAAACTGGCTGACGTCAGCGTGGAAACCTAGTTGCAATTCGTGATGTCACGAAGATGTCACGAATACACAGATTTTACTGAGTTTCTCTTCGACGTCTCCATATATTCGCATTCATAGTAGCTATATTGAGATTCCAAAATGTTTCATCGTCTTACAAACTTGCCTAAGCCACGACCAAATGATCGAGGTAAATGTTGTTCGTCTTTGTTTCAGCTGTTTTCGTTTTGTGGTGAAGAAACTGGCGTCGCAAAACTACCGTTGTTTTAGTTGAAATTTGGGACGCGTTTTTCACCGTCTAAAGTTGGATCTTTTCGCCTAAAATGAGTAATGGTAGTCGGATATTCCATCGTAAAGTGGCATTGTGATATTTTTTGGCAGTTTGACTGTAATTTTTAGCTGTATTATCGCTAAACGTTGCGATTTATGGTGTTTTTGTTACGTCACGATTTGCAACTAGGTTTTCACGCGACCAAACGCCATCAACTGGTGTCTAAACCAATCAGCATGCTGGAAACGTCGCACGTGATCTTAGTTTCCTATCCAGTCTATTTACTATCCATGGTAGTATTAAAGTAGTTATCCCTGTTCCTATAGTCATACATTTATCTGTTTCAGCTGCAAATTAATCAAATTTCACAATGAAAAAATATATGAACACCAAATTTCTAAAGAAACCATTTAGTGTTATAAAATATTAGTATAAACAAACTAGAGGACTATCACAAATCCTCTATTGGTTGAGCTACTGGTCACTCTCTATGTTACTTTATAAGAGCGATAGAGCACGAGCAGCAAAAATAGTTGCTTTTCAAGGTGTTTAATAAGATTTCAGATAAGCTGTTGAATAATTTGTTTCAAATACATGTAATTTGTTGAAAATGTTAACTCTGCTTTTAGTAGAAACTAACCATGGTTGCTCATAGACAACTCAAGCTCGTTGTCTAATTGACAAATATATTCCATTTTGCCATTGTCTGTTCATTTATGGTTGCACAGATGACGTCAGAACGTAGTAAGAACAAAAAAGTGGCCCACAAGCTACAGAGTCGAGTGGGTCACTGATGTTCTTACCACGATCTGACGTCCTCTATGTACAGGTATCTATAACTGAACAGACAACAAAAAATGGAATCTATTTGTTTTATATAATCAAAAACAACCCCAAAGGTTTGGGGCACGAAAAAAGAAAAACCCACATGATTTGACGCCATCCATGTATCTGTCCTTCAATAGATCATGGGCAAGAACCAATGGAAATGCGTATATAAGTCACGTGATTGTATAATTGTAAATTGTTAAATAGAAAATGTGTGCTCATTGTAGCAGGTCATTTGGGGTTTCTGTATTTTGTTTATAAATTATTGTTAATTTTGAGATTTTTATGTTTTAGATAGTTGATGATGAGGAGTTACAGACCTTCATGGAATTAACACCATCCAACTGACTGGCGTATAATAGTGACATAAATATCTTTAACCAGCCTTTATATTCAACTCCACACACAACCAATCCTATACTTTCTTCCGTGTACGTATCATCCTATACTTTCTCCAGTGTATCAGTGTCTTACCAGTGAGAAAACATCTTATTGTGGAATTGGATCATTCTTCTATGGGCCACCCTAACCAAGGGGACTACAAAAGAATGGCACATTGCTTACTTGCAAAAAATTCCTAGAGTTGATGGACAGTAATCCTTCAATGTATTGGGTAGGTCAGAGTTTAATTATACATCAGACTGGGTGCAACCCCAGTATTCAGCTATGTATATGGTTTTATCTTTGTGTGGTAAAAACAGTATTTTACAAATTAGCATAGCAATTGAGTAAAATATTATTTTCACCACAATGTCACAAGAAGATAAAATTCATATCTTCAAACTAGTGATGCTTAAAAGTTTTGTAACGCCTTCGTGGACTAAATTGCATGTAATCTTCGTGTACACGCAGCATTTTTACACCCACTCTTCATGTAATTACACCAAAAATACACAAAGCTTTGTGTATAACATGTAGACGCACTATACAAAGTTTCTTGCGTGTACCAGTAGCGAGCAGGGCTTAATATTCAAAAGGTGAGAAATAGACATCTGATAGAGGCATGTCTATAGAGGCATGGTGAATTCTTTCATGTTGACATCGAATTTGTGCAAATCAAATTGAAAGAATTTATTATGCCTCAATGAAGACACATCACAATGAGTATTATGCCTCAATTAGCTTTGTGTAGTCTGTGTAGTTTTGAGCGCAGTACACAATCTTGTGCGTGTAATCGCTCTGCATGTACACTGAGACTCCATGCACTTTACACGCACGAAAGAGTTACAAAAACTATTAAGCGCCACTGTATACTGGTACAATGTAATTTTATTTTCATTAATATAGCCACAATTTTCTCTTATAAAAATTCAAAGTGATCCTGACTTATCTCCTATTAGATTTTCTTATGCTAATTAATAATAATAATAATAACAATAATAATAATAATAAAAATGGTTTATTCAATAGCATAGTATCCCTCATGGAAGGCTCTTCATCTATTGAAGACTAATATCTAATTACCAGTACAAGAAATTGATATAATAATACCGTAGAATCTCAAAAGTAACCGGGGAAGCTACTTTCGAAATTAGTGACCTCTAAGGCGGCTACTTTCTGAGGGGCGGTTACTTTTGGGTTGTTATTTTTAGTATCGGCCATGTTTTAACCACTACTATACATTTTGCACAATGTTTCAAAGTTTTGTTTTATTTTGATTAAATTATATAAGAGTTGTTACTTAATTTCTAATGCTAATAATTTACCGTACTCGATACTGAATATTCAGATACCGAACGGATATGGAACAGGACGTCTGAACGATGACAAAGACAAACTTATAACTACTGTCTGAAATTCCTGAATATTTGATATAGTTTTATACATGTTTTAATCCATGCCATTCAAAATACATTGTTAAACAGATGTTACAACTTATTTATACAATAGTTATGGCTACTTTCGGGGGGCATTACTTTAAGATCGGAGGGGCGGCTACTTTCAGGGGAGGGCAGTTACTTTAAGAGGGGCAGCTACTTTCGGGTGTTCGTAGTAATTGTTTAAAAAAGTGGCTACTTTCGAGGGGGCCGCTACTTTCGGTGGGCGGTTACTTTCAAGATTCTATGGTATATAACATAATTACTTATTCTAGGAAATTAGGCCAAGTAAATTATGAATTAAAAATAAATAAATTAAAAGTAAATTAAAATTATGTGGTTCCGGTTACATCTTGAAACAAATTAGGGTAGGTAGGTAGGTCGGGATTTTATTTGTTTTGAGAAAAGTTTTTGTTCTATTGCCACACAGGCCATCATCTTGTTCCATTATATTGTTGTGCAAGAATTACGGCCTGGAACTAATTTAGCAAAATGGCGATTGTTACAAAGCCAGCGACGGTGGCAGGTCACGTAGTGATCTTATTTACGCTTTTTACCAGAGTAAAACTTATTTTATCATTAAAGTCTGTGTAAAAACTATAAAACCTACCTTTTTATGGCTAATAGTCATTTGGTGCAAAAATATGTCACAAAATTTACAGGGACGGGCGAGCTGAACTAGGGTCAGTCGGGTAACCGGAACTACACAATTTTTTTTTATTTGGCCTTAAGTACAATATATAAAGGTTATAATATGATAAATAGAATGAGGACATATAAAATAACTAATTAGAATAATTACAACAGAATGAATAGTCAGAAATGTCAATAACTATGTTTGACAGCGTTCTTACTATAGATAAAATACAATGTCACTGAAATCTAATCAAGATAAAATTAGAGTTTCAACTAAATGTTTTTACCAAAATGCTGTTTACCGTTCCTTGATATATTTTCTAGTTCCAGAGTTATAAAGATTTAAAGATGTCAAAATCAAGGGAAAATATGGCACAAACAAATTGCTGATTCAGCACAAATTTATGAGTATGACATCATATTGTTTGAATGTTAGTTTCGTGAATGTTTAAATGAACTAATATGTCAGAATCAAATGAACCTTTGCACACAGATAGTGAAAGATGAAACACAGTTGATAATGTCACTAATTTTGTTGTCAAGGTAACACTGTTGTACCCAGGCCCCTTGCACGGATTTTATAAAACACCTTCATACTCTGTCTTGATAAGAATAAAATAATATCAGACGTGTGCTTGTCATACCTATGCATGCCTAAAATAAATTTATACTATAATAATTTGAAAAATAATACACCCAGTGATAAATACACTGGTGTGATTTATAAAATCCGTGCAAGGGGCCTGGGTACAACAGTGTTACCTTGACAACAAAATCAGTGACATCAACTGTGTTTCATCTTTCACTATCTGTGTGTAAAGGTTCATTTAATTCTGGCATATAGTAACTGAGCTATAGTTAATTTAAACATTCACCAAACTAACATTCAAACAATATGATGTCATAAAGTTGTGCTGAATCAGCAATTTGTTTGTTCTGTATTTTCCCTTGATTTTGACATCTTTAAATATTTATAACTCTGGAACTAGAAAATATTCAGCGGCGCAGATGTGGAACTTGTTATCGCAGGATATCAATGTTGTTCACTGTCGACTTTTAAACGTTCTTATTTAAAGTCCCAACATTTTAATATTACTTAATTACCTACATATTATTTATAAACTATTAGGATCATAGATTTTAACTTTTTAACTTAGTATATACATGTCATATACTATATATAAACTAATACTTAATAGTTGTATTGTAAAATATTTTAAATTATTGAGTCAGGGCCCCCAGGGAGAACAGCATCAAGCTGATGGGGTTACCCTGCAAAAATAAAGCTTCTATCTATCTAATATATTAAGGAACGGTAAACAACATTTCATCCTACTGTACGTTAAATTTAATTTATTAAATCATCTTTATAAATAAATTTATTAAATAATTTATTAACCAGTTAAATTTAATTTATTCACTTAGTTTTCAATGCTACAGTAGATGTGCCTAAACTTTTTAATATTGTTTTTCAGAAGCAGTTTTAAAAGATTAGTATCCTTGTAGTTGTTATAAGACATAAGTTGTTCTAAAGTCTATGAAGTATTATCAATACACACCATGAATTACAGGGGGTGGTGAATTGCAGGCTTGTTATAGATATAACCAGTAGCATCAGACGGGATGGGCAACTGCCAAGTGAACCTGGCCATACCAAAGTGAAAGCCACATGACCAACACCACTATTTAATGGTGACAATCATATCACAAATAGTGACAATCATTCACGTAATATTTGAACAACGACAGCGAGTGTTTCACCCGGGATATCCAAACACGAGCAAACAATGTATGAAACACGAGCGCGTAGTGCGAGTGTTTTTGTTAATATAGGTTATATTTGATTGGATGATATTCTCTCATGGGAGGGTTATGTTAATAGTTGAACACTACAATACATTTGATCAGCATACGTAATTAGGATATTTTAGTGTTCTGAGACACAGTGTTTGACTTAGTTATCCAAATGCAATCCCGTGACTAGATGGGTCTTTATTATTGGATAATTAGCTCATGAATTATTAATGCTTTGAGAAATACAGTTGAGAGTAAATATAACCTGCATGAATATAATATATATTATAATTTCTCTTTACAGTCATCTACAAATGTAGAGAACATTTTTAAAGACAAGCTGGTACAGTTTAAAATTACATGTATTGGATCATTGGAGGACATTCGACAAGTCTTTATTACTGGGGAGGTCCGACATTCATGGAATGTTCAAACAAAGCATTGGTGGATCTGATTTATGTTTATTATGCATCAACACATTCTACTGGAATGCTCTATTTGCACCTTCATGGCAGAACTCAGAAGTAAGATGGAATAAACAATTGCAAACTGTGCAAATATGGTAAACTGGTATTATTTATGTGATATATATATATATAATATAGTATATACAGTAGTTTGGAATTACACCAACCTTTTAGATTATCATTCACTTCGTTTCTATCCTGAATTTTGATTGGTTAGTTTACCTGCAAATAACTAACTGCAAATAATTTTCTGAGCATGCGCAATTGTAAAATTTGCCTTTTGCTGCAAATAATTTTCTGAGCATTTGAGTCATCTGAGTTATTTGCAGGTAAACTAACCAATCAAAATTCAGGATATAGAAACGAAGTGAATGATAATCTAACTTGTCCTGTTTAGTAGACCAAAAACAAACAGTGAAAACACGAAAAATGTAACTAAAATGGTCCTACATTTAAATGTATTTCACAACAAATAGATTGAATGATAAAACAATTATTGAACTTGGTTATCTCAAAATATGGTGATATGTCAGTGGCTCGCAGATCTACTCGCCACTGACAAATCACTATTTATCGTGCTCAACCTCGTCCAATAATTGTTGAGTATTTGTATTATTTTATATTCACTCTATTATAATTATATAGCTGTCAATATAATGTTTATACAGTATATATATATATTTTATTTATATATATTCTATTATATAAATTTACCTGCTTTAAGGTTAATTTGTGACATTAGACTGATCCTTAAAACTATTTAATATTTATACATTAATATTTGCTAATTACTTGTGTAATGTAAAACCAATTGCGTTTTATTAGAAATATACCAGTTACAGTACAGTATGTCCAAACTACTTGTTTATTGCATGAGTATTTCTCTTTAAATGCAGTGTTGGATTTATATGGGGGGTGGACAGGGGTGTACACCCTGTTGGCCTTGGTCAAGGTGGGGGGGGGGGGGGGTGCAAAAAATTAAATGTTTGCGGTATTCAAAACTTGTTATCAGTCTTTGTTATCAGTCTTTGTTACCAACTTAAGATCTGGAATTCAAGGCAGCACTAGTTCAAAATACTCAATATTAATAATTAATTTAGTTTGATACTATAATTGAATAAAGCAAATTCTTAATTTTGCTGTAAACGTCTAACATTATAAGTATTCGATAATGAAAATAGAAATTAAAAAAGCAATCAAATATTCAAATGTGAAAAAGCATGAGTTTTGCTATGTGCATGGTTAAACGGTTTAACATCAAAACATGTGATCAACTGATCATTACATGATTACAATGATTACATCATTTCAAGCGAGTTTGGCAATAAATAACGAATGTTTGCTGTCATAACAATATTGGGACAATTGGACAAATATATTTTAAATTTAATCAGGCACAAAGATTGAAAGATATTTATACTATTTATTCAATATCTGTAAATTGTATTATTGTAACCAAGAAACTACTAGGTGCACTGTCACGACAGCATGCTGCTGGGCAGTGCTGGGTTTGGTGTGCTCGGCTGCTCGGCCAGCACCCCTTGCTGGATCCACCACTGTTTAAATGATTTGTTAATGTTTAGCTGTGGTATCTAACACAACTTAAGGTGTGTTTAGATAACACACCTTAAGGCGTGTTAGATAACACAACCTAAGGTGTGTTACCAATAACACACCTTAAGGTGTGTTACCGATAACACACCTCAAGGTGTGTGAGATAACACACCTTATGGTGTGTTATCTAACACACCAAGGCGTGTGTTAGATAACACACCTAGGTGTGTTAGATAACACACCAAGGTGTGTTAGTTAACACACCTTTTCATAGAACACACCTTAAGGTGTGTTGTTTTTTGGGCAAGTCAGAAACACACCTTAAGGTGTGTTGTTTAACCCATCTTAAGGTGTGTAGTTTTTTGGACAGAAAAGGTGTGTTAATTTGCACACCTTATTTTTTAGAGTGTATATACAAGTATTTTTATTCCTGTTATGAACATTTTGCCGTGACGTGAATTATTTGGGGTACGATAGAGCATGCGGCCTGGTAGTGCGGGAGCAAAAGAGCTGACTGAAAAGGTAAAATTTTTAGTTGACATTTTTCATGTGTCTAAACATACAGAGGTGGTATGTATGCCACCAAACATCCCGAAGTGTTTATACCACCCAGACCTTCCACAATTTAACGAAATCAAAGGGGTCAATACAGAGTCATGCGAGCAGCGTTTTAAAATAATGAACCATTACCTCGAACTTACTAGGAAAATTATGCAGAATAAGAGAAACGTGCTATTTTGGTATGTTAATGAATGTTTTAACATAGATTTAGAAGTGGAGTTGAAGCGAAAAGACTTGATGTAAACTGTAACCATTTTTGACTGATTTTTATGTAAACTGATCATCGTGGCCGATTATATGTATTATAAAATAAGTATTTGTTATTGGGGTAATGTATATTCCTGTTTTCTGTTGTTGAATTTAATATCTGACCTTAGGAGTGTTTTGAATATAAGATGGTATTCTGTTATGATAACCTGGTTGTTATTCCATAATAGTTAATATGGACAATGAATTTCTTATAATGTATATATTTCCCTAAATAGTAAGATTATGTAATAGGTTTTTTTAATAAATTTAATACAAATATAAATGCAGTTTAAACAATAATATGTTTATGAGAACAATGATTGATTAACGATTCTATATCATCAATGACAAGGTAGTTTAACAAGAGATAATGTTCATAATTATCGTGGGTAAACCCTAACAATATATAATGCGTGTTTTTTTATAGAACGAGGCAATACCCTAACAATATATAATGCGTGTTTTTTTATAGAACGAGGCAATGATATATTTGATAATCTCATAATATGATTTTATGTTGTGATGTATTTTATAATATATAACTAGAAGTTACTATCACAAGGGAAATGCTGCCTTGAAATCCAAGGCAGTCATGATATTGTGCAAAATTCCAAAAATAAGTGGTGGGCTTATTGAAGTCAAAGTCGCATGGAGGTAGTACAGCCTCATACCCATGCGGTTATGGTTAAGGTAATACCAGAGCAGATACACACACACATACACACATACTTGCATAGCCGACGTTGTTGGAGTAAGTCTCTCCACCGACGTTGTGCGCACCATCGCAAAATATATGGGCATACCGCGTTATGAGCACATCGCGTTATGACACATCGTCATCGCGTTATGAGCATATCCAACATCCCAGTTTCAGTTTCCTTTTTATATAGCAATTTCCAACATCAACTTGATGTGATTTAGTCGATTCTAAATTTGTGGATATTTGGTGAATAAAGTTAGGTAAAGAACCAAGGAAGAAGGAACAAATAAGTCTAAGGAATTAGATGGGGACGCACGCACATTCGAAATTGACTTCACCGTCTTCATGAAAATAATTTGATCGACTTAAGGTTACAATAACACTGCTATTCAATAACAGTGACATTCAAGATTGGATGATGCTGACCAGAATGAAGTCGAGAAGAATTTCGAATAAAGTTTAACTACAACAACCGTTGCCATTGCGGGTCAGAGTTAAAGGTGCTGTCAAGTCCGTTCTGCAATTTAGTTCAATCTAAGTATTAAACAACAAAGTGGAACAATGTACCTGTCGTAAAACGACCTGAATATTAGAAATAAAACGTTCCATGCAAACGCTTGTTCGGCCATGTTGTCTACGCCTCTTCGTGTTTTGGCGTTTTTGTCTTCCATAATCGGACAAACACACAATCATGTCCAGTCTCTTGAGCAGGAGCAGAAATAGCTTTGAATCAACTTTCACTCGTTCCTTCTTTGATCTTGTGGATAATCGTCCAAAAATTTCACAAACGAATACATTGCATGGAGTATAATTAATAGCAGAAGAAACTGCATGGAGTATATTAGTAAAAGGTAAGATATCTATTAACAAATCTATATAAGCCCTATTTATTTAATCTCGTCTTACTCTGATGAAGGGCTCCGCTCGAAACGTCAGCTATATCTCGTCACTAAATTATTGGCAGTTTACCACAGGCACGTAGCTACGGGGGGGCGAGGGGGGGCGGCCGCCCCCCCAAAATTAATTTTCGCCCCCCCAAAAAAATTCTGAAGCTCTACACAAAAAAACATGGAGTAATATATACTATCCTTCCTGAATTAAAGGAAGGATAGTATGTAGTATCTCTAGAAGTAGAAGTAGAAAACAATTTCCCCCAGTCATTCAGATTTCAGATTTATTCAGGTGCGACGAAGCATTTATTTACGTTATTTACAATATACTCAACAACATGAAGTATAAGCCACGTGTTGAACCAAATCGCGGGCGCTGCGTTTTAATGTTTTGTTTCAGCGTTCGATTTGAAAAACTAACTGCATGGTAAGTACATTTAGAAGTAGTATTAGTGATTCCTTTGCAAAGGTTTGTGTTGTTTATACTTTATAGTATGTTCAATGTTCATTATGTTGATCAGGATTGTTTAATGAGATGCCTATTTTATTGCATTATTTTGAATTAATTTGCAATGCAAATTGAAAATTAATGAATGAGAGCATTTGCCCACCCTAAATTCTGTCCGTTTTAGAGTTTTGCTTTTGACTTCAGTCAATTGGTGAGTGCCGAGTGGTGACATGAGTAAAAGGTCATCAGGAGGTTATACACCAATATCAGCATTTTTTTTCAAGCGAAATCGAAGTTCGGACACATCATCCCTTGGTAACGCAGATGGTGCCGCCGCTCGCAACAGTGACACTGACAGTATTTAAACAATAGAATACGTTTGCCCGGGTCTCTATAACGTTATCGAAACCCGAGTGACGTAATAAAAACACGAGAGACGTGTAGGGAGAAGCACGAGCCGCCGAGGCGAGTGCTTTCCCAACTTCTCGAGTGTTTTTATTACTTCACGAGGGTTTCGATCACGTTATAGAGACCCAAGCAAACGTATTCTATTATTTTTATAAAATAATTGAGAAACATTTGCTTATACTTTAAATAATTACGATATATAACTGTTCAGCAGGCCACGCGGGACAGCTCGCGCATTACGTAAAATGTTTTGTAAACCGGTTTAACCAGTTCTTCGCGAGCCGGAAAACTACTGAGACTACTGAGACGGGTTTTGTTGTTTTAAGTACCTTTGAGTACCAAGTAGTCAAGTTTTCGTATAGTTTCGCTAATTGTGTACGTTAATTTGTAAGACAATAAAGGTTTTCTATTATTTGTATTAATTGTGGTATCGTTATCGACTTATAACTCGAACAATAACGCTTTTGATTTAATGCAAATTCTCATATTAGTTACTGACGTCATTCCGATCTCCGTAGCCTGATCGAGACCGGCAAGCTGACCAATCACAGCGTGCGTAGAGTAAAATTATTTTATAATGAGACATCGAAGTCAGCAGATACATCAGTTGTTCTCCCTTTAGACCCTAGAAGTGATGCCTCCAGGATTCCTGCCACCATGGCAAACGCGAAGCAAGCGAGAACAGAACCTTTGGTGCTCAATGACCTGTCGCAGAAGGGTGAAAAACCAACTCAACCTGTCATGAATTTTCCGCATAACGCACAGGGTAGGCATTTTACCAGCAACTGGTACTCTTCCTTCTCATGATTAGAGTACAGCAAAGCCCATAATGCCATTTTTTGCCAGCCCTGTCGGCTTTTTCGAGGTCCAACAACCGAACCTACATTTGCAGAAACAGGACTTCAGGATTGGAAAAAAATTGGCGAGAAGTGCCGAAAACATCAGAGTTCTGCATGTCATACAGCGTCTGCTGAAACTCAAAAACTGTGGATGGTGCGTCAGAAAGTGGGAACTGTCGATCAACAACTTGACCCACATTTTCAAAATGAAAAGTTCGTTAATGATAACAGGCAACATTTAATGACTATTATTGATGTATCCTTTTTTGCGCAAAACAAGAAATCCCTCTGAGAGCAGATGATGAGTCTGATGTGTCGCGCAACAAAGGGAATTTTCTAGAACTTTTAGATTTATTAGCTAAGTATGATGATAATGTAATGAGGAGGATGAAAACCCTTCCCAATAATGCTAAAATGCGAAGCCCAGAGATACAAAATGATCTGCTTCAGTCCACGACTTCTGTCCTCCTCAGCCATATTAAACATGAAGTGGAAACTGCCAAATATTATGCAATTCTTGCTGATGAAGTGAAGGATGCATCGAAGAAAGAATTGTTAGGGGCTTCCTTAAGATATTTGCATGCTGGCAATATCGTTGAAAGGGCAATTGGATTCATTGAATTAAGCGAAATGGATGCAAAGAGTATATCTTCAAAACTGCTAAAGCTGCTCGAGCCCTTTAATATCAATCCCCTTAACTGTGTTGGGCAGGGTTATGATGGTGCTAGCGTCATGTTGGGTAAGAACGGAGGTGTACAAGCACTGATAAAGGCCGCAGGTTACGTTAACGCCACTTACATTCACTGTGCTTCGCACAGACTCAACTTGGTGCTATCTGCAACTGCTGAGCGCCATCCAACCATCAAATCCTTTTTTGATACTTTGGACTTGACATACACTTTCATGACTGGAACAAAACGCCACGCAGCCTTCTTAGACATTCAGCGTGAGCGTTACCCGAATTCTCAGGTTCTTGAACTCACTCATTCATGTAGTACTCGATGGTCTTCTCGTTCGATGGAAGTGGAAAGGTTTCTGCGCCGCTTTGATTGTATTTTGGATACTTTAAGCCTTTTTGAAGACGACCAAGATGCAGAGACAAGCCTTGCTGCAAAGTCTTTACTCGGAGTGCTACATACCCAAAAGACTGTGATTCTTTTAGTTTTCTTTGCTCGTCTGTATGACTATTCAGATTTTTGTACCAAGGGTTTTCAAAAATCTACAACGACTGTTTCATCTTTGCAAATACTCCTGAGTGACCTTAAAGAAAGGCTGGCCAACTTTGATTTTGAGAGTGTAGTGGAGTATGCTAATGTTTGTGTGAGAAGTATGAGGTAGAAAATTTTCGCGTGCGAAATACTGGTAGGCAACGACGTATATCCGCACGATTAAAAGACAGCTATGTTACTAGTACTCTTGGCCAGCAAAGTTCCTCTAACTCTGAAGAACTTACAGCTGTTCTACGCCTTTATGTTGATGAAATCTTAGCAGAACTCGATGCCCTCTTTGGTGGTTACCAATTAGGCATTATGAGAGCCGCTTCTTGTGCCTTACCAACATCACCTAACTTTCTTGACAAGGGCTACTTAACTGAGTTGTTGCAGATGTACTCTCTGAAAATACCTGATCCTGAGATAGAAGTTTTTCGCTCATTTGTCACCCGACATGACGTATCAAAGTTTGAAACTTTGATGGATGTTTTTGATATTACTGACAAAGACATTTTCCCTTCAATTTTCGCTCTTTACAAGGTGCTTCTCACTATACCCCAAACATCCTGCAAGGTTGAACGGATGTTCTCTTCTGTTAAGCGAATTAAAACACGCTTGCGTTCAAAGATGTCTACTGTGCGTCTTAATAGCCTAGCATTGCTCTCTATTGAAAAGGAGATCACAAACTCTATTTCATACAGTGACGTCATAGATAATTTCAAAAGCACTAAGCATCGTCGGCTTGGACTATAATACTATTGTGAAGTACATTGTAACAATATTGTGAAGTAATAATTGCTTATACGTATAGAAATAGTTATGTTCTTGTTACTAAAATAAACATCACAATACAATGTTGCGTGTCAATTTTTCATCTGTAGACAATGATTTAGTTTGCATCTACAACTGCCCCCCCAGAAAAAGTACCGCCCCCCTAAATTTCCCATCCTAGCTACGTGCCTGGTTTACCACCTTTTCACTTTGCTATAATTATTGTAACTCGCGTTGAAGTCGTGCAGTGCAGGAGGGCCAAACGTGGCGCTTTCTCGATATATGAACAACCGAAATACAAACCAATCCTTAATCCTAACCCAAATATCCAAACCAAATCCTAACCCTAAAACTGACTTGGGTTGATGCTATAATAATTTTACATTTCGGTTGCTCATATATCGAGAAAGGGCCGCGGAAACGTGGAACTTTTGCATGCTTGCATTGATGGTAATTTGCTACCGTTCACTTTTTTAAAGTCTCGAAATATTATACAACTTGCTTAAAATTATTGGTAATTACTGCATGGTATCTTGCCTATAATAATGCTTCTTTCTTTCAGTTCTCCATGGGTAAGTCTGCTAAAGTACATGGGTGTTTACTTGGGGAACTCTAAGATTAAAATAATAAAGATTTAGCCTTAAAATTAAACTTCTCAGTATCAGTTACAAGTCAGTGATATTACATGTACATTTAATACAAAACACATGTAGACTCGTTGTGACTGACGATTTAAAGTTTTTTTTGTCATTTAAAGTTATTGAAAATATTCACTATTTATCAAATTGTAAATATTTATATTAACTGGAATTGCCTCCTCCGCAGGCAACTCTGTGGCTTCTTTTTCCCGAGTCAAATAGCTTCCAAGGCTGTACGAGCAATGTTTTGGCTGGGATTGCAGGGAAGTATAGGGATTGTGAAGGGAATGGCCAAAACAGCCTTGGAAGCTATTTCACTCGGGAAAAAGAAGTCAGAGTTGTCTGCGGAGGAGGCTAAAACTGAAAGAAGTTTGCCTGAAGTCTTGACTCTACGGCCCAAGAGGCAGTGCAGAGGGCAAATTTTTCACGTACAGTCCAATCATCTTTTGACATTTTCTGAAAGGTTTAGCTTTTTACAGATGGTCTATACTGCTCTAGTATGCAGTGGCGGAAATTGTGGTGGGATGGGGGGGGGGCAGCCGCCCCCCCCCCCCACCTTTCGTCAAATTGCCAATTTGTCGGAAATTTTCAAATAAAATTTGTTACTTGGCAACCAAACTTGTCGGACATTTTGGGAGGCTTTGCCCCACCACCTTAAAACGTGAATATCCGCCACTGCTAGTATGGAACACTCATTAACCAATCAGTGATTTGGTAGGACTGTGGACCGGGGGGAAATAAGATGCACTGTTCTACTACATGTGTTGCTCAAGGGAGTTTTGACACCCTATACTCCAATGGTGAACTCCCCATCCCCCATATTAAAGTAACAGTGGTATGTATAATAATCATAATAACGTACAGGTATTAGGTAGGAGCAAAAACCATAACCATTCAGTTATTAAATTAATTTTATCCCTCTGGAGGAAATGTGTTAAGAAGTAGAAATGTGTTAAGTAGAAATGTGTAAAGAAGATTGTTCAAACTGCGGTCTTTACTAACTTGAGCTGCAGCCTGCAGTGGCATTGAATTATTGTCAGACACATCCAGCCTAGTGACCAGCTCAGCTTCAATCCTCAGTGTGAAAGTGGGTATATACTATGGGTCTTCTAAGTCATAATTTATAATGCAAACATATAATATATATACACTTAATAGTGATATATTGGATTCTGTAAAAGTTATATTTTTACATCCTTGATTCCTTATGAGGATTCATCCCTATCATCATCCTTAGCCTGTTATTTTAGTGAACTGCTGTTATTCTTATTTCCTTATTATCCTTGTCCTTATCCTCATCTTTAGCCTCATCCATATCTTCATTCTTGTAATCTTCATCTGTATGCTCATTCTTATATCTACGTATCCTTATCTTTCAAATAAAATGCCAACCACGTATGGGGTAATTCCATGAAAACATGGACATGGGGAAAAAAAGAAAAAGTTGAGCATTTTGACAAATTAAGGCTAAAAACATAATAGTGGTTAACTCAAATTGTAAAGATATGAAATTTAAACTTGACCACATTATCACATACATGATTTTCATGCATACCATTGATATTGTTATTTATTTCACAAATTGTTTCAAAATATGGGTAAAATTCTTGGCTTTCCTATTTTCCCTACTTAAACTTAATAAAAGTGTGTTGAACTTGGTATACACTTTATCACCATTAGTTTATGATTTAAGAAATATTTTTCTATGTCAAATTTTATATGTCAAATTATTTGCATCAACGAGACCAAGTTGTTTGATGAATTAAATATAATGGTAGTTTGATGGACAAATGTAACGTCAGTCACAGTAACGTAAGTCACAGAGTTTTTTGGTCACGTACACATGTGTGATTATTATTGTGAATTTGTGTTACCATCCATATTACAAACATATAATAAGGATATATCTTTGAGTTCATATTTTTGTGTTCATGCATTCCTTTGAGCTGAAAATGAATATAATTATAGTTACTTTTTTTTCATGTCCATTTTTTGGTAACGTCAGTCACACTCATTGAATGTCGAATAAAATTGTTATGCTTCGTCTGTTCGCCAAATTTTTAATGCTGTTCATTAGATCTAACCAAATCAATGCTTATTGGCAAAGAATGGCCATTACACCAGCCTAATTGCACAGCTAGAAGGTAATTAGTACTCATTTAATCTGTCCAAATGTAACATCAGTCACAATGGAATTACCCTATATCTCATTCTTATCCTCATCTGTATTCTCATTCTTATCCTCATCTGTATTCTCATTTTTATCCTCATCTGTATTCTCATTTTTATCCTCATCTGTATTCTCATTTTTATCCTCATCTGTATTCTCATTCTTATCCTCATCTGTATTCTCATTTTTATCCTCATCTGTATTCTCATTCTTATCCTCATCTGTATTCTCATTCTTATCCTCATCTGTATTCTCATTTTTATCCTCATCTGTATTCTCATTCTTATCCTCATCTATTTCTCATTCTTATCCTCATCTGTATTCTCATTTTTATCCTCATCTGTATTCTCATTCTTATCCTCATCTGTATTCACATTTTTATCCTCATCTGTATTCTCATTCTTATCCTCATCTGTATTCTCTTTCACACACATACATATATACATACACACGCATACACACGCACACACATACACACGCATACACATATATACATATATACATATATATATTGGAGCTCACAATGAGTTTTGCACTCTGGGGTATATCTATCTGGGATAAGACATTCATTCTGCACAGCCACGGCCCTCTGCACATGCTTCATGTGCCCCTGGCCCATTTGCAGATGTCTCACATCTGCCCCAAGCTTGTTGACCCCCCTTGTGTTGTAACCATTCTCAACATATATTCACAATATAGTATGAACATGTGTAATATTAAACAGATGTAAGTTTGTACAAGGCTTGCATAAAAATGCAGTTCAATATGAACGCAAAAAGTTGACATAACAGTTGATAAACTAAGTTCATCCTAATTTGTTTCTTGTATAAAAATGCAGTCAATATATTCTGTCGCTTTATATCTCACAGCTGTGTATGAGGGACACGGATGTGCATTCTTCTGCATGCTCAATATCGTGAGAACAATGAACCACCAATATACACCTAAAATAGAAGGAAAACTGTATTCACAAACAAAACAATTTGATATCATGCCCATGACGATGACAAGTGATGTTGTGATGGCAGATACCTCGCAGTCACTGATCCATATTTCCGTTTGGTGAGCATTTAACAAGAAAAATTAAGTACACATTAAACTATTTTAGTCGTCTTACCTTGACACGAGAATATTTCCTTACTGAAGGCAGAACAGATCGTTCAAACTTCGCAGCGTTGACAAGTTCCGAACGGCAGGAACTTTAATACACGTAATAAAACTTCTACGTAATAAAACTGAACAAATATCCAAACATCTCGACCGACAGAGGGCAATTTACACAAATCGAGATTTCGTTGACTATACATAGTTCTGCGAAGAAGTCTGGGTACGAGATGCGTGTTTTTTTATAGAACGACGCAATGATATATTTGATAATCTCATATAATGATTTTATGTTGATGTATCAGATAATGAAAGTGTTTAGGTGATTATTTTATGCGGTTAGTGGTAATATAATAATAATGTGATAATATCATGATATATCAAAATATATTCCTGCTTTCTGTTGTTGAATTTAATATCTGACCTATCGCACGTACATGTTTTTTCAAATAATATAAAAATATCATGATATTTTGATATCATGATATATCACAATATCAATCCATAGTCTAAACACAATTAATATTTTGATATTTCACTTTGATATTATCAAAACACCATTTGATAATATCAAAATAATATATTTGGACTTGATATTTTGATAATATCACAATATCAAACCAGTTTAAACACTATTTTAGTCTTTTGATATTTCACTTTGGCTTGCTTATCTTTAAAAAAGTCTAAATATTACCAGACTATACAGATAAATTTGATCAAACACATTTTTACGATTCGTTATCCCCACCATCCGTACGGATCGACAAAAGTTTTGGGAGCCCCATCTAACACCAAGGCAGAGTCTTCATGGATTGTGAAGACCTTTTTACGAAAAGTGACCATTGCTATGATGTGTACCATTAGTTTAGACATGGCATAATACAAACATTGCATGATGTTTTTGAGAACACATCAAATATAAATGTATACTGTATTTAAACATGAATTGCACATAGTGCAAATTAGGAAAGCGTATTGTTTATGCTATAAATTATGACACTTTAAATGACACTAATTACAATGAGCTGCATCAACTGCACCACCAACCAGATTTTCTCATCAGAAGACGCGCCCAGAGAAAGTGTAATTTATGCTCGCTAAGTGTGACGGGATGTGTTCATTGTGATTGGTTGATTAATGAGGTTGTTTCTATGGTTACACGGTCAGAGAATCACTTGAACTCAAGACTTCTATCAGCGAACACGTTTTTATTCAAAGCAAGCGATAAATATTTTTATCTATTTGAAACGGAATTCTATTTTGGAAGAAGAAAATGAATAGTTTTAAATCCAAGAATAGTTCGCCTGAATACAAAACTTGAATATATCCTCTGTTTCAGCGCCAAGTTACATAACAATCTGAGTTAAATTTCTCAAAGATTATCTTGTTGTAGGCTGGTCGATAGCTAGTTTTCTGAGGTTAACCAACTGCAAGGCATCATGGGACAGTCACCTCAATTATTGAGGTACATGTCCGACAATGTACAAAGCGCAAAATTACACACTTTCTCCGGGCTCATCTCGTCATGAGGAATATTCTGGCAACTTGCTCAACCATCAACGACTTCAAAGGCGAAATTACCACGATTATTCTGCTAGCTTTCGAGCATTTGGAACGTTTATCGCTGTTCACAAGGCTGTCACCGGTGCAAATGTCTGGCCAAAGTATGATCCCTTGCCGCTCGTAGGTAGATCTTCCTTTCTCTTATCCGAAAAGACGTCTTTGTCCGCTTGCTTGCGTTTGACTCGTTTTTTCCAAACACCACAGAATGGATTTTTTTTAGAATCCTTTGCTTTATTTTCAGGCATGTTCAGCAGGTGTAATTTTTTACACGAGACGAGTTGTTTGTTTTTAGAAAATCTAATTTGAAACAAATTAGCTGTCATGCATTCCTTAATTAATAATAGACTCCCGCAACAGATAATTAATTCGTAACCGTTTTATCACGATAACTCGCTCAATTTTCAATATTTTGAATTAATAGAACTGATAGAACCCTTACGAACCTTTACAAATATCAAAACAACGTTTTCCAAAACAATTACTATTTTAAGATTTTCTGTAACCTTAAAAAAATTCCCTAAACAAATAGTTTAAAGAAACATGGTTAAAAGAAACAACGAAAACTTGTCGAATATGATTACAGAAATTAAAATAGGCCAGAAAAAAGGTGGGTATATATGTCACAAGACACTTTATAAAGCTCGTAATGATTTAAATTATAGTATAGAAAATGAAATTGAAACAGCATTTATTGAATTAATAACAATTGGTAAGAATAAAATTATAGGAGTAATTTACAGACCTCCAAATAGTAAAATTGAATGGATGAAACAATGGATTTAACCATGGATGACAAATTGTATTGCTATTTCAGTAAAAAACATACTTAACACAATTGAAAGGAATAACATATATAAAAGATATAAAAACAAATTAAACCATGTTATAAAATCTGCAAAGAAAATATATTATTAAGAAACACAGAGACGACATGGCAGATACTGAATGAAATCCTTAAATCTTTCCTGTCCGGCTAAGTCAAAATCGGTCGTAAAAGACTGATGAAGTCGTGAATCGAAAAACACGGCACACAGTAACGTAAGATTAAAAATAAAATTGAAAATCAACAAGCACAAGGCACACAAGATCCACTCACACGCCAAGTTTGATTTTATTTCATAAAAAACTCTCCGATTGGCATTTTGAATTTTCATGATGCTATGCAAGCATGCAAGATGACCGTTTCTAGGAAAATGAAAGTTTTTCAACCTGATAATTGATATTAACGTAATGTGTCTTGTTCAGGAAATTTAAAAGCAATAATATAAGCTGGTTTATTTGGCTTTCAGAAAATGTATAGCTTTCGCAACAGTTATGGTTATTTCCATAGATATCAATAGAACAAAGAGGTGGTTCAATTTTGGATGTTTTTCAACCCAACAGGAAAGAGTTATAAAGACAAAATAACTAGAAATACGTATACGCAACAACCCCTCGCCCAATTGCTGTTTGAAACTTACAGTACAGTACTTATTTTAGTTCTAAATTACTTGAATTAGATAATAGCCACTTCATTTGCCAAACTACAGTAAATAAATTTTCAGTGGACAATATCTCTCAGAGCTTTGTATTGTCTGAATTTAATTGTTTCATAGGACATCAAAATAAATACATGCAGCCCAATTAAACTTTTTAATTTTTGAGTGCAGCAACAGAATAGTGGGTGGTCTACTGCTGTTTCTACCATCAATCACTAAGAAAGAAATTACTTTTATCACAATATTGATGACTCACGAAATAATCAATGCATTATTGTGTGTATGGACACCAAAGGCTGTTGAAGGAAGAAAGTGCATCTCTATCACACAATGAGTGTCCTTTAAAAAAATCAAATTTGTTCAAATGTCGACGGATGGCATGCATATATTGCAAATGTATAGGGGTCCATTCAAATTAGATTTACTAAGACATATTAGGGATTCTACTCCAAGGTCTACTGTGACGTGGAGCTGGCAGGAATATGGAGAACTAAATATTGATGGTCATAATCAGAGGTCTCTATTCATGTCAGGAAAAATGATCTTTCCTAAGTTTTGTACCTCTTGTATTAGAAGCAAGTTACATTGTGTAATGCTAGTTAGGAAATTCCATGGCATTTTAACATCATATCTACCAGTAAAGAGCTATTTTCCATGTTTCAATTAATCTGTTCATACATGTTATAGCACCATTATCTATTGCCTTAATTGACAATATGTGAAGGATATACAACTTTTGAGTTAAAATTAGTTTTTGTAACATTGTACTGTACATTTGTGAATTTGTGTTGAAATGTGTAACAACTGTAATTTGTTAGACAACAAGACACCATATATTGATACCAGTGTTAGCATTAATTGAAGGGGCTATCCTGTATAAATATTATTGTATTATTATTATTATTAATACTACTAATAATAATGCATTAATTAACAATAATAATACTAATAATAATAATGCCTAATGCAGATTGCAGATACCATATTTGCCATGTAACAAAGCATATATATGGCATTGTGTACTATAGTATCTAAATTATATCACTGTGCACATATATAGTGTATTATAACCTATTCAGCATGCCATGCCTAGTCTGCTTGTCGACAATGATCTAGCTAACACACACAGTAGTGTCAACATACCCAATGTGAACATAATAATAAGCTGTATTTTACATTGACAGAATAAGTTGTGACCCACTAGGCCAGCTAAGTACTGTAGGTCTAACATGTTCCATAATGGATGGAGTACTGTAAACACAGATTATACAGTTATATGGAATACATGCCAGTATACAAAACATGGACGTCAAGATCATATCGTCAGAAACATAATATTCCTGGTTGAAAAAATTATAACCTTATTGCCAGTGACGGCCTCTAACCATTGAGCCATCGAGATTCAGATGGAGAGGTTACAATGATGCACTGGTTCTAATGATATATGTACTGCCTATGCACACCAGTTACTATATATTTCAGTAATTACTAATGATTGGGTGTGTTAATATATACACTGCTGTTATATCAATAGAATCAGTACATCAATGTAACGTTCACTCACCATCTGAGTCTTGGTAGCTCTTGAATGGTCAGAGCATCTCACTGGAAATCAGAAAGTTATCCATGTCCGGGACACAGAATAATTTTTCTGAGGATATGAGCTTACTTGACAATCATCCATGTACTGTATCGTCTGTTTCCCCCCCGAGCTCTCCCTTATTCACTACAGCAGTATATATATTAAGTATTAACACTGACAAGTATACACAGCAATGCTTGTTTATTGCCACAAAATTGTAGGCCAGGCCCAGGTCATATAAACACAGCAATAGTATGCATGTTTTTTCACCATAAACTACTGTATATATATAGTTAGCTAATTATCAAGCATATAGTATTTATAATTTTAATCAAATAATAAACATACTGTACATGCAATTCCAAAATTTGTACTACACTTACTATTCAGCAGTATTATAAAGAACAAATGGTATATATTTTAAACAGGCTAGGACTGGCCATTGTGCCATCTTGTCAATGGACAATGGCCAGTCCAAGCCTGATATTTAATTCCAACTGTTAAAATATTATACATATATGTTTTGAAAATTCAAAACATTACACACCTTCAAATTTCCCCAAATCTCTCTGTTAAGTATTTCAAAATGTGTCTATTAGATTTCGGAGCTTGCAAATACACAATACAGTGTACAATTATTTAAATTACATTAAAATTTATAGCGAGTCAAGTCAAAAAGCACTCAACTGAACTGAACTGAAGGTAATGGCTGTTCGTACGGTAGCCGTACGACGCTATAGTCTCTTAGAATTCAACGAAATCCTAAACCTAATCCTAACCAAATTGCTAACCCTAACCAAAAAAAACTATGCAGAAAAGGCAAATTAATTGCTCAACACAGACCGGTGAGTCGGTGACAATCACAATGTACATAATTATAATAGTCCTTTTACCTTTTACTTGTGTCTGTCTTTGATTATCACGTATAAAACTTGATTTACGAACTTGACATCTTCCGACGACGATATATTGCATTTTCACAGCCTTTTCACAATCTTTTTGAACACAAATCTTCATTCACCGACGTATAACCCGACAAACACGTACTTTCTTTTAATTGAAATGCAGATATTTACCATATCTAGTCACCAGGGTCAAATTTTCCGATGGCACGCATGAGGACGGTTGGTTGATGCATATATATAAATATACCTATAAACCCGATCCGAAATCAGGAACACTTGGATCTCGCGTGATAAGGGACTAAACGCCGGTCGATATTAGCACCCTCGCCCTCAGGCCTTCGGCCGGCGCTTCGCGCCGGGCGAGGGGATTAATGAACTACCGAAATAATTTAGTGTTGGAAAACAAAAAATCCTGTTAAAAAATAGCTGATGAATTCAATAGAAATTTGTAAATATTGGTCCTGAACTAGATTCCTAACAATACCGAGAAAACATATAATCAATATCTGGCTAACAACTAAAAGTGACGTAGAAATAGAAATAAGTAATATGATGGTCCTTTTCACCAGGCCCAAGACACGATTTGCTTTACTAACCGCATTATGCACTTGAGTTGTGTCATCATGATACCTAGATCTTTAAATTTGTCTGTCACTTTAAGCTTCTTATCTGACAGATAGTATTCAGGCTGAGAAGAGTCTTTTGAATGTGTTATACGCATCACTTCACATTTCTCGAGATTGAAATTTAGTTGCCCGTTTTCGGTCCAATCATTCATGTAATTTAAGTCGGTTTGTAGGATACTATTTTTCGATAAATCTTGGTGTCTTGGCAAAAAGCTTGATCGAGCTTTGGATTCTCACGGGTAAATCGTTTGTATAAATTATAAATAGAATCGGACCCAAGACTGTTCCCTGGGTAACTTGACTGCGATCTACGCACGATTACACGTTGATGGCGATTTGTGAGAAAATCTCTAAACCACTCCAGCAGTGGTCCACCGATACCGTACTGTTTTAATTTGTATAACAAGCGCTCATGTGGAACTTACTGAAGTCCATAATTACAACATCAGTGGCAGTAGCTTCGTCTCTTGATCTAGCCCAGTCGTTGAAACATATTAGTAATTGAGATAAGGTAGATTTATTTTGTTGGAAACCGAACTGGTGTTCACAAAAAATCTGTCGATCTTGCCAAAACTAGACACATCTGTCACAAACAATCTTCTCTGCGACTTTGGATATTATAGAAGTTAAAGGTCCCACCATATTTTACGGTTTAAATGATTAAGGTTAGGATTAGGGTTACGGGTATAAAAAAACAGATGGAAACCACTACTGAGTACAGTGCTCACTTGCTCGCAACCCTCAAATTCTCTATCCCCTCCCCCAACCTCAGGCTATATATAAACCTCATTCTAATCATTACCGTTGGTTGCATTTATTAACTAACTGTGGTTGCATCTATAAAAGTGAACAACCAAAACAAATAAAACAATAAATAAAAAACAAATAAAAAAAACATTGATTACGCCGACGTCAAACTTTTGTAGGTTTCTATTAGCTCAACCAATCACTGTAAGGAATGACCAAACGTTTGCCGGCGCATGCAATGTTTTTTATTTGCGATGATGCCAACAAAAAACGAACAGTTCTGGGCAATTGGGCAATTCAACTGTCACTTTCAGCTGCCACGAATTCACTGTATTTAAATTTCTGTATTCAAGCTCGTCCAACTTTCTTTTCTTGCCAAAACCGGAACCGCCTTGGATAGCTGTCGTTAATTCATTAACTTGATCCAGGTCGACCTGAAGCTGGCGGATTCTGTCGGCGTTCTTTTGAATAGTTCCTAGTTTGCAATTCCGTTGACCAGGAGCTGGCACGTTATCACGGACATCCTCGCGAATTCCCGATAGCAGATTCTTCTCTTGTAATAGCAGTGTAGCCTGATGCTCTCTCCACGCTACTTCCACAGCTTTAATCACATCACATCTCGACTTTTGTTTTAATGCAAAATTTGTTGGCTGTTTCATTCCAAAACACTCTTTTCCTTTTCTCCATGCCTTTCGCTGTTTAAATTTCATGTTGCATGTATATCTTGACACCTCTAATTTCCCATGCCTTTGGGGATCGGAAAAAACTAGCTGTTGACGGGATCCGCGAACAAGAGACACTTTCCTTTCCTTCATGTTGAGTAGTAGCATAAACGTCAAATGGTTCATTCTCATTCTCTGCAGTTTGAGCATACTTTACAATGGCGATGTCAAAGAAAACGTTGCCTTTATCAACAGTTTCTAACCCCACTGAGGCCACGGTCGTCGTTATTTCTTCACAAATATTAACCTTAGATCCTTCTCGCTCAAAGGCTTTATTCCAAGTCGTCTTCAATTTCAAGCCGAAGCTCTGCAAGCGTCGATTCTTTGTTGAACAACGGTAATATCCCGAAAGTTTCTCCATCGTTAACAATTTTAAGAGAATACATTGTAATTTTTGTCAAGGTCTGCGATGGCGCTAAATTCTTTACTAAGTCAGGGGGGTAAAGCCCATACCCAGCCGGTTCCGGAATTGTCTTTCCATTTCATATTTGTAGTCAATGATATTTGTAATTTTATTATTAATAATAGTGAATAAATAACCGTACTCGGATATTGTGGCGAGTCTGTTAACGCGTTTATTCAAAATTTAAAGGTGTTTTGGGCCCATGCCAAACAAAGATGCCAAACAAAATTGAATGTTTGAACTTTCCTAGTTTAAAGTTTACAACTGCTGTTACTAAACTGCGAAATAGCGAAACAAGTACAGAATTTTTTACTACAATGCATGTCATTCGGAATTCGGCAAAGTAAACAAGATCAACATTTACGCCAAAATTTAAGATGTCACTGGCCTTTATAGAACTTCGACTGTCGGGTTCGAGGCCGGCTTGCGTGACTGGCTGCATGCGGCTTTTCTCAAATTTTTCTCCTTTTCCAAATGTCGAGTTATGCCGGTGCATCTGAAGGATAAACACCGCAGATAAAAAACATTAAGCCTTAATGGGGGAACCATTAGTTTTCCGAAAAACACCCATTTGCAAACGATTTGTTTAACACCGCCACTCATGATAACATGAGGAAATAAATCTGAATTATACGTATAATTGTCTAATTCAAGTGAAACTTTACTGATTGTAGTTGCTGTATAGTGACTGTATATATTAAAATCATCTCAATATCTAAAAACAAAGGCTGCTTTTCGAACAAGTGTCGGGAGCTCGCTGCTTCAAAGCCTTGTCAATTTCAATCAGCAAAAATACCGATAAGAGACATTTAAAGGGCATCAGCTATACGATCTGAACAAATCTACATGTGCATGATTGTGAATCCAAATGGATTGCTGAAGAGCAATCGATTTGCTTACTCACCTAAAAATGTGCAAAAAGGTCCTTCAAACATGCTTTTTTTCGAACATGCTTCACTCGCTCAAAAACTCAAGCAATTTTCTCGCCAGTATCAAAAGCAATTTTGCTCCCATTTACAAACAACGTAGTTAATAACCTTCCAGTCCTAACTAGAAGTGAAAACCTGTTGTGTGGGATGAGAATATCACTGAAATAGTCCATTATTCTTTCAGGAAAAATGCTCACCTGACGCCGGCCATTTCCCCTGAAAGTGAATCCGTACCTATTTAAAACTATAACGAAATATTCGTTGGAGCACTCCTTGTCTTGTTAAAATGTCAAAATTGCGGTTTGAAAGCATTTAACACGGTGACTTGTAACTATGTATATAAATGTGAGTATACTGTGCCCAAACTACACGTTATTACGGAGCGCCATAAAACGTAAACGAAGACTGTGTTCACACAATGCCTGCACGAAAAATAAACAACAAAGAGGATCATAAAAAGTATCGGTTTAATTTTCTTCACAGGTTAATAATTGCTGTTGTGGCAATAGAAATGTTACCAAACAACTTTGAGCAATACCTCCGTCTGAGCTTGCTTTTTGAGTAGAATTTTTTGGTCAAATCCGCTGACTCGCAAACTCACAAGTCACAACTCGCATGCTAAAAAGGTGGCTAGACGAACTCTCTCTCTGTCTATATTTATACGATGCTTCATATCAGAGACCACAACACAAAGGAAGAGTTAGGCTTTCTTGTCGACGTCAACTGTGACAGTTGTCTTGAAGAACTAAGAAGAACAATCGAAACCACACTCCAACTTTAGAACTTCGAATTTATGTTATGTCATACACCACTGAAAAGGAAGCAAGAACGAAAATATAAAATTTCCCAATGCATTCCAAAGGCATTGCCAGGTGAAGTCAATAGGTCTTTCATTGACATTGATGTATGTGTTTCGTCGGTTTGCGTTGGCATTGACCAACAGAGAGCAGAACATTCAAAAACAAAGAAACGGGAATGTGAGGTTTTCACACCCAAGGCACAAACAAGAAAATCGATGCAGATGCCAAAGACCTTTACTAAAGATGTTATCCAGTCTGCTAGTGAATTATTAGAGAAAGAGCGCATGTTATTTGTCAACACAGAAAGGTAGAAGAGATGCAAGCAGATCCTTTTTTTGAAAACTGGGGTTGTCAGGTGATAAATGGCGTGATCAACGTTCATTGGACATGAAAAAAACCGAACTTCTCAAACATTGTGTCAAGGAGTTCATTTCAAAACAGTCAAGTGATGTAAAAGACCAGGACGGTAGAGTAGCGGCGATTGAAAACGTATGATGAGTAATATGGACCCGCTCGAGAAAGCGAATTTTATGGTTAACGACTATACAACCTTCTGCCGTGAAATAAATATTTAGGGCGAGGTTAAAAGAGCAGCTCGAACGTGAATTTGACAACACTTTTTCAAATTTAAAAAGAGCTCAATCAACCGTTGTTAAATTATTAGAAGAATTCGAAAGCAAGGTTAGGCGAGAAAGCACTTCCTGTGACACTGGAAGTGACGCTTCTTACGATAATATTGAACCTACCTCAGAACCTACGAAGCTTTCAAAATATGAATAAGACGAATTAGAGAAATCTATCTGGGATGATTGCGATTCAACATCTATGGAATAAATAACTCCAATTTTGATAAAGTGTTTTTAGCCTTTTATAGACGCGAAACAATCTTTGAGCCCATTACTGACGTGGTTGATTGTGTTTATATTATAAATTCACGTAAAATACCTGCTCTGCTGTAGTTAAAGGTTCGTTTGAAAAAAAACTGACAATAAGTTTGTGTTTTCACATGTTTTTGTCCTCGAAATAAGATGCATGTATATTCTTACACAAAGTACTCTTCTCAAAATTATTGGATGACACTGCAAAATGGCTTACTTCAGCCCTTGCTCAATGCTCAATCATATGACATGAATTACCCTTGAACTTACATTGTGGCTTTCTTTGTGTTCCATGATTTAAAACAACTATACAATAATAAATCCAATAATAAAACCGATGCCTCCCATGCCAGACAATTCCACTCCACGAAGGGCCGCTATGCAGGCTAGGATCCCAATCACCACCACAATTATGTATACCCAGATAAGAAAACCTACAGTACAATATTTTTGACAACCTAGGTTTTCAGATGTTCATGAGCAAGTTTCAAAATAATTAATCATGTTATACATAACAAAACCAAAGTATTACCAAAATCAATGAGGCATGGCCCAAAAAAAACACGTGATTTGCAGCCAAAACATCTACGAAACCGTCTGCATTCCTAAACCTTTTTGGCTTTAGACCATATTTTAGTTATCTCAGTGTCAATTTCAAAGGCTATTTTTTTTGCTCATACTGCAGCTCAGTTTTGGTAATACTGTAAATACTACAATCAATTACTTAATAAGAAAGCCTACAGTGCAGATAAAAATTGCATGAATTACCATATCAATATTTACCTACTATTGGTTGTTGTGCTGTGTAGCAGAGCACAGAGTACATCACAGATGATCTAATTGATCATCATCATCATGGAGCCAGGTAATACATATAATACATGCTAATTATCCTTATTATTAATCTATTTATAATTATTCTGATGGCTTTGCGCCAGAACGCCAGTTTGCCAGTCATAAAATTATCCACTGGCTGTCAGAGTGCCAGAGAAAGTATTAAATATCCAACAGCGGGAAATTAGAGAAATATCGTGATACAGAGCGCCAGTTTGCCAGTGTAAAATTATCCACTGGCTGCCAGAGAAAGTGTTAAATATCAAACAGTGGGAAACTAGTAGAGACATATCGTGATCCAGAGCGAAAGTAGAGGGATGTTGCATGATATTTAGCACCAGTTTGCCAGTGTAAAATTATGCACTAACTGCCAGAGTGCCAGAAAAAGTATTCAAATAGTGGGCAGCAAGAGAGATATCTGGGCACTAGTGATATTATGAAAATCGCATAAAGAAATATTTAAAACTGCATGCCACAATATTTAAAAAAAAGGCTGATTATTCCTGCAAATTCGTTTCACTTCAGAATAAACTATTATAGCAATCAAAAATGCAACAGCAGAGTCAAAGAACTTTTGCGAAAATATAAAAAACGCCAAGTAGAAATATATGAACGGCCAGTCACCTATAGCCTCCTTTGCAGCAAAGAGCGTCGCCATGTTTTGCACTGAACGGTGATTTTGTACATAATATATCAATACACGAGAAGGGCTCTGTTTCAAACTTATGGGCCAATTTCCAAAATAACACCAAAGATACATTTTTTATATGAAACAGGCCATCAATTTGAATGAATATTTCAAGAAACAAAAAGATGTAATTGAAAAGGTAATTAGCCTACATTCTACAATCCTTTCTTGCAGTCTCGCCTGGTATATAGACTCACTATGCAAAAATGGCCGCCAATTTAAATAAAACAAGACACCTGTCCAGGCTTTTACTCCGGCTACTGATTTCTGTAATTGGGCACTGAAGGCGTTGTGCAGCGCTCGTTTAAAGAAGTGGGAAACTTTTAGAAGCAATATAGTTAGTAGAGTTATGCTAGAACTGTGAGAGCTATTTTTATTGTATGTATACACAAGATTTTATGAGGGCAGCTAGCTCTCCCCCAATGCAGAACGCCTGACACGCAGACGAAATTTGATGTTAACACTAAACAGCGCCACGGCAATGCTATTTTTTCTAAATATCTGTTCGCTTGAAGGTCTTCGTGTGTCAAGACTTGTATACAAATTAACGGTAAGGTATATGAAACATATCAGTTAGGAAATTACAACGGTTTAACAGACATAAAATCATTAAATCATCGCGTAAACGTTGAATACATCTTGAAGTCATGTCCTTTGATTTTAAAGACGAGTTTTGGCAATTTGGGTACTTTAGTCGCTTACACATTTTCTCATATAACATCTGATCTTCACATTTTAAGTAGAAACCTACAGCGTTCGATTCGCCAGATTGAAATGATCATTTCGATATAGAATTGATTTAAATCGGACAAAACCACAACGTTTTATAATGATAAATATTACACAGTTTCACAAGATAAATGCCAACACAGCATAATATTTCCCTGTCCTTCGGAAGTGTCTTATCCATTCCGTCTTCATGATTGATCTCTCATCTGCGCAATGGTTTGCGGGTTTACAGGTCTCGGTAAACTTTTTCAACTGCAATTCGTTGCCAATAAAACGAAAGTCCGCGATCGGCGTGTGCAGTTGTAGCGTTGTGAGCATACACACAATCAAAGACAGTTATCAGCCACATTGTCAACCATGAATGAGAGTAATAGTGAGTGATTTTAATAAACAACGATAAACGTGATTTTTAATGGACTTCAATTCCTGGGAGGCAGAATATTCACTAAACATAGCACCTCCGACGGGATAGAATCAATATGGATTTAAAAACGGCTGAAACCACGCTCGAAACGAAGATTACGCAGCTTCAGATCACCATCAAGAGAACCGATGCAACACTTCAAGCTGGACAACCTGATGCCATCGAGAGGCACAGAAAAGCCCTAAGTGCGGTCGTTGCAGAGGCAGATCAATGGCGAAGAGCAGTAGAAGAGCAAAAAATCATTGCTAAACAAGACCTGGACGAAATCAGGGCATGGAACACCGAAGTCGAAGTGAAGTTTATCGAGGTAGACAGCGAGGTGAACGCGTGATAAAGTGGTTCGACGATCGAGATAGAGACGAGAGAACGCGAGAAACAAATCAAACACAAGACAAAGTTGCACGAGACAAGAATGAAGTTTCAAACGGAACTCCAGATGGCAAAAGGGCAAAACGTTGTGCAATAAGAAAATAAATCGACATCAACGAGCGAATCTACCATGGCCATTCAAACAATACTACCAAAGTTAGTGATTACCAAGTTTGATGGTACATACATGGACTGGCCGAGGTTCTGGGGACAGTTTGAAGAAACGATCGACAAAACCGGCATCACAAACATCACGAAGTTCGCGTACCTACGTGAGTTGCTTAGCAGCAAAGTGAAGAAAACCGAGGAAGCCTTGCCCTTCAACGCCGAGGGTTATAACAGGGCGAAAAGCATTCTAAAGAGCACATACGGCAAAGAATCCGAAGTTATCAGAGCGTATGTTCAAGAAATTATGGAGTTACAGCACATTTCCAATGCCAACCCGAAGAAAATATAACAAACGTGCCAAGATTACAAACAAGGGATGTGTTTATTGCGATGACGTCAACCACAAAGCTGTGGGTTGCACGAAAGTGACGTTGGCGAATGACAGGAAACAGATCCTCGTAAAGCAACGCCTGTGTTTCAATTGTACCGGTGCATCACATCGAGCTTCTGATTGTCCAAGCAAAACCAAGTGTTTAACCTGCGAGAGACGACACCACACGTCCATTTGCGGCCGAGCCAACGTACAAGAAGAACCATCTGACAAGCTTATGACGGCAAACGAAAGTGGCAAGGGATTATTTCCAGTGGTCGTGGTAAAGGTCAACGGGATTAACCGTGAGAGCGTTGATAGATTCTGGCGCCGGGAGTTCTTACGCCTCAGCCAAGTTAATCGAATTATTGCGCTTGAAACCGCACGATACCAAGACTAAACGTGTTAACATGTTAATGGCTTCATGTATGAAACGTTTTGAGACTTATAAGATGGTGATAACATCTGTTCATGATGAGTACCAGATGGATATAATGTTGACAAAAGTTAACAAAGGCGAACTATTAGCGATAGACAATCCTAATTACGAAGCCATAATTGCGCGTCTATCCACGTCTCAATGGAGTGGAAATCAATGACCAAGATGCCAAGTCAATCTTGCCTGTACATGTGGTGCTTAGTGTGGGAGAATACGCACGAATAAAAACAGAAACCAAGCCTCGCGTTGGAAAAGAAGGTGAACCGGTCTCTGAGTACACCAAGCTGGGTTGGTTAATAATGTCGCTGGGGGAGGAATTCGACAAAATACCATGTTGCTAACCCAGACAAGCCAGACCGATTACGTGGATCTTGTCACCTAGATGTCCTTGGTTTAGACGACGCTCCATCACACAATCAAGAGACCGTGTACTCCGAATTCAAGGAACAGCTGACGAGGGACCGTGAAGGGTGGTACGAGACTGGCCTACCTTGGTGGGGAAATCACCCAAGTTTGCCCAACAACGGGAATGGGAGCTTGTGTCGATTGAGTAGCCTCACAAAGAAGCTACACCGAGATGATCTCGCTACTGAATACGATGCCATCATCCAAGACCAACTCAAGGAGGGGATAGTAGAACAAGCGCCATCTATCCTTACCGAACCGGAATTTTATATTCCACATAAAGCTGTGGTGAAAGAGACAGCAGAGAGTACGAAAACGAGGATCGGGGGAGTACTTGAATGCCATCTCGACGCCTGGGATAAGAAATGTCCCGATTTGGTGACCGAGCTATGCCACAGTATATACATTGACGACCTGCTTACAGGTGGCCAAACCATCCAGGACCTGCAGACACATAAGGAGAAGGCCATCGAAATCTTTGACGATGCCACATTCGAGCTACACAAGTTGCACTCGAACGTTAAAAAACTGGAAATAGACGGTGAACAATCTGAGAATTGTGAAGACCAATCCTTCGCAAAGCAACAGTTTGGAGTTCGACCAAACGAAACAAAAATGCTTGACCTGAATTGGAATAAAGAAGAAGATACGCTAGCCATGCAATTGCCTAATGAAGACTACCCAGAGACCAAACGTGGTATTCTCAGCAAGTTAGCCAAGATCTATGATCCTCTCGGTCTAGTGTCACCGCTGACACTAGAAGGGAAGCTGGTGTATAGAGTGGTCTGTGACGCCAAGACACCATGGGATGCCCCATTGGACAACAAACTGATGCAACGATGGAAGAAGTGGGAGCGAACTCTTACCAAAGAGGAATCAGTGCCTCGACCGATAATGGATCATAGAGAACCTATGGAGAAACTTGAACTACACAAGTAGTTGGCGCCGCAGTCTATTCCGTTGTGAGACAACAGTCCGGCACTACCCAACGGACTCGTAGCTGGAAAAGGGCGACTGGCAAAGCAGGGTCTGACCGTCCCACGCCTGGAGCTGGTCTCGGCACACATGGCCACCAATCTCATGACAAACGTAAGCAACGCTCTGCAGAGACTGCCCAAACCCAATATGTTTGGATGGTCGCTCTGCATTGGATTTGTGGTAATGGCCAATACAAGCAGTTCGTGGCGAATAGAGTGGCCAAGATCCAGCTACATCCGGAAATCGAATGGAAACTGTTACGGATATGTCTATCTAGAGACATATTAATTAACTAACGTTATTTGATCACTGAACATTTGAAACGTTTATTATAGGAAATAAACACTTGTAACCCGAGTTAACAAATACTTACATGTATGACTTAGCATGACTCAGCTATACGATGTCATTTAGTAGTTACGTAAATACATTATAAATAGAATGAAGTATGTTACTATAATTATACACTCTAGAAACTATATAAGTAACGATCATACAATTCTCAGTCATGCATATGTATGAGTGAACTATATGTATCAAAGTGGTTACAAAGTCAGTCGTGGAGTTCGCTGCCGCTGGTCGTTATTATTCCTTCCTTAGTCAAGCCATATGGATTGTTAACCTGTTGTCGGAATCTCCTATTGACTGTTGTTGTGTACAGACAGATAAGTTCTGAACTGTTTAGTTTAGTCTTTAATCTTTATAGACATTTTAATATCTACCTTAAGTTCATTGTTTATAATAAACAGTATTAAAATCCAAATAGTTGAAGTCACACTTCTTGTTGCATTATAAAAGCGTGTGACGTAACAATTCAGGCGGGAAACGAACATGCGACCTCGCGTTCTACGTACCCACTCAAGAGAACCCTGCTGATCTGGCTAGCCGAGGTGGACCAGTGACAACGTCAACACTCTGGTGGACTGAGACGTGTTATGTGTTGCCCGGGTGAAGGAAACGCAGAGTGATGCCTTTGACGAGCTTCTAGAAAGACGAGATTTACGATGAGCCCTCAGAGTTACCGCATGGGTACATCGGTTTGTTCGTAACTCTCGGAAGCAGCGTGGCCCTTTGACAACACCTGAAGTGGATGAAGCAAGGATCTGGTGGATCAAACACGTCCAACTCCAAGACAGCAGAACGGCTCACCACGAGCGAACCACAACTGCACTCAACTTGCAGCCAAATGCTCAAGACGTTCTTGAATGCTGGGGAAGAATACAAGGGAAGTATCCGACTTACCTACCCCATGATGCACTGTTCGTAAAGAAACTGGTGGAGCAATTTCATACCGAGACTCTACATGGTGGTGTAGGTCTAACATTGGCTGCAGTAAGAGAGGACTACTGAATTCCCAAGCTGACACCTAGTGAAGTCAGTCAGAAGCGAATGTTGGGGATGCAAGCGGTCCAGAACAAAAGCCGTCGCAGTACCACCTCCTGGCCAACTTCCAGAAGACCGGACGACGGGAGGAACCGCGTTCGAAGTTGTGGGGACCGATTTTGCAGGGCCCATACGTTACCGCCGAGCCCATACGTTACCGCCGAGCCGCCAAACGAGAGGGAAAAGCATATCTAACCATTTTTTCTTGCAGTTTGTCGAGAGCAGTCCACTTGGAATTAATTCCAAATCTTGAGACACAAACATTCATCCCGTGTCTGAAGCGCCCAATTGCACGACGAGGTCGGCCTCGTGTGATCTATTCAGACAACGGTGGTACATTCGTAAAGGCAGCAAAGTGGCTGAAGCAAGCCGTAGAAGACAAGCAACTACAAGATCACCTTCAGAGTTGCAACATCACATGGAAATTCAACCTGTCGACTGTCGAGAGCTCCATGGTGGGGCAGACAGTTTGAAAGGAATAGTGAAAAGTGCCATGTACCATTGGTGGAGCGACATTGAATTGGCAAGAGCTGAGCGAAGTCATGTTGGACATCGAGACACAGATCAACAGATGCCCTTTGTGCTACATGGAGGACGACGTGGAGCTTCCTCTCTAACTCCAGCCACCTTCCTGTTCCAAACGTCAAACCAATTGCGAGAACAAGAGCCGTGGCGAGGAGGAGGAGAAAACCCCTTAGAAAGAGAGCAAAATACCTCAACTCCTGCAAGAACAAGTTATGGAGCCGCTGGAGAAAAGAATATTTGACTGCGCTCAGAGAAAGACACAACCTGATCCACCAAGTAACCAAATTTCAAGTGTCTAAGGGAGATGGGGGTGTGGTTTTCTTTAGGTTTTAAATGGCAAGTGTGACGTGTTTTGTAATCAGAGTACTAAACTTTTTATATAAGAAACTTTGCGAGAGAGAGGTGTTGTTTTTGTGCGTCGAACCGTGAACGAGAGTAATAGTGAGTGATTTTAATAAACAGCGATAAACGTGATTTTTAGTGGACTTCTATTCCTGGGAGGCTGCAATTCATTGTCATTAAAACGAAAGTCCGCGATCGGCGTGTGCAGTTGTAGCGTTGTGAGCATACACACGATCAAGACAGTTATCAGCCACATCGCATTGCTGATTAAGTTAACCAATCGCTTCCAAAATCTATCAACTGAGTCAAAGTACAACTCGACCAAAGGCAAAGCTGTCGAAAAGAAAGGACTCGGCCACGGCTTTACATTCCTCGAGGTTCGCAAAGCCAAACGGAAAATATTATTGCGCACTTTTTCAGATTTGTGGAACCCCAAAAAGAAAAAGTAAGAAGCCGAATTTAAGACTTGTGCTACCACAGGTATGACTCTCAAATGTGAAATGATCTCAAACGAGACTAGTCAGGGTGATTTAAATTCATATAAATAACTATGTACGTTTCATCTCAATAACGCTTTATGGCCACGCTAGAAAGTCATCATTTTGGTTACGTGGCAACAAATGGAGCAACGGTTGCTTTTGTAAAGGAGGTTCCAGCGCAAGTTGATGAAGCCAGTTTAGCTAGACTTGGGGTGTCCATGGAAAATTATCGCAAGTCTTTCTTTAAGACTAACATGGATGTCTCGAACATTATTCGTGAACGGTTAATTGCAACCAACAAAAACGTGTCCCGTATACTGAATAGTGCGGCCGAAAATGAGAACATTGATAATTAAAAGTATGCAGTGAATAGTTCAATAGTCAATGAAGAACTTAGAACTATGTCCAATATTTTGGCTGTTTAATATCATAGCCACAGGTAACTTGGATTCCTGCATGTACTGTTATATTAGTTCAATCCGATTAGTTGCATGTAAACTCATGAATGTTATTACAATTTTTGTTACTTTATATCAAATGAACAGTAGAACAAGATATTAGAATATCAACATCAGGATTAATATAAGACCTGGTTGTTTGATTATCTTGTCCGAGGTCTTGTCACAACAAGTTTAGCAAGGCAGTACTAAATAATCGTTATTCCAATTAACTGTTACTGTGTAGTCAATCAATAAATAACACCATGACTGAAGCATGGTGATTTTACAGCACACACATCACGCACTCGTTTGGTTTTTGACGGACAGGAAGCTAAGTAAAGAAAAAATTTCTCTGTATATTCAATAAATAAGTCTGTTGTTGCTGTTAAATTGAAATTATACGCCATTAGTACAAAACGTCGAACAAGAAAATAATAGGTAACCATTCAGACTCATTAAGCTTGATAAATAATTATAGTATTGTGACAAGTGAAACGCACACAGATGAAAGAAAGGAAATCTTTCATAATTTCGTAGCCATATCCAGTGTTTGGTGACTGAACACCGGACATGGCTGCGAAGGAGGAATGTCTGGCAGCCCAGACGTAAAATCTACCTCGATATAACAAATGTAAACATGCACGTGACATTGACAATAACAAAAGATGAGTGCGGAACAGAGCAACAGCGATACTGTATTAACCTTTAATTCTGTCAACAGCTTTATCTGCTGATTTAGAGGGCGAAAATTTCTGAATCCTTGTATTCTTTAAGAAAGAAACATAATAAAGAATTTAGTTTTTTAAGTTAAAAGACTCGTGCTTCCTAGTGTTCTCCTTGGCAACAATATACTTCATATAGTGGTGTGCACTTTCATCATTGTCATGCATAAAAACATTCCACTTGTTATATTCCTTCGTTTGTGAATTTTATTTAGTCTATGTGAGAAAATGACACCATACTGCATCTAATTGCATGTTTCCAAAACATGAATATCTCTGGAACGAGATGAGGTATTGAGAACTGAACCAAGAAAGCCATTCTTTTTCAATTTCAAAATACTTAAATCAAAATTGGATTGACGAATTTTCATCTCATGGCTGTTTTCATTGTAATACTGATAAATAT
Organism: Chrysogorgia sp. JL179-B06; assembly: GCA_035772405.1. Lineage (NCBI taxonomy): Eukaryota > Metazoa > Cnidaria > Anthozoa > Scleralcyonacea > Chrysogorgiidae > Chrysogorgia > Chrysogorgia sp. JL179-B06. The sequence continues at coordinate 2,268,688 of JAYKKM010000518.1, read as the reverse complement.
GCACGATAGCTAGATTAAAGGCCTGTTATGGTATAATCGCCCCGATTGTCCGCCGAGTCGTTTCAAAATGTACCCTGAGGATAGGAAGGACTATATGTATGTAATCGTTTGCGCACTTTGTGAAACGACTCGGACGATCGTGACGATTATATGAGGACCAGCATTTAGTGATATTTGTTTAGGTATTACATTCTACTTTTTTACAGACAATTATTGGTGCCCAAACGCACCGTGACCATTTTGGATGGGGGTGTATCGTCTTAGTTTTACCGACGAATTACACATGGGCGCAGATTTTCTTCCATTGCATTGTACGTACCGGTAACAGTTACCTTGTATACAGAATCTTCACTCGGCCCTCCTTCGGAGAAAAGAACCTGGGTACTAGGTTGGATCGGAAATCGGGAAAAGGGAGGAATATTAATTTAACATTAACCCATGCAATGGTAACAATATTACATTTCATATAAATCGAATTTTTACAACCGACAAAGTTTAAACAGTCGATGAAGTCAATTTTACCAACGATCTAATATGACGAACAGTTTACCGATAGCCTTAACTATTACAAGGTTTTCCCAAATTCCGGTCTTGCCAATCGGTTTTACCAACGACGCCAGGCTTTACCGACCGACTCCGCGTTTTACCGACCAATTCAGTGAAAAGTGGGTGTCACACCCCCCCCCCCCCCCCCCCCCCGCCCACCGCACAGTACGCCCCTGCAAACGGAAGCTACAGATACAATTTTTAGGAGAACGTTACCTCGCAAAACATGTTTAGTGGTGGATGGACAGATATTTTCGTCTCCCACATTAACAGATAAGCAACCCATTTTGTTCTTTTAGTTTCAAAGAGAACAGGATAAAATCGTCTGGCAGCAGAAAACGTCGGTCACCTTACTTTCGTGGAAAGGCATCGTGCTGTCACACAGGTTGTCCTGTTCAGGCTTACCTTACCATTCAATGTGATGACGTTGCGGTAAGAAAGGTTACAGTCGCATATTCGAATGATGTATTTCATGACAAATCGTATATCTCGGCGCGCCAATTGAGGGGGAATCGTCGAAAAGCTAGCAAATGTATGTCCAATCAAATATCACCATACCCAACTTAATGCTATTCCACCCGAGGTGTACGCATCCGGAAACAGAGATGCTACTGCAACCAATGTTGCAGTTCTCCGTAATGTAAAGTCGGATAACAATTCTTCTCTGCGCGATGATAAAAATATTATCTTGAGTGTCCTTCATCAAAAGTACAAAATGGAGAAAGAAACTCGTGATAGCGACCCTTCCAAGAAGCCGAAAGTGGAAGCGTACATACAACGTTTTTGCCCTAGCCCACTTCAAGTGTTCCTTTGGACAGAAACAAGTGTGTTGCTATAGCAAAAACAAAACTGTTTCTCGACGCAACTGGTCTTAAAGTTCGAAAACTAAGTTTGATCGATAGTGGCAAAATAATTTTGTGTTCTCTTGTTCTTTAACATCCGGTTGCAGGAGAGCCTCCCATTGCGGTCGCTGAAGCAATATCAAGTGAACATGATGTAGAAGCCATATCCTTCGTTTTGACAAAATTTATAAGAGATGTCCGTCTAATTTGCAACACCATTCCAACTATTACGAACTTAGAAATTGATAACAGCATGGCAATGATTCTAGCGGTTTTAAAAGCATACAATTCTGAGGAGATGATACCATTTCTGCAACGCAGTCATCGTATTGTCACCGGAAATGCCTCGTCAGCCGATTACAAGAAGTGCAATCCTCACGTTTGTAGTGCCCACGTGCTGAATGCTATAAAGAAGAAGTCGTTAAAAACGTAAGTAATACACCTTTATAATATTGTTAATTTGTTTATTATTATTTCTGCATTTCAGATAATGTATCTATGTAATTCGATCCGTCATTTTACTTTTGTCTTTATTTGACAGCCAGTCCTTCATTTTCTTCATATCTTTCTTTTTATGCACTTTCTTCCGTCATGGGTTTCATTTAGTGATCCCAAACACATTTTAAGTCCACTAATTTTCGTGCTTTGTAGAAAGCCACGTTCTGAGTTTACGGCATTCCTGTTACACGTTGTCGGTGTACCAATTAATTTAACCACTTTCCGTGAGTGGGAAGAATTGGCATTCCACTTGCTGAATGTGATTGGTTCTTCGCATATTACTCCTTCTTGCAAAAAGTCCCATGGCATAATACAGGAAGCTATTTGCTGTTCTAAACTCCATATTGAAGAATTTCAGGAGGCAGAAGACATATCTATTGAAGAACCTGTGGAATCGTTGGGGTTGCTTGAGGTTGTTCAGTTGGTGTCTCCGTTTTCCACCACAATCAGAAAGAGACTTTTGTCCAGTGTTTCAGACGTGCAACGCAACCAAAGTCCTAATCCTATGTTCTGCGAACCTATGTAACTGTACTTGCTGAAGTTTTACGTTCCATTTGCTCCTCTTTGGACTGGGATGTTATTAGGTTTGTTCCACAAAGAAAAAATTTTAGTAACATACATAAATGTATCATGATGTGCGTCACATGACACGCACTCTTTCCTGTTATTTTAATTGATAGGTGATCTCGGCGCAAAGCATCAAGCCGAAGCAGCAACAAAACCAGTAGATATTCCTTCTCCTAAAACAACACGTGTAGTTATGGTATGTATGCACAAATCAAGATGTTACATCAATTGTGGATTGATATATTAATTACAGCACCAATATAAATGTATTTAACAAACTACTTGATTATGAGTTCTGTTAAATGGAAAGTTTATTGCAGCGGCGCACATAACACTTCGGTGAGCATCAAACGGTGTGATTCTCCAATAGCATTGATAAAAATGTTACTTGTTTTTAATTTTTATAGGAGAAAGGGGTTACCCGATGCACGGATGCAATCCAAGGAAGTGGCAAAAAATTTTAAAGTTGATGACCGTGAAACAACAGCCCTGATTCGTCTCGACACAAAAATGGTTCGCATGTACCGTAACATTAAAGGGCGATACAGACGTTTTTTAGATGGCACGAAGATTACGTCAAATAACAACAAAAAGGAAAAAAAGGTAAAATCGCTTAGAAATTGGTGATATTTTTTGATGATATTATGGGTATTATAAAACAACAATGAAGTGACATTCGTTCTGTAACGCTGGGTATGAAACACATTAATTTATTATTGTCCTTCCAAAACCATTGTTGGTTGGTAAATTGAACACTGTTTTTACAGAGCAAACAGCAACAACCCCAGACGACATCGCCAGGTGTCTTAAACATGGCAGAGGAAAGATGGAACAAACGCACCAAACTTACCCTAAAGAAACGCAATGAAAGTCGATTCTTTAAGCCTCCCTGAAAACAATTTAAATGTGAGAACGTTTTTAGTTCGGAACCTACGAGGTATGACAAAAAGGATAGCATTAATTCTTGGCCTTATTTACAACACATAATATTTGGTGTTTTTATTCCAATGTATAATAGCAATACCTGCAATACTCAATCCAAAACCAACCAATCGTTCTCAACGGGAATTACCAACATTGGCAATACATGTTGGCTAAGTTCCACAGTACAAGTTGTGTGCAACACCAGCCTGATTTATCTTATCCAAGGTAATTCATATCGTTGCAAGTATACTGCAAATCATGGTACTGTTTCTATACATGAAAATCTGCATATAATTACGTTTTACGTTGAGGCTTTTTATGCATGTTCATAAACATAGGTTCAGCATCCAAATTCACTTCTGCTGGTGTTCTGGATGAGTTAAACAAATTGTTGGAGAAGATGCAAGGGAACGTATTCAGTACAGTATCTCCGAAGTCTTTATTGGTAAGATATACTTTGCATCAATGCATGCATGGACATCATACTGGTGTAATTTCCGCAAGAAGGTTTAAGGTGGCTCCATACAGTTTCTTGAAAAGTGGAAAACACATGTTTCAGACCAAAAATCTTGTATATTGATATTTTGTTAGATGAATGAAACTAAGTGTCGTGTATAGAACAATATTTTGAGAATCAGAAACTCTAACGTGAAAGTGCGTAACTATGGTTGCTATGGCAATAATGACGTTTCAAAATGGCCACTAATTCGCGTTTAAACTAGTTTAATTCAAAAATAACGTCGGTGACCCTCAACTTTTATTTTGTTAAAAATTTTCTTCTAGTACGAGTAATCAATAGGCCAATTTAAAAAAAAATTCTGTAGATGCAAAATTTTTTAATCAAAAATAATTATGTTTTTTGGATTTGATAAATTTTGGATCCACAGAATTTTTTTTAAATTGCCATATTTATTACCCATACCAGAAGGAAACGTTTAACACAATAAAAAATGGGGGTAACCGACGTTTTAAAATTAAACTAGTTTAAACGCGAATTAGCGGCCATTTCGAAACGTCATTATTGCCATAGAAACCACAGTTACGCACTTTTTCGTTACAGTTTCTGATTTTCCAAATGTTGTTCTATACAAGACAGTTAGTTTCATTCTTCTAACAAAATATAAATGTACAAGATTTAGGGTCTGAAACATGTATTGTCCACTTTTCAAGAAACTGTATGGAGCCACCTTACGCTAATGTAATTCATGTTACCGGAAACTGAAGTCTTAACCCACCGTTAAAAAAGCAATTAATTAAAAAAGATACAACATTTTACTGTTGCTTCTGTTGTGTTTATTATAAGATTCGCAGGATGAAAGCGTTCAAATCCTGGGGCAGACCACCACTCAGAGTTTTAAAATAATTGAGTAGAAGGTGCTGTCTTTGCAACAACACCAGCAAATGGTAAGACTTTCGGGTCTTCTTGGAAAACGACTTTAAATCGTAGGCACTCGGAATCCCTATCAGTTGGGTTTTCCGTTCACCTAACCACTGGCTCGGATAAATAGGACAGCCTTTAATATCCTGCGTGATCGACTCAAAATAAATAATATACTATACAAAAATTTTCTTTTACAGGTGGCAGTTCAAAAACAGCTAGGGTTACGTGCGTTCGACCAACAAGAGATGTGCACGAATTTTTTTTACATGTTTGACGCATTTATGGTTTGTATTATTTCTGTGCAATAAAATAGCTTAAATAAAATTGGTTGCCAAATTCTTAGTTGGACAAACACATCAAACATGAGTATTGGTTGGACAAACACATTGATTGTTTCTATAGGCCGCTGACTGTGACATGGCTACGCATTTTACTTCGACTGTACCAAATGGTGTACTTGCATACATTGTGGAAAAGAAGCTATAACATTTAAATAGTTTAATATAAATAGTTTAATATATATATATATATATATATATAATAATAATTGTAATATAAATAGTTTAATATATATGACTACCCCAACCGGAGAAAAACATATATAAAAATTTTTTTTTTTATATATTTATATATATATATATATTTATACACATAATTTTATTCTCATCCGTTATGCATGTTCCCAGATAAATCGGAATCTTGAAGATGAGCACATAATTGGTTTGGATATGCCACAGAGAGGTACCACTCCGGTTACTCTTCAAGACTGTTTTGAGGAAACATTCAAAGATGCTTTTTCACGCACCATTTTTAGGATTTGTGAACGCTGTATGGTTACCACTCCTCATCGAGTGAATGGAAACCTGGAAAAACGGGGGACTGCATGGTTATGTGCATCAAGCGTTTCACGGTTGTTAAAAGTAGTTGCAGAAAAGTACATAAAGAAATCGGAATTCCAAGGTGATTAATACTTTTGTTTAAGTTTAAGAAAACGTTCTATTCATACAAATTTTCTGTGTAACACATAAGTATTTAAATATAACTTCCTGGAATTTATGAACGTTGTTTATTGGCGAACATTGGTTTTATTTCGTTGACAGGATTAGGACTATCAATGATGACACATGGATTAGCAGCCTTGATAGTAAGTGTTGATTATAGCATTACCAGTTTGAAAAGAAGCTTGGCTATTCCAAAATACTGAACACTTAGGAAATAAACTGTAATTGTAAAAATGCAATCGGAAACCTTTACATTTTATATTTATCCAGATTCACGAAGGATCATTCAGCAATGGACATTGTAAGTAATTTCGAAACTGAATTGCAATATAAATGGTGTCAATATAAAAATATATTTTCATTTTCAAAAACAATTGATTTTTCGCCTGTTTCATACGCCGAATTTTACATGTAAACTCATTTGCATTGAGTTCCGCACGTGTTAAGCTCTATACTTTTCAATCTGGTTTAATCGAACCTTCGTTGCATTTTTTTTAGATGTTATTTTAAGGTTAACGCCTAGTAATGCAATAATAACATTTGATGATGCAAAAGTCAGTGTGGACATAGGGAAGGACCTCAACTCCATAGAATCAGTCAAGGTAGATTCGCTTTTTTAAGACTTACATACGTGTACTGTGTTAAGCGTGGGTAACAACGCAAGCTTGCTTTTAAATTACTAAATTACGGCAAAAACGGTTCATTGATCTTTTTTAAATATTTATATTATGTTTATAGAAAGGTGCTTATATTCTGTGTTTCGAAAAGGCAAATGAGCGATCTATAATTAACGAGACTTCGCCTATGTTGCATATGATATTTCCATGGAAAGCCAAAGTCAATTCAATTGATTCCGAGGTGTGAATTGAAGACAATTAGTGTTTTTGTTTGCGTCTGCCTGCATGTTGAATATACTTGCCATTGTTTTATGTCACTGCATTGCAATTGACTTCAGTTTCTGTTTTGATTGGCTAGAAAACGTTAGACAACGCGGAAACGCACATGATCCCGAAAAAGAGTCTGAAGACGTTGGAAATTGGAAACTGGCTAGACGATGAGGTTATTTTTTATAGCTATAACTACTGACTAAGCAGCGATATGCGTATAGGCGCGTTAATTAAAGTATGAGACCATGCATATGGACTTTGAAACCTGCGACGTATATGTCCTTTCATTTTCAGGTTGTAAACGGGTTTCCACAGTATTTAGTCCAAAATGAAAAGGTACGAAATGGGCTGATCAGATTTTGATGGTGACACGCATTTTATCGCCAAATAGTGATGCATATTTGCATGTCCTGATGTACATCCCTTATGTTATTGCAGGCCAAAAATAATGTTCATGTAATGTCTCCTTTTTTCTACGAAATGTCATGTGTAGATCACTCGGACACAATCCGGAGATGGACACGAGATGTAGGTATATATAGTGTAGCACGTAACTTGTGATATTTTATTAGTTTTTTATAAGTTAGTTGCGAACAATAACATATTAAGAAAAAGTAACAACACAAAATAAATTACGGTATACCCAATATGACAACGCGACGCTAAAGAACACAGTCGAAATCATACTTATTCCAGCCAACGGAAAGACTAAGTTAATACAAAAATCTGTTGCTATTGATTAATAGATTGATTAATTTGGTCGACAAAGACATTATACTAATTCCCATTTGTTCGAGGAAACATTGGAGATTGGCAGTGAGTTCAGTTAATTTTAATTGTTTAACCAGAGAAATCGTATAACCATTCATAAATTCTCACCAAATTTTTGGTTTCAGTTTTTTAATTTCGAAAAACTTAGTTCGGGAGAAATTTCAATGGCTGTACTTAATTCAATGACTGTACTTAATTCAATGACATCGACAGCAGCAGATGACAAATTGATCTTGAATCATCTAAGGTACGTAAAGAAGGACGTCAGGGTTCAATGAATGCCTATGAAAAGTGAAAACATGGAAAAATGTATAATTTAATTATAGGTTGTGGCTGGAACGCAATATAAAACAATGCATGATACCATTACCAAAAGCTTTGGATGAAATCAAGTGGACGTGCCCGTTACTAAAGGTTAGTACTAGGCGTAATTCCGTATATATGCCTTAATATAGCATATATATAGGATGCAGATGATGACACTCAATTTAAAAGTGCTATACTTCATGCTATATATGACTCTTATTTTTGCTCTTCATTGTCAAGGACCCGCAGCAAGGAAATTGCGACGCCTGCGGCGATTTCGTTTGTGGGGTAAGAGCATGAGTAAATATATACACCATTAGTAAACCAAATATGCATATAGCTTGACCTATATTCGTCAATGAAAACGTATTTATTCACTCAACTTATTGATATGGTGTGTATTTTCTATTAATAGTTTAGCTAGTGTCTAACAATGGGTCTAGATTCCTTCCCATTTAGTCAAGTAAGTATCTATAGCCAGGCGAACCAAATGTATATATTTTCTGTGGTGTAGCTTTCTACTTCTTATACTTAAAGTTCTGGTAATATTTTGTTTCAGGAAGACATACAAGCAATGAGGTCGTGGATCAAGTCTTGTCTGTGCAAGTGCAACAAACAGAGGCATGCATTAATTTCCAAAAATCCAAACCAAATATTAAGATATATATATATATATATATATGTGTGGTATTCCATATTTTTGGTTACCTGAAATAAGTGCGATAAAATCATTTATACATCATTAATTGTTCATGTTTTGTTTTCAGTAACACCAAAGATAAACAAAATTATCAATCTAAGGTAAGCGGCAATTCTCTTTTGTTATATTATGATTTCACGCGTATACGTGTGTGTTAAATGGATACATGCCATGTGTGCTTTTTCGAAATTTATTGTAGGCATCGTCAGAGCCCACTAATGATGTCCAGAATAACAATGTCAAAGAGACCATTGAACCACGGTAAGGGAATAATAACGAGTAGATGTGTTTTTTTTATTAAGATGTGTCTTACAAACTGTTAATGTTTGTAGAAGCTGTGAAGTAAAAGAGATAAAGTTCTGGGAGGGAAAGGAACCGGCGATCGCGAAGTTTGTACGTATATTATGGTGTATATATATATATATATTCTCCATAAATCCTTTCAACATGTAGTTTGATCGAGTGAAATGCCAAATATTACCTACAATATACCCAGAATCTTATCCCGGCATTACCACCATATATACAGAACTCGTGACTAGGCTCTCGGCAACGGCTTCCATAGCTCAGTGGTCAGAGCACTGCACTGGCATTGCAGGGTCACGGGTTCAATTCCAGCTGGAAGTCCTTGAAGTTGCATTTTTTGCAACTGGTCCCGGTTTGGTCTTAAAATGTATGTATTCCAACACTCGAAATTTTCCTTCACCATAAATCCTTTCAACTATATATATATAAGTCGGGTCTTACGCACGCTGCAAACACGGTTGTGACGTCACAGCATATTTCGCATTCTTATTTTACTTAAAATCAATAGAAAATGGACGCCCTGTGTGGAGACACTCGAGAGTTTGGTCGAATTTGAAAGTACTTATGTATACCCGAGCCCCAAACTCACTCGTGTTTGCATCAGGCTATATAAACAGGGGTGGCCATTTTCTATTGCTTAATTATATATATATATATATATATATATATACAGGGTGTATCAAAAAAAGCGCAACCTCGAATTTCCCAAGAAATCCACTGTGTTCTTAAACACAAAAGATTTTCGCCCCTGGGAATTTAAAATAGCTTGTAATCGTATTCCAGGGGCGTAACTGTCTAATTACTACAAACTCGAGCACGTAAAGCAGAATTGAATAGAAATTTATGCATTTATTTAATGGGAAGTTGTTTAGTTTACAAGTATCAACAACAGTTAAATTCCTAGAGGCCTAAAATATTTTGTGCTAATAAAAACAAAGTGGATTTCTTGGCAAATTCCGAGGTTGCACTTTTTTTATACACCCTGTATATATATATAGTATGAACTCCCAATAGAAGGATCCAATTAAGGATACTTGCACTGCATCATATATGTATATATGTATATATATATATATATTTATATATATACATATATATACATATTATATAACGTTAAACGCGACTGAAGTAGATTAATATATATTCGTAATTGTTTCTGTCGTTTGTTTTAGGTAAAGCAACAATATAGGTATTTAAAGGATTTCAGCAAAATGACACGAAATGTGTAAGTGTTGTGGTTTTGCTGTGCACATTTTACCGAACCAAAAAGGCTAATAAAGTATAAATAAAATAATACTTGAGAGCCGAAGCCATTATTAGAAAAGTTAACTCAGAAGTCTCAGAGTATAAACATCTCACCATGCATGTCATATGATGCATGTCATACGGGTCATGTCGTACCTACAGGAACGAGGTGTATGATTGGTTCTCTGCAACATTCCATCACCGCATCACCACAGTTTTTCCTTTGAATTTCGTACATAAATTAGCACGTGCATCATGCATATTTTCATATCAGAACCATAACCCTAACGTTAACCCTGATGCTAACCTAAACCTCCATGACTAATCACTGAAGAAATGAAGAGTTTACGAACTAAAACGGAAGAAAATGCAATGTCGCAGAGAACCAATCATATACGTTGTTCCTGTAGGTAGTACCTTACCCTGTCATACGAAAGTCATATGATGAATTAAAAGTGCAAATTTAAAATCTCCATTTGTGACAAGTGCAGCTGTTAGTAACTTAATAGATCATTTAACTCCATCTTTTATCTGCTGTTGTCATTAGTAAAGATCAAAAGGAGTCGTGGGACTGGATAAAGGAAACACATCTTGATTTCGTAGAGAAGAAAGGTGTAATGAAACGAACGATTGCATATACTTTTGCTGACATTCCAGATGAGGTATCACTTGAATCACTTGAGGATGTTTTGCCCGTTTATCGATTAGCAGATATCCTCCGAATGTAGGCAATAAGAAGAATCATTTCCATTCTATTTTACCCAGATAATCGACGATACAATTTGCGCAACACTGATCAACATGTTTAGACAGGAAGTCCGTGTAAAACAGGACAGGTAACCATGTACATCAATGTTTTATAATCAATCAAAAAACACATGCATTTATCCCGAGGTGCAGTATAGGAAACAAGTTTAAGTTTCCGGGGAGCACAAGTTCTTAACTAACATATACTTTTTGACTATATATGTATTGTTAAACATGAGGGCACTTCATAACGGTTATAAGGCACATGCCCCAGATTCCCCGCAAACTTATACAACTGAATTAGTAAACTGATTATTTTTTGGTCACTAAAGTAACATTCAAATTGCACTCAAAGTTTTCATATCACCATAACAAGCTAAAACATAACCTGAGTATTAATAATCTAAGCCGTAACAGTTAAAATTGTGTATTTTAGAAAACCTGAAAACATCTTCCTTCCTAGCACGTCGTTCAAGTTCGATGTTCAACTATGGAATGGCGCAAACAACAAAAACAAGTGAGCTTGTGTAGATGTCGTGTAACGGTGTTTCAAAGTTAACCAATCAGATAGCAACAATATTTTAATGATCTCATCGTACATCCTTGTTTTAGGAATGACTACATACATTTAGTTCTTCTGGTAGAAGCTACTGCGTTAGTCGTATCGGCGTTCAGAAAAATTTCCAGAAAAGAGGCTATCAAAATGTTGGATAAAGTAATATTCTAAATGTACAAAGTAATATATGTATGTAAATTAACAAATTTTATATAACAAATGTAATGTTCAAAACGTTAATTTGAAAAATTTCAAATAAAATAGTGGTTTGAAATGTGAAAGGACGCGTGATGTCATTGAATTTTATAAGGAATCGATTGCTCATCCACCGAGCGGAAAATAATCTGCTAGCGAATTAAACAGTCTGTCACCGAGTCAAAAAGGGCGCGCTACATGACGGAAATTGAAAAAATTTCCAATAAATAGTAGTTTAAAATTGAAAGGGCGAATTGCATGTTATCATACGCAGAATTGTATAAGGAATCGAATGGTGTGTTTAGATTGCTCATCTACAAAGCAGAAAATTATATGGAAGCGAATTAACACGTCTGTCACTGAGTCAAGAAGCGCACGCTACATGACGGAAGTTGAAAAATATTGAAATAAATAGTAGTTTGAACATTGAAAGGGCGACTTGCATGTTATTATACGCAGTATTGTATAAGGAATCGAATGGTGTGTTCAGATTGCTCATCTATCGAGCAGAAAATTATATGGAAGCGAATTAACATGTCTGTCACTGAGTCAAGAAGCGCGCGCTAAATGACGGAAGTTGAAAACTTTCAAATAAATAGTAGTTTGAAAATTGAAAGGGCGAATTGCATGTTATTGTACGCAGAATTGTATAAGCAATCGAATGGTGTGTTCAGATTGCTCATCTATCGAGCAGAAAATTATATGGAAGCGAATTAACATGTCTGTCACTGAGTCAAGAAGCGCGCGCTACATGACGGAAGTTGAAAAATTTCAAATAAATAGTAGTTTGAAAATTGAAAGGGCGAATTGCATGTTATTGTACGCAGAATTGTATAAGGAATCGAATGGTGTGTTCAGATTGCTCATCTACCAAGCAGAAAATTATATGGAAGCGAATTAACATGTCTGTCACTGAGTCAAGAAGCGCGCGCTACATGACGGAAGTTGAAAAATTTCAAATAAATAGTAGTTTGAAAATTGAAAGGGCGAATTGCATGTTATTGTACGCAGAATTGTATAAGGAATCGAATGGTGTGTTCAGATTGCTCATCTAGCGAGCAGAAAATAATCTGGAACGGATTGGCTGGTCTGTTGTTATATCTAATTATGGGAATGATGGGGAGCAGTCTGAGAGCTTAAAATGTTCTTTTATTGTGATAAACGTGCTTCATTGAAGTTGATTTTGATTGCAAATGTTTTAGCTAGTTGATAGGTAGTGATTATTTGGAAATAAAGTTGGTCTGAACGTGTTACAAGCGACATGGGAGAGTGGTGTTGAATTGGCAGCTGGCGAATTGGCAGCTAACTTCACGGGGTTGATGAGGATTGGATAAAGAATTTTAGGATGAGCAAAGAAGCTTTTTTCAACCTCGTTGAGGAACTGCGACCATATGTCACGCCTGATCCAAGAGCACCAGGACCATGTATTCCAGCAGAGAAAAGGGTGAGTTATATTGAATAATAATAACTTATGTATAATAACAATTAATAATAATAAAGATTATATATATATATATATATATATATATAGATTTTCGCTTACCTCAAAACTGGTCTGCTACAACTTGTTTCATCTGTAAAAGAATCTTCAGGCAGTGACCTGGAGAGGTCACTGCCTGAAGATTCTTTTACAGATGAAACAAGTTGTAGCAGACCAGTTTTGAGGTAAGCGAAAATCTATTTGCTCTAACTATATGTTGTCGAGCACTCTTTGCATTTCGTAGACCAAAACCTACACGTATATATATATATATATATAAGGTAATATTTGGCATTTCACTCGATCAAACTACATGTTGAAAGGATTTATGGTGAAGGAAAATTTCGAGTGTTGGAATACATACATTTTAAGACCAAACCGGGACCAGTTGCGAAAAATGCAACTTAGCGGCCTTCCGGTAGGAATTGAACTCAATCGCAGAGTCGCAGAGTCGCGGGTTCAATTCCTACCGGAAGGCCGCTAAGTTGCATTTTTCGCAACTGGTCCCGGTTTGGTCTTAAAATGTATGTATTCCAACACTCGAAATTTTCCTTCACCATAAATCCTTTCAACATGTAGTTTGATCGAGTGAAATGCCAAATATTACCTATAATATACCCAGAATCTTATCCCGGCATTACCACCATATATACAGAACTCGTGACTAGGCTCTCGGCAACGGCTTCCGTAGCTCAGTGGTCAGAGCACTGCACTAGCAATCGCAGAGTCGCGTGTTCAATTCCTACCGGAAGGCCGCTAAGTTGCATTTTTCGCAACTGGTCCCGGTTTGGTCTTAAAATGTATGTATTCCAACACTCGAAATTTTCCTTCACCATAAATCCTTTCTATATATATATATATATACGTTGAAAATAGAAAAATCTTGCATCCGACCAATTTCTTCCAATCCATGAATTCCCATATTTGGAGTTGTTTATATCAAAGTAGGAATTCGGGTGCGGGGGCAAGGACACATGGAATGTGTGCATCATCATTCATAGCCTCGGAAAATCAGACCCCATCTCAGGCGCAGGCCCGGACCCCGCCTGAAATACGCGTGGGCCCTGATGCGGTCTGATTTTCTCAGGCTACATGATTCACGAAACCAATGGGAAAATAGATACCTTAATATGATGAAACAAACTTTCTTGCGAGTTGCGACAAGAACTTACAGTAAGGTAGTACGGAAAAGACACGTTGTCAGCGTTGAGTTAATTGCCGTATGTTGTAATAATGTTAATAATAAGCTTTATTTTGACAGGGTAACACATCAGTTAAAAACTATTCTCCCTGTGGCCGAGTCTGAGTTTTTGTTGAAGCTCGAGAAAAAAGCGATAGTCGAGGGTAAAAAGTCGACGGTAGGGCCGCGATTTTACGTGCCAATGAAATTCGCCGTCAGTCACCGAATCCGGTGACTCCTCAGAAATGCCAAAGGCAAAGCCGAGAAATGTCGCAAATTTCTGATGGACTTCATTAACATTTCAATCTGTATACTTACTGTCTGAGTCTTCAGTACCACAGACATTTCTGCAGTAGACACATGCACGCTTTGCAGGCCTCTCGTAATTTTTATTGCAGATATGAGGGAGCATCGCAGTCTATTGGCGGCAATAGACCACAACCACCACCTCCACAGGAAGCAAACAACTAATGTTAAAGGGGAGTTGGTTTATTCCAGACGATGGAGTAAACGATCAAAGAGATGGAAAATTGTTTTTGTCAAGGAGAAGAAAAACTAGTTACCTGCCTTTTTATATGCCAAGGTCATCGAAGCATTTGGTGCAGGATCATCTAGCACAATCACATATGAATACGATCCAAGAAATGTGGCACCCACAATTGCCACATTACCTGCCCCACCAACTTCCCAACTTGTTAAGGAACACATTTCAAGATTTTAATTTTTATTGTATAATATTTTCAAAAGATGCATCTACATACGATTCTTGTATAATATGATTGTTAAGGTATACTAGGGTATGCCAATGTTTGTACAACTGTTGTTTGTAATTTGATTGCAAAACTCTCTTTACATACTCATCAACAAATCACGATGACAATATCGTAGTATACAAGATTCGTATCATGTAGATGGCGTTAATTAAGGCTTATATGTGAATGCTACGTATATACCATGTAAGGTATTGCACAGGGGCGGATCCAGGAATTTTTTAGGGTACGGCAAAACACGGAAGTGACGCATTTTAGGGGTGTCCGGGGGCTTTTCCCCCGGAATTTTTTTTAAATTTGACTCCCTGAAATGGCATTTCCCGCATTCTGGCAAGATTTTTTAGAAAAATCTTACAGTTCTAATTTGCGTTTTTTATACCACATTTTACGATTTTTAAAAAAAATGCTTCTGCACTTTTAAAAAAATTGTTACTGGAGTCTGGAGACAAAGCCCACCAACATATTCTCCAACACTTACCTTATGATTTAAGGCTTAAATCCTAAAATGTTGGAGAAATTTTAAGATGGTTTAACTTATATACTTACATATTGTCATTTATCACAGTATTAGAAACAGGATTTTAGGACTGTTTCACTCTATACTTAAATGGTTGACAAAATAAATTTTTAGGCGGATTTTTTTTCAGAACTTGTGCAGGAAATCGATCACCGAACAATACACAAGGAAGACAATAAACACCATCATGAATGGGTGAATAGCATAACCAAGGATACAATTTCAACCAATTTAGGCGAAAACTTCTAGCAGCTGTTATGGGAAAATGGAAGGTATTACCTGGTACAAAATCATTTTTATCAGTACTCCAAGTTCCACATTAGTCATGTTCTTGGCTTTTTCTCTGTAATGTGCAACATACTCGTGCACAAAATCAACCGGAGGAGTTGTCGCACTATCACCACTTACTTCTGTTGATGGACCGGGAATAATTGGTGCATGTATTGTCTGGGTGGGGAGAGACCCAGACTGACTTACCTCGGTTGATGAGCCAGGAAGACTGGGTTTAGCTGAGAGGGAAGAAAAATTAATCCTTGACTGATAGGATTTTTTAGACTGCAGATGGGGGATGACTTTTTGTGAAGGAAGTTTTCTCTTTAAACCACCAGCTTGCTTGTTGTGAAATACAATAGGGACAAAATGGTTAGCTTGAAATGCATTACCTGATTCCACAATACCATGAAAGCAAAACAAGACATGTATATCGGCAACAGGTTTTGTAGGCGGGCAAGGTTCTACTTCACCATTAAAAAGCAATTTATACTTCTCTTCCCCACAATCAGGATAATAAGAAAAAATATTTGTCTTTGTAACTGAAGCTAAAGCAAAACTGCAAAAATACATAATAAACTACACCATGTCTTATCAAAACAATTTAAAATAGCTTCTTTCTTCACAAGCTCACATCCAGAAAGGTCAGAATCAACTGCACCAGCTGACACAGACATGGGCAAAAGGTTTTTAAAACTATGAGAGATTTTTTACTCCATGTTTCGTATAGGCAGACAAAAAATATGGGTGCTGAGAATAATATTCTGCTTTCAGATATAACTCAATAGATGTTAAAAAGGCGAAGATCTCTAACAATAGAATTATTACCCACCAGAGCCAAGGAAAGAGAGCTGTATAAGCAATTCCCAGATGCTTGGGAGCTATATAAATGAAGTAGCAAAACACCAATTCAGATTCAATGAGAATATTATTTTATAGTTTATATTTATTTTATAATTTATAGAGAAAATTCAATCCAAAGCAATCGGGCGATAAATAAATTGTTAAAATTGTATTGTTCTACTTCTAGCAAGTCAATATTCAACATTATCGAATAAAACAGTGAATTTTCTATAAGAAAGCGTGGGCATTGGGCCATGGCAAATCGCCATTAAAATGCTAATCGCTTTTATCATTATGCTGATATTTAGATATATTCATATTATGCATTAATGCAAATAATATTCGACGATATGCACGTATTTAAATAATTGACGCTTCTTAATGCCAAACAATTTAGTATATTAGCACATTACTCACCTTAAAGCAATATAATTCTTCCATTTCCTCCTTTCTGCACTGTCCCTCGCTGTTTTCTGCGTCGAAATCCCTGTACACTGTTTTACCTACCTGGGCCGAAATCTCTTCACCAGTTAAATATGTACTGGGAAGAGCTTTCGACAGATCGTTGAATAAGTCGTTCAGCAACTTGTCGTTTCCACTCTGTAGAGCATTTTCTACAAGTTTTGCGACGTCGTTTATAGACGCCATAGCAAAACCGAACTCTGTCTCAAGCAAAAGTTTGAAGTCGCTGGCTCATGCCGTACTCTTGCCGTACGTGTCTGTGCCGTGTCGATGGCTTTAGCCAATCAAAAGACAAGTTACCAAAATTATTTTACTTCTGCCGTACCCTCTATCACTTCCGCCGTAAAATCGGCGTCATTTTCATGTTTTGTCCAATCAGTGAGCGTTATCTTGCCGTACTCCGGCCATTTTGCCGTACTCCGATTATCCACAACTGTAAATGGCAACCTCTCCAATCCCCATATAATAAATAGTTTGATGAAATTACATGAAGTAGACCAGAAGAGCAATACTTCGACCAAAAATCGCGACATTTTTTGCCGCTATGAGCGCTTTGTGCGGTAAACAGCGGTAACATGGTTATAAATTATAATGATGAAATTATTGAAAATTCGAGGCTTCGAGCAATGTCGGAACTCAGAATTCAAGTGAAATGTTTAAAAATTTGGGAATTTTTAAAATTTAAAAATTTCAAATTTTCTTTTCTTTTTTCTTTTCTTTAATTAATTAATTAATTAATTCAGGAATAAATTAACGTGGGATTTTAGAGTACGGCACTTGCCGTGTTTGCCGTACCCTGGATCCGCCCCTGATTGCATAGGTAGATGATTAGTATATGGAATAACACGGTTCGAGAAGAATTGATTAAAAATCGCACACGTGTTTGGCCAAATGTTCATAATACCACGAGTGCATAGCACAAGTCGTATAAGTATTTCGCGAAACACAAGTGTGATTTTTAATTAATTCTTCGAGAACCAGTGTTATTTCCTTTTAATAACATTTCAATCAATTTTACCAATTCATGGATTCATAACAGTAATTTATTCGAACACTCAAAAATACCACATATGCATAGGGTATTTTTCTTATATCAGTAAAGAAATTGTTAAAGCTGTCTGCAATGTCTTTGGTATTTGTCAGTTTATTTCCATTTATAGTAAGTTCATTTACTATTGTTGGTTTATTTTTCCGGCCTAGTAAGCTATTTATTCTTTTCCAAGCCTCTTTAGGATTGAATTTTTGACCAGCAATTCGCTTGGAATAATACTCTTTTTCAGCATTAATTCTATATTTGCTTTATTTCTGGCATTTTTATAATTTATCCAATCCATTTCAAGGCCTGTAATAATGGTTCGCGCCGTCCAGCGCCGAAGGCGCTGGGGCGAGGGTGATAATCTTGACGGGGTGGTAGAATGTCCGGTCGTGAACAATGTCCGGTCGTATATGGGAAGTTAGTTCTGTAAAAAGTTTGTGCCGCATATATCGGTATCCATCAACCGGACATCGGTTGTCTTGGTTACGATGACGTGCTCACGGGGAAGAAAGTAGGTAAACAAGGATATTTATGGATCTAAAAGGATATTTATCTGGTCGTGAGCGAGAACATAATTTTGTGTTGTTTTACTCGAAAAAACGTGAAATGTACGTGAAATGAGTAATTTAAATAACGATTGTCATTGGCAGAGCAGAAGAGAACGAGAGGGGTCAGGGGACAGTCGTTATTAAAAACAAAACCTCAATACTTATGTAACAAAACCAACACAGCAAGAAGGATTGCGACAGAAACAAGTCAAAGCGACTCGAAGACGATATCCAGTGTAGCAGTAAGTGTTTGTTCATATTTTGAAATATACAGTATGTTTATTCTGTGCTTAATAATGAGCCTATATAGTTATAGTAGACTATAGCTGTGTTTCAGTGTTTATACGACCTGGGCCTGGCCTACAATTTATAGTATATAAACAAGCATTACTGTATGACTGGTCAGTGTTAATATATACACTGCTGTATAGTGAATAAGGGAGAGATTGGAGTAGAATCCTCATAAAATGATTGAGTCCTGGACAGGAATCGAACCTGTAACTTGATTGCTTCTAACCATTGAGCTACCGAGACTCAGATGGAGAGTGAAGCTGGTTACAAATTCAACATAATACATTCGGTTGATATATAGGTATACAGTACTGCCTATGTAGCTTGCATTCACTACAGCAGTGTATATATATTTACACATCCAAGCATTTATACTGATATAATATAGTGACAACCCGCGATTTCCGGTCGAGTACGATAAACATTTTTAATACATTAATATGCCTTTTCAGCATAGTTTTTTGGTTAGGGTTGGTAATTTGGTTAGGTAGTTATATTAGGATTAGCATTTCGTTGAATTATAAAAGACTCGATCTTGACTTGAGTGACGAAGGGCTTTCGCTCGAAACGTTGAATGTCTGCCAACCTATAAAATATCTGTATTTCTGCCTACAATGTATACAGTACGTTGAACAATATTTTATCTTCAATAAAACAACCATGTCATGTTATTGTTTGTTAGTTGTAACTTGTATAGTCTGCATTGTGATTGTTCAGAAATCTTTAGACAAATTTTGAAATACTTAACCGAGAGAGTTGTACTATATACATTCTGGGATTGGGAAAAGTTTAGGCATTATTAATAATACTAATAAAAATACAGGATAGCCTGTTGAATGCTAACACTGGTATTGACGGGGTCCTGTTTCCTAACAAATTACAATTATTATTTATTACAAATATAAATTTATTACACATACTGTATTCATATGTACTGTATGTCTACAATATGTTACAAAAACTAATTATAACTTGAAAGTTGTATAAATCCTACAAATGTAGTACTGTCAATTAAGGCAATAGATATTAGATAATGATCTTACATGTATGCAATGAACAAATTCATTGAGATTGAAATAGTTCTTTGGAAATGGTGGTAAAATGCCTTCAAGACATTTCTTAACTAACATATGGTACCAATCCTAGGGTTTCTATTAACCGATCAGTTTCATGTCCAGACTTAGGAAAGGTCAGTTTCTCTGCCCTGCATTGAGACCTCAAGAGCATCTATCCTCACCAACAATCGGGATAGAATCCCTAATACTGTATTAAAACCAAATTGATGTCCATACATTTGCACTATATGCACCCCTAGACATTTGAATGATAAAGAGAATGCACTTTCTTCCTTCATTCTTTAACAGTCTTTGGTGTCACTGTTCCCCAATTCCGTCGAATACTGTGAATTATTGAACGGAGGTGTCCAAAACAAAAATTATTGAACGCTGATGACGTCACTAGGACAAAGCGCATAACTACAGTACTGTATTACAGTAGTAAATTAGCAACTATAAAAGTTTCAAACAGTAGTGGGCGAGGGGTGTTGCGTATAACGTATTTCTAGTAAGCATTTTAATATTGCTTGTAACCCATGGGAGTTTTTTTTTATTTTACTTTTTTTTGTTGAAGTGGTGCATGCTTATCTAAAATTTCAAAGAATAATTGTTTCCAAATTTCCCACATAGTATCTGGATCATCACCGAAAAAGTAAACATATTCCCAATGTTGATTTAGTAATCCATTTTTGATTATCAAAATTTTTCATGTTCCTAATCTCAGCAATATTTTCTTGTTTCTTTTGAGTAACATATATTTTCCGAATTCCAAACACCAAACTATGGTCGCTGATTCCTGTATGGATAACACCAGAATCAGAATCACCATAATCATTTTCTCTGGTTTATTTGTAATTATATGGTCATTGAGTGTAGATGTTGTCATGGTTACTCTAGTAGGTTCATCAATCAATTGAGATAACTGGTATACCTCAAGTAATGCTTTTAATTTTTTGGTTGGAGCATCAGACACTGTTTTTAACATATCACAGTTTAAATCACCAAGAATATATATCTCCTTGTTTTCATCATCCATAGCTTAGATTAAATTTTCAAATTTATCAAAAAATTCAGATGGTGTATTTGGTGGTCTGTAAACTGTTGCGACAAGAAATGGCCGGCTATGTGGTTTAATAATTTCCACGCAAACAGCCTCTAATTCAGGAGGAATTAGATTTGTCCTAATAATATAATTAATGGAGCTACACAGGTAAATACAAACACCACCCCCATTTCTTGTACGGTCATTTCTGACAATGTCATAACCATCCGTTGATCATGTTATCAGTTTTAGTTTCATTAAGTCTGGTTTCACTAAGACCTATTAAATCAATATGTTTGTTTTGCATTGAAAATCTCATTTCATCCAATTTCTTAGTTAAACTGACAATGTTAAGAAAAGCCATCTTAAAACCTCTTTCTTTAGGGATTGAATTCAGGGAAGTGTAAAAATCGCAACTCGTATTATTAACATTGTTAACATTATCATTATTTATATTAGCTATCAGTTCGTCATTTGCTTGACATAGATCAGATACATGATCTATATTAATTAATTCTTCAGTACTTGACTGACATATTTCAGGTGGTTTGTCCACTCTTTCCTGTGCTGTCCAGCTAGTTGAAAAAATGACTGATCATGTACTGAGTTTGTATTCTTAGCTCGACTTGACTTTAGGAATGTGCAAAAGGCACTTCCCAGTGATTTATCTCCAGCTTTGTTCAAACCAAATCAAAGCGATTTAAATGAGATTGGTCCATACCATCATTATCAATATAATCTATGTTATGTTTTAAACATAAATTATAAACTAAATTATTATAGTAGGCTAATTTACTTGATGACACTCGGTCATCGTACCTTTTGACGACACTGGAAACGGCAACTCTTTCTGCTTGATGCTTTCTTTACTACTTCTATAAGCCCCTCCATCTTCTCTGCTACCTTGTCTGCATCCTCGTGCACCAGGTCGTTTGTTCCCACGTGAACAACTCGTCGTTGTGGCAATTTTCTTTGAACTTTTGGTGGAGCTGACTAACAGTGGCACCACTGTACGAGTGACACACAGACTTACTTCTGGCCGCCTTTTCAATTATTTTTTCCTCGATATGTTTAGTCATGGAGTCGCCAATGACCAGGGTCTTTCTCTCGATTTTTCTTGGTTGGTTTGGGTGTTGAGGTTTTCTTTGTCTTTCTTCATCTTTCGTCTTGGTTAACTTACGGAACTCCTGCTTCTGCTTGTACCTATAGTCGTTGATTTGTGCGCTCATATATTTGTTGTTTGTGCTGGCTTCGGCTGGCGAGCTGTTTTCTTCAGCGCGGACAGGGTATTCGATAATAAGGGCAGCAAAGCGATTTTCAACTGGCGTCGAAGACGAAGGCATATCGGTTGGTTTTGGTCTACTTTGGCTTTGTTTTGATTCCACTTGAATCCATTCGTTTTGTTTATTGTCAAGTAATGTCTTGATCCCATCATTCTCAGCTTGTAGGTCGGCCAATTTTCAACCTCGGCGGCAAGTTTCTTGTATTCCGCAATCAGCGACGCTTCCGCCATCTTGTCATCGTATTCACTGGGAATATTCACCACTATTCACTAACACTGAGGTGAATAATTGTTAATTATTAGCATATACCAAAACAGTGAATATAGTGCTTTTCGTGCAATCTGATATTCACTGTTTCGCAAAACAAGATGATGTCCTTCTCTTGAACGATTTTTCTTTTTACGTAATGCAAGAAATTGGTAAAAGCAGGAAGGTAGAAAACAATTACTGTATGCAGGGAAATTATTTTACGTAATATTTATGAAAAACAAGTTGCAAAAAGAGAATAGAAAGTGGTCAAAAACCCGCAGAACAACGAAATAAATGTGCGGCTCCAAAAACAAACTCGATTGAACGAACTGACTGTTGTCAGTTTTCTTTAGAAAAGTGTACTCCGTTATAGTTCATATATCGATATTCTCCTTTATATAGTTTGAGACAATTTGAATTGCCTTTCATATAGAATTTAATAACATTTACAAACATTAAAAATCATTTCAGTTGCAACAAAAACCAAGCAAAACTTAAAGAATTACCGTACGGTATCGGCCGTAAAGATTACCGCGATACACTGCCAAATAAACTGGCGAGTAATGAACTGAATACTAAACAAATGACCTGGTTATGACCAGGGAAACATACTACCGATTTTATAACAGTAAGCACCCACAGAAAATTATTTGTAAATTAAAGGAAATTCAACGACTAAACACATGAAACATTGACACTGCACTGACAGAAATAAAAACGCTTATATAGCTCATCTTTTGCAAAGAACAACTCGTTTACTCACCCAGAATTCATAAGCTATCCTTTGTCCTAAGGTTTTCCCATAGGTTTTCCCATAGGTTTTCCATTTACAGTATTAAATATTTCCTTTGGGCTAAAATCCAGTGGTCTTTTGCCTTACTGTGATCCAACTTCGAAACGAGCTGCAAAAGGTTTTCAAAACGACCGGGCTGTGCCGCTGTCAGCTTGTCAAAATTGATAAACAATTCCATATATGGAGTTACCACCTTGGGAGAATTTAGTTTTGCCTGCGTTTCTTAACAATTCCTGGCTAAATTATAATGAAACTAACCGAAATTTACCTAATTTTTATCAATTTGTTTTGGTATATGCTAATACCATATATTCACATTGTGATATAATTAATCTAAACCAGTCAGGGCTCGCCATTTGCCTTGTTTTGACCAATCAGAATGGCTAAATCGGCGTAAATCCGCTATCCTAGTAGTATAGAAAGTGGGGGTACCAGCGCATTTTTCCATTTTTCGTGTCTCAACTTTTTTCTCTGGTGAACGCAGCACTTTTTCGTTTTTAGATTCCACATATATCTCTCGAGCAAATATGTGGAATCCAAAAACAGAAAAAGTGCTGCGTTCTCCAGAGAAGTTGAGACACTCAAATGGAAAAAGTTCGCTGTTAACCCCACTTTCGAGACTACTAATAGACGATGTGTCACATGGTTTGGAGCCTATGAGACGTGTGTCAGCTAGTAGGCTACAGAGTGAGGTGTCTAGACGTGGGGCTGCTGTGGGTGGGGATGTCGCTCGTAACAAGACTATGTCAAGTAATATTACGCGTGATCCTGGTATGGGTTTTATTTCAACTTGTGAGTTGAGTGGGGCTCATGACTCGAAAGGGTCTAAAGACTTGGCTATATTAAATAATAGAACGACTCTTATGAAAAGGTCTGAACGTAAACGTAACTCTGTTGTGGATGGTAATGTCGCTCGTAGTGGTACACTATCGAGTGGTGGTGCACGTGATCTTGCTATGGGTTCTGGTAATTTATTTATACCGAATATTAAGATGAGTTTTCTAGAGAGGATGTCTGGCTACCTAGCTGATGCTAAAGCATTGGGGTATAAGTGGATGGACCTTATTAGAAGAGGATCTAGAGAGAACGTTATTAACAGAGTCACCAGAGTTAGGGAGGTCAGAGAGATTCGAAAGGCTAGACGTGATCTTAGACGATATGTGAGGAAGTCACAATTGAGTCAGGAGGCCTCAGACAAAGAGTATGAGAGAATCACTAGTCTTATTGCTAAGATGAAACGTCCTACTGTAGTACAAAGGAGAGTTGCTCTCAAAGGGTACACAAGTCGTATAGTGTTGAGGTGACCGACAATAAGGATCCGTTAAAAGAACTAGTCAAGACTAGAGGAGTAGTGGGCTCGACTTTACAGAAAGAGTTAGAGAAACTGAAAGGTTTAAAGTTTTCTGAGACATTGAAAGTGACTCTAGAGAAAGAGATTGGTGACGGTGAGTCTGTGTTTAAGACAGCCTTCTTCAATAGTGTGGTCAAAACAGTGGTTAGTAGTGTTGATATTAGTGGGACTACGAGACAAGCTAGTGAGGAGATAGTGAATCGTATTGCTGTGTGGTTGTCAGAAGGGTCTGGGTGGGTTGTGGACAGTGTTATTGATCACTTTATTAATGTGGTAGTGTATAAGCCTCTTAAAGGATCGAGTTATATTGAGCTACCAGAAGAGTTGAGGAAAGTAGTAAGTAATTGCCGGTTTTACTCCATTTCGAAAAAGTGGAGTGAAATCGGCACCTACCTTTCCGGAATGGGTTCGTGTCCCACCCCAAAAACCACTTTCAAAACAACTTTAAGCTACCACTTCCAAGATGGCGGCTCCAAGTCAAAAGCAAAACCTTTTTGGTTTTGTTTTCTGAGATATCGTACCAAGGGCATCGGTACAATACCCTTAGTGTGTGGTGGGAAAAAGTCTGAGATGGTGTCACCAAACAAAAGCAAAACCTTTTTGGTTTTGTTTTTTAAATCGACTCTCTCACTGAGTCCGTCTGAGATATATGTGTAGAGAGATATGTTTAAATCAAGTGCGATAAAGTTATGGACAGTGACCTTACAAGACGCTATCTCAAGTGGTGATCTTGAACACGCAAGAGACGTGTTGGGTTGTTTAAGACCAAAGTTTAGAGTGGAGAATATAGACGCGGCTCTCGCGTTCGTAGAGTGCTTACCTAAGCTACCTGGGTTATCACACGCGTTGAGACCGTTACTCATCATGCTCGTGGGATTCGCCTATAAGCGAGGTAGAGAAGTTTGTGTTAGAAAGACTATTCTCGATGTGGTAACTTTTGAAATGTATCCGAGTGTGAAAAGCGTCGTTGATAAGTATGGAAAGATTCGATTCGGCGAGAGAGGTGTTACCGCTAGTCATGTGACGAGTAGATTGACGATACGTGGTGACTCGAGAGTCAACGACGTGACTAGTCTATGTTTTTTCGAGCGAGAGGATGTTAGGTTGTCGCCTAGTGAGACCTTCGATAAGATTCTACTGACTAGCGTTCTATTCGACGACGTGAGGAGCATGATGACGTCGGCTAGTGTGATAAGTGATGGTGTCATAAGTGTTGAGACATCTAAGTGTCTCGAGTGGTTATCTTATATGAGTAGGTTTTTCGTTAAGAGTTCGAAGTTAGGTCATGATCTCGTCAGGTCCGAACTAAAAAGAGTCTCCAACGCCTATGATGGGTATGATTACGAGTTCGATGATAGTGACCTACTAGATTCTTTTAGAACCATCAACACCATTTTGAGGAAGTTCTTCACTGTGAGACGACGATAAAATGGGATGCTTACCCTGCAAGTCTAGACAACGACAGCAAGTAGCCGTCCAAACAGACCAGTCATTTCGTGATGTCACTATGAACACACATCGCCGTCTAAAGATAGGTTTGAAGTTTGGAAAAGAGGCCACTAACTTTGAGTTAGACGTGTTGGCTGGCTATGAACGATATGATGACACGAAGTATGGCGAGGTGTATACTCCACCTGCTTCGCTCCCAACAATAGTGGAGGAGTAGTAACAAGGTTTTCATAACCTCGAAAGGTTATGAAACACACACACTATTCTGTTCTGAAACACCAGTCGAGATATCTCTTGTAAGCTATCCTCCACACCGTCTCTGGGTTGGTGAGGTGATAAGCTTTTTCGAGCTCGTCTCGTCGAGTCATCTGTCTATCGAAATATTCTTGGTTAGTTAACACTCGACACTTCCACTCCTCTTCATAGTGATGGTGGTGAGTGTTAATTTTTGAAGAGTTCTTAATTTTGCTGGTGGTGGGAGGTGATATCACTTGGTTGTTATCGACCATACCACAAACTACACAGAAAAGTTGACCCTGAAACTCTTCCATGTTGTCGCAACACATCTTTATTCGGTCTCCTCGGGGACTCGGTCCTTCTGGTTGTTATAGACGTGTTTTCCCACAGTCAGTCCACCTGATAACAATCCTAAAAATGGTATCATTGGAGTCAGCTTTGACATGAAACTTTTCAAATCCCTAGTTAGATAGGGATCCCTTTTCAGCTCTTTCTCCATCTCCTCAGGTTTTTCAACAGCGTCTAGTCCACCCATCAACTCAGCGAACTTCGATAGAAACATGTCACATAGAAACACAGTGGATCGTTCACGAACCTCGTCTTCGTATTCAGCGTATAGTTTCAAGATGGTTTTCGCGTTAGCTTTTCGAATGTACGCCTCGGTTTTTTTAACTTCACCGTCGGCGACTAGTAGTAGCAGCTCATCTCGTTTCTTAGCCACCTCTTTCGCAAGACTCTCGTCTGTATGTGAAGGTCCTTCGCTAGGTGTGTCTGGTTCACTCGCACTATTAATTAGATCTTCAGGGTTCATTCTTTATTTGAGGTGAGAATCTCGTGTCCATATGGAAACCTAAGGTTAATTTCGAGACACGAGTGTTTCTTGGTTCGCAACTTGGTCATGATGTCAGCCACTTCATCTTTCGACGCGCCATTCAAGTAGTCGTTGATGAGTTCCAACATGTCCTTCTTGTTCGTGTTGTGGAAGCTAGTTATTTTTGAGATATTTTCACGATAAGGCTTCGCTATACTAGTCAACTGTTGAGTTAACACGATAGTGGATAGCCCGTAGTGACGACCTGAGTAACCAAGTTTCACGAGCTCGCTAGTTCTATTCTTAACATCTTGACCACTCGCACAGTCGTCTAGTATGATCAGTGTGTTCGTGTCAGTGTATGTGGCCACGACATATTTCAACATGTCATTCACTCCGTCTTGTTCCACGGGTAAGACGACAAAGTCCTTGTCATGATAGTGGTTCCAGCCGTGATAGGTCGTGTTCCACAGTATAGTCGGACAGAGTAAGATGATATAATCAAACACTCCTTTGAACTTACTCTCTAGCATTTTCAGCAAGTAATAAGTCTTCCCACAGTAGGTGGGACCGACGATCAGCATATTGAATGGAGTTTCCATCTTTTATTTTTCTCGAGTCATCTTACTTAAAAAGTAAGATGACTAGTTGTTTGTTATTCTAGTACTGGATGCTTTTCAAATTTCCCGATGCGATGTTCAGTAGTCCATCTGACAGAACGAATATGTGACAGATCAAGTCGGTAGACGTGACTTTCTTCGTAATCTCGAGTAAGATTCCCGACTGCGTGTTCACGATGTTCTTGCCAGATCCATGAACTTTCTGATCTTGAGTACTACGAAGATCGATGGCCAACGCGAACTTGTCCTTGAAGAACTCACGATGAGTGACGGACTGGTTCTCTTGTCCGAAGAGACGTTCTGCTTCTGAGTAGTAGCGGGTCTTCGGAATGCCCTGGCTGTAGATCTCGTTGGGAACGCCTTCGATGGTGACTTTCACACTATCGATATTCGGGTAGACGAACTCCTCTGAGTCGGTGATAACGGCTTTCGTGAACAGTAACACTACAGCTTTCATGCTCCTTCGTGGTAAGTTAATATTCTCATTGATGAGAGTCGCCCCTTTTGCCCACGGACTACGCTTCATTAGCGTGACGTGTTCATAGGGTAGTGACTTACCGACCATATAGATGTTTGTGATATCACTCGCGAGGTCAATATTCTCGATGGTCTCATACTCCAACTCTAAGTTCTCGAGTGTATATCCAGCGACAGCGCTACCCGACTGCGCGATCATGATGTCAGTGGCTGCTGGCAACTTGATGAGAAACTGAAGATTGTTACTCATGTTGTATGGAGCGTACAGACCAGAGTCACCGATAATCTTGTCGAGTGAGATTTTCTGCTTAGTTCCAAACACGCTGTACACGAGTGCGTCTGACACTTTCGCTGTGTTCCCACTTGCAGCTCCGCTGTCATCTTTCGAGATGAGTTTCCTCAGGTTCTCACCAGCGACGCCGAATTCCATCATCTCTTCACGCTGAATGTCCGTCTTCCAGAGATCCTTGTAGACTTCGATAGTGGCTTCGCCAGTATTGTCATAGGCGACTTCACCAGCCATTTTGATGGTAAGCTGACTCTGAAGGAGTTTTGAGAGGTTATTCAAAAACCAGCTCTTAGCGTTGACGTTCTTAAAGTCAAACAAGATGTTCAAACTTCCTGGCACCAGACAAGAGTCGGGTTTCAGTTTTGGAATGTTAATATAGAGTGTTTCGTTAGGGCTAACACTATTTGGATTCATAGTGACCACATGTCGAGTTCGTGGGCCAACGATACTACTCATAGTAGTCTTTTTTGCGTGAGGCGAGAAATCTTTGCTAGTCATTTATTATAACGTGAAAAATTTCGTAACTTGTAAGTTACGAAAAGTTAGGTGCTCAGTGGACAGTGTCATAGACACCGTCTATTAGAACTATATCTTCAAATGAGTCAACACGTTGTCGTTGACGTGGAGAGAAATACCTTCTCAAAACTTTGAGTAGCTGGAAGCACATCTGTTTATTGGTTGGTTAGATGAGTTTAAGGTTCACTCTTTAGACTGACTGACTAGTTCGTTATGGATTTCGGACTCCTTGTGTCTTGCCAGGTTACCATGACTAACTTCGCGATCACATCCCTCACAGACGACTCTGGCTCTCCATCTCGACAAGATCCTCTCTCTGTTGGTTCGATGGTAATCGCCGTGGTATTTTTTCACGTCGTACTCTCCCTTCTCGTCGAAGTATTGTCCGGTCTCTTTAGTGTTCAAGAAGGGTGAGAATCTCGAGATGCAAGCACCTTCGAGCTCGCGTAGTTCGATCCTAGAGCAGAGCTCTTCTCTCAACACTAGACTACGAATATTTCTCCAACCACCAATCTTGGAGATGTTGTGGTATAACTTCATGTTTCGACGCGAAGCATCCGTAGATCTATACTTGTGACCTGCGAGACGTCGTTCGATAGACCCAAACGTACTCCCAATATACGTGTCGTTATTCTTAGTGTTATACAAGACATAGACGATCCCAACTTTTTTCCCCTCAAAACCCATCTCGCTATCTCTTTATCTAACCTCCACTTTAAACTCGATTCACCTCCTGGATTTCCGCCACTCTATTACCATCCAAACTATTCCGATGACAACGAGCCAAAGATTTTTTGCGAGAAATGTTAGCATGCTAGCACCTGCTTTCAACAGTGTATAGACAAAATTTGCAACTCCCACCGCGAGTGGTCCCAGCTTCATTATCAAATTCTTAACCATTTTCGCGAACGTCTTCACGACACCCGCTCCCTTAACGATAGCTGATCTCGCTCCAACTATGATAGTCGTTACCAGTCCAGCGATGGTGATCGCTATCGCCGACAAGCTTACGAGATTTTTTTTTATCCACTTTTTGAGTTTCTCGAGTCGCGACACGTCTTTCTCCTGTTCGCCGCGAGTCTCTTCGTCAACACGTTGACGTTCTAATACGTCGATGACGGTGTCTATGTCGGCAGACTCTCGAGCCAGCTCGTCAGCTGTCTCAACGTCAGTGCTATTCAGAATCTCCTCACGAGCACGATAACCCCTTTCCTCAAAGTCGTCAATAGTGAGTTGGATAGCTCCTCTATCACCCACTCTACTTTCTGGTAACATCGTGCTCGTTGGTCTCAACACACCCATCACAACACGTTGATCTTCAACATTAAGTCTTTCAAACACGTCTTGAGGTAGACTTTGCTGAGTTATATCTATCATCGGGAGGTCTTCGCCAGTTCTACTTTCATTCACAGCTGAGTTAACTAGCTGTTTGAACTGTGACACAGCAGTCGCATTTTTCTTAGCTGTGTTACTCTCGTAGGAGTCATACGCGTTGTTGAGAACTATTTTGTCAATCGAAGAGAATTTGCCACTTCTTAGTCGCTCTCTAAAAAACACTTTGCCGTCTCTGACTGAGGTCCGGCTTCTGAGCTCGATAACACTCTCTGAGAGTGGGTTGAGTTTTTGATCGTGAGTTTCTAACACGTATTTGTCTAGCTGTACAAACACATCTCGACTAATGTCACCACCGAAACTAGTCTCGTCGTGAGTTGGTCGGCTAACGATAGGTCTCTTACCAGTTTTGACTCTCTCATCAACTACCTTCGGGTTGTTATCCTCGATAAGAAATCTCTCACCAGTTTTTGCTAAGAGACGACGCTTGATATAAGTAATTCTCTCGGTGACTAGCAGGTCGTCGTCAGTTAGTAACCTACCGTCTAGATCGACGAGGGCGACGTTGAGTTCGTTACTACTCAAGTTATCGTATTCAGGAAACCGCTCTTCCATCTCGAAGTTGTCTTCAGCTTCAGCCATTTTATTCATTGGAAACTTTTCGAAGACATCGAAAAATTTCATCTTCTTCCCGTAGAGGAGCCTCCTATGCTCTTATCGCGACCGCTGACCGCTACGTACATGCGTCCGTGCGAAAAATCCAAAAAAGCCGTAGAAACTCAAAAACCTGTAGAAAACACCGTGAGTTTCGACTTTTCCTCAGTGGAGACTCGTGTTTGAACTACGGAGAAGTGTCTAGAGACACTATTCATGATACACGATAGTTAGTTAGGCGTGAACGAACAACAACTCGTAAGATTTAAAAAAAAATTATATTTTCTGTACAAATACGTATTTAAAAAAGTTTGAGTCGCCTCTAAAGGTGAGAACGACCCGTTGTTTTCAAGTTAAGTGTTTCTTTTAACGGCACGGCCAACAGCTCAGCTCTTCTCAATGGTGTGGCTGACGGCACGGGTTCTTCTTAACGACGTGTCTTCTCGTCGGGTGGAGGTGAAGGGTTTGCTCGCAACCCTTCCTCAAACATAATCACACGTCGTTCGTACTCTGTGATTTCGCCGTTTAACGTGGCCAACTCTTCGTTTAGAATACTAATCTTGTTCACCAGCTTCCGTCTTTTTCCTTAGTGCGGCGGTCCTCACTCGACTCTCCCGGTAGAGAAGGTCCTTCAGCCTGTCTCTCGATAGTGGGACGTCCATAACTGAAAAATGAGAAGAGAGACGCTATCGGTCGCGATGACAACCCCCAGTCGCGAGGTGTCTCGCGAGACTTGTCGGAACATTCTCGGACGTCAAAAGATTTCTGCGTGGAGAATATTTTTTTTTTCACTTGAAATTTTTTTTCAACCTGAAAATTTTTTCAAAAATTTTGAGATTTCTTTGACACACTGGAATGTGCCGACGTGCGGTCGTGTCGTTTTTCAAAAAATTTCAAAAATTTTCAAAAAAAACTCCTTACACGATTTCACCGTTATTTTTTATCACGCATCTTTTTACAGTAAACACTTTTTACACTTTTTTTTCTCACAGATTTTCTATATCCCCCTCTGGAATCCAAGAGTTATGTTTGGCATCGTAGCCAGCCCATTTGACTAAGACCATCTTTTTCTTATTGACTGTTTTTCTTTTCAAAATTTTCTCAACACGATATGTAGCATCGTCTGTTTTCTCCACGGCGGACATCTCTTCTTCGTAGAACGTCCCGATAACGTCTTCCCCACTCTCGTCGCTGAGAACGTAGACGTTCGGATCTCCACGGACCACCTTACTCACAGAGAAGATTTCCTCGGTGAAATTAGCCTCGTAGCCCTTCGTGAATATGCTTTTGTACTTACTAACTCTCACTTTTTGACCAAGCTTGTATTTCGGCAGTGGGAACTCACCGAGTTCACTACCGAACAGTGTCATCCACACTTGACTCTCGTTGGTCTTATTAACGTCGGCTGGTTTCATGAGAATGTTACCGTGCTTCGTGTTGTTATAGTTCTTGACGAGGTCGTCTAGAACGTCTACCCACTTGTGAGTTCCCTTACTGTAGAAATATTTCCACATGCTTGTCTTGAGAGTTCTATTGAACCTCTCGACTACGGCTGCTTTCTTATCAGACTTCGTAGAGAAATATTTTATGTCATGTTTTTCTAACAAGCTCTTGACGCCGACGTTATAGAACTCTAGTCCCTCGTCAAACTGTGCAAACTTCGGGTATGTCTCGAACCTCTCGTGAAACTGACGTAGTAACTCACCTACGGCTTTGGTCATATTTTTCATGTCTTTTCGATACACAGGGATAGCGAAAGCGTAGCGACTGAGAATCTCAACACACGTGAGAATCCAATAGTAGCCATTATTTTTGTTTTTGTATTTTCCCATGTCGACGAGATCTAGTTGAATTTGCTCACCAAGATACGAGACCCATGTTTTTCGAAATTTGTGTCGTCTCGTTATAGGTTTATATCGCGTGTAAGTGTCTTGAGTTTTTAACCACTCTTTCACGGATTTTCTAGTCACACTCAGACCCTCGTCTAGTGCTTTTTGATATAGTCTCTCAGCACTTTGATAGCCAGTCACGGGATTATAATATATGTCTCTGAGACTTTGTTCGATCACGACATCGTTGTCCATACTTTTTATTTTGAGACAATATTAATGTCGAGCAAAACACTCCCCACGTCATCCACACCGCTCACGTTTGTCTTGGTGTGAAAGGACAAGTTATTATATGTTCCACTACGAGTGGGCACGCTAGACTCGACAGTCGGGTAATGTAACACACTACCACTTAACGTAGACTCTGACGTGATGGGAATAACTGAGATAATGCTAGACTGTTTACCCTTCGAGTCAATAGTCTCGTCTACGAGGGTGTCGCAGTGAATTTCAACGAAGCGGAGTCCACGGTTAATATCTATCCGTCCAGGGCTAGTCTCCTCTCCTTTCGGAAATAGCGAGTCCACTGGGAAACCTAGTAACTGACCAAACTTATATAACTTAATTGGGTGTTCTGTTTTTAACGTGCATGTGTGATCGTACACGTTATGTGTTAACACCATTTTGGTGGTGTCTTTCTCCAAGAAGTAACTCGCTAGATTATCGAAAGACCAATAGCCTTCGGGTATCGTGTATTTCAACGAGTTATATTGGATCTCGTCGTTATAACCTTTGATGACATTCTTATAGTCCCAAAACACACTCGCTGACTTCACGACCAAAGTCGAGCATTTTGGAAGCACTAAACATCTGTCTAGTGTAATCGTTTTCTTACTGTTCTCGATGAACACTGATAGTTTCTTCATTTTTATTTACGAGACAAATAAAATGATACGAGCTTACTACGGTGAGAACTATGACAAGGCGATCAAGAACTCTGAGATTGCGACTCGAAAGGCTAAGTCAGATCTTTTGAAAAAATACCCGCATGCCACGATGAGTAGGTTCGAGTTCGATCCAGTTCAAACTCAACAAGGTGACGTGACGAGAGTGGACGTCTACTTTCGAAATAGTGACATGATCTCGACGGACATCACCAGCTCCACTTTTAAGAATGACAAGAGCATGTGGATATGGTTACACAACAACACTCCTTTTCCAAAAATATGGAATAGTGGTGGTACAGTCCAAAAGTTGCCACTGACGGAGTCAGCTGGTTATGGTAAGGACATCGTGAGATATCCACCTCACACTCTTAACTACCAAGTCAATAATTTCGACATCTTCGTGGACGATAAGAACTCTTTCAAGTCAAACTTGCCTAGGATAGTCATAGACACGAAAAAATACTACCAGGACGGACCTGACGGGAGTATGATCAATACAGTGTGGACGTTGACAAAAAGTTATTACCAAGCTATCACGGCTCTCTACATAGCCACGTACAGATCTGGAGTCTCACTACAAAACTTGACAGCTAGTCCTGACATCCCAAAACAGATCACGAGTCTAATGAAATTTCACGTGTATTTCACCATGAGGAGAGTGATGTTTCGTCTCGACAAGAGTAAGACTGACATCGCTAACATCATTAGACTGTACGTCCCGGACTATAGAGTTTTAAGATCAAACCTCCCGTTAGGAGGTAATTGGCTCTTAGACATCAAAGATCTTCAAGGTGACTATAAGCGTTACTGTCCTAGAACATCGGACGGGATCACCGAGCTAGGTCAGGAGTTACTGAACCAGTCCATAGAGGTCTACGTCTACGCGTTGCTTGGCGCACAGGCAAAAAGCAAACAAAGCATCGTTGGGTCTCGTGCAAGTGCTCGTGAAGTTCAACAAGTCTTTAGAAACATCGTTGAAGACGCAGTCGTCCAGTACTCACCGAGCGTGTGGATTAACCTAATGAACAGAGCTATCAAAGACACGCACGTCAAGTTAGACATGGCAGTCACTCCAAACACGTGGTTAATACCACGAAGCATGGTCCTATTGAAAACACCTGTTCCAGGATATAACAACTTACTGAGAGAGTCAACAGAGACGAATATGGTGTTTGGTTTCAATAGTGGACTCAACTTTGAGAGCACGAGTAAAAAACCTGTGAAAACACACACTAGTGGTGGCGAGCATCTTGAAGTGTTAGACGAAGAACCAAAAACTCCTTCGACTATAGAGCCTGCGAAGCCTACAGAGTCTACGACTAGTGTGATATCTTCGCTAGCGTTAGTTCTCGTTGGAGTGATAGTGAGCAAGTTTTTGTTGTAGAATAAATGAGTTTGTATATTGGGTATGGCGAAGGTGGTGCGACTGCATCTGAGAAAAAACTTCCCTACGAGACTGTTTTTGATATCAACATGTCTAACGCGTTGATCACGAAACATACTGGCAGGACAAGAGTCACGAGAGTCAAAGACGGGAACTCTTACTTTCACCAAGAAGTCTACAATAAGAGTCCTTCGATGGGTCCACTGAAGGACTGTCTGCATAACGTGAGGTCGTCGAGGATGTTATTCGACTGTCCCAGACTCACTACGATCAACGTGTCCATCTTCATAGTCCTCAAACTAATTAAGCCTCCGACTCCTGGAGGTTGGTCATATATCGTGGGTAACGATGACGGGTCCTATGACAAGTTCGTTGGTTACAACGCTGCTTCGAATGACAAGATATCATTCGGAGGCGGATGGCCAGTCGGAGAACTTAACTGTACGTTCCCGACGAGCGTCAACTGGCAGAGTAAGCATCTGCTTTCATGTCACTGGATGATGGATGGGAGTCAAGTTCGCGTGAACGACATAATGCCGTTGAATGGCGAGTTCATCGCAAACAAAAAGGCGTGCGGAGCCCCGTTCGGCTCTATATTTTTCAACGAGCGGTTCGAGACGACGAGAATGGCTGATCCAACCCACCCGTTCAGCTCAGCTTTCTCCAGCAAAAAAGCATCATCATTAAACAAACCAGTCTCTTCCATGATCTACGGACTAAAGATCGTGAGCGGTCTATTAACACCAGCTGATATCTCAAAGTTGAACAAGAGCATGATGTTAGAATATGATATCATGTGAGAGTCACAATTATTTTTTTTGTAACCGTTCGGGTTACAAAAACAACGAGACTCTACGAGTTCTAACCTTGCAAGTTAGGATATAACTCCGGTGCAGATGGATCCGTTGGTTTCCCTCTCACCATTGTTTCAATCTTGTCAGCGAATAGTCGACTGTCAGTTTCCTTGTCTGTCCTCTCAATGGTCTTCTTGTTAGTTTTGACTGACTTGAACCTCTTCACCGTGTGTTTGATACCCTCCGATCCAGACAATACCGTCGCTGCACCAATAGCAACAGCCGCTGATATAGGGTTCGGAACTAATATCGATGTGACTATCCCGCCGACGAGCACGACTGTGGTCACGACTATTTTCACGATAGCTTTCACTTTCAAACGTGTCATCTTCTTTTTCGAACTTTTCAAATCCTTTTTCACTGTGAGACTCAGCTCTTCTAAGTTTTGACCGTACATGTCTTTATTAGTAACGTGGAAAGTCTCGTAGTGATCGCTCACTACGAGAGTTGTGTACTAAGGGAGGCATTGTATCACCTCACTTGAAAGGATCATCTGGAATGAATTTCTGCTTCTGAGCGTATTTCACAGCAACTGTCCCAGCAGTTACCGCAACCGCGAGTTTCAATGTTCCAACGAGACTACTTGGTGTTCCGAGAGACTCTCCAAGAACCTTCTTACTTGCCATGCTAATTCCAACTGCGGCTGCGACGTAGAGCAAAGTGTCATAGACTTCGTTCATAATAACTTTTCGATCTGTCATCCTTTTATTATAGTGTCAGTCGCTACGCTCAGTCAAAAGACTCTAACGCGTGAGCGCACGGTGTGAACGTCGTTGTGACTCGACTTTTCGGTTCGTCTTGAGGTTCGTCTTGAGGTTCGTCTTGAGAACCACTACGTTTATAGGCGTAATACAACGCACCGATCCCAGTGATAGCCCCAATAGTCCCAACGACGTAACCAAAACTAGAGTTACTCCGTTCATCCTCACGGTCCTCACGGTGAGACTCATTCGCGAATTTTTCGCGAGCTTTTCTCTCTTTCGCGTCTTTGCTGATCGCAGCGAGTCTCTTTCCCGCAGCGACTCTTTTCGGGTCTTTAATTTTGTCAGACTTGTTACTCGTTATGGTTTCCATGTCTCTTTTATTTAGTTACAGTTAACTGTGAGGTCATCTCACAGTTAACTCACAGTTAACTCACAGTTAACTCACAGTTAACTCACAAAATACCAAGGGGGGCGTTATAGATACCCTTGGTACGACTACTTCAAAGCATCCATCTCACCACTTCGCTGACTCTTGAAGTACTTGTTCTCGTATTCTAACGTGCTTATCTTTTTCACTCGGAACCTCGCGTATTCTTCCAGCTCTTCAATCTTTTTCTCAAGTCTCAAAACTTTCAATGCGTAATCTTCTAACTTCGAGTGACCATTTGAGCGAACTCCTGCGAACATGTTTATTGTAACACTCGTGTTATCTAGAGTAGATCATCAAATATCAACTTCACTCCGGTTGTGGCGAGCTTGTAACCACACCAAATGAGAAAATAACCACCGAATATGGCTGTGCCACCTAAAACTCCTCCCGCCACACGCATGTCGATCATCTCCTTCACCTCACATCTGGTGAGCATCTCCTCTTCACTCTCACTCTCGAACTCAGACTCAGTTATCGGATTGTTGTCGTTCATTTATTAGTGTGTTTGACGAGTCGCCACAAGACCACAAAGATAAAAGAGAGATGACAGCTATGATAACAGGTGGTCTATTTAATGCACTTGCATTCGCTGGCGCTGGGTTTCTGTTCAAGAGTCTTGATGGGAACAAATACGGTGACGAAATGAAGCGTCATAACCTCGCCTCAGAGAAACTCGCGCGAGATAGAGAGTTGTGGAACGAAAAAGAAGTTGAACACCGCGACAAACTAGCGAGACTTCGACTCGCCTTGTCGGACGCTAATCACAACATCAATGATACTAACGCAGCTCTCGACGAACTCAACGCAACAC
Organism: Chrysogorgia sp. JL179-B06; assembly: GCA_035772405.1. NCBI lineage: Eukaryota > Metazoa > Cnidaria > Anthozoa > Scleralcyonacea > Chrysogorgiidae > Chrysogorgia > Chrysogorgia sp. JL179-B06. Next base: position 2,230,702 of record JAYKKM010000518.1, on the reverse strand, counting down.
TTCGCGAGACACACGCGAAGAGACCAGAGCTGAGAGACTACTACACGCCGTCACCAGAGATGCGTGACTATCTGTCGATAACTGAGGGGGTGATGTTCGCTGGCATCGGGTGGGTTGGTTACAAGGCATATAACTACGTCGTGTTTAAATCGAGAGGTCGTCGCTAGACTTTTAAGAGTAGAGGCAGGTTAATAAAGGATGAGTATTAGTTTTGGGAAACGTGTTGAGAATAAGAAGTACAAGAGCTCTACAGTAGCTATCGAGATGTCACCAGTCCTCTTCAAGGATGTGTTCACCTTCGGAGTTCAGAAGAGCAAGTTCGATGGTGAGAAGTTCACGGCTGCCTTGTGTCTTAACGAAGACCAGCTGGCGAACTTGGAAGGTGTTGGTAACGAGATTCTAAAAGGTCTCGACGACAAAACCATCACAGAGATCAAAAGTAGTCTCTATAACGACAAGGTCTACGTTAAGTGTGACCCAAACTTGTTCTCAGCTTACACTGAGGCTGACAAGGAGATTAGTTTTAACGAGCTGGTCAAGATGGAGAAGTTCACCGTGAACGCTGCTGTCGACATTAGCAGCGTGTTCGTTAAGGACGGGGTAGCTCATCTCCAGTTGTATCTTCACGAGATGGTAGTGAAAGATGAGAAGAAAGTTGAGAAAGTGAAAAGGAAGCGTGTGGTCTTCTAAGCTAGATCGTGTGTTGATCTCCAAACAGTCATGTTTGGATATGTAAGTAAATGATAGTTGCACTGTACTTGCTCAGCACTCTCGTAAGCAACTACTTCTCTATTGAAAAGACAGCTTTCGAACTTGAGATGGATAGACTCGCCGAGATTTTGTCTCTCATGATCGAATCATCAGACGTGTATCTTAAAAACGTACGATGCAATAAAGAGACATGACACGACCAAAGGGCTCTTTAAACAAGATACAGAAACCGAAAGTGAAGTACGTTCGAAAACCAAAACCAAAAGAAGAGAAGAGCGAATATCTCACGCTAAAAAATTTGAGATCTATCGCGAAGGAACGTGGTGTGAAGCTAACGACAAACTCATCTCGAAACGTCATCAGAGAGAAACTCAACATGGAACCAGAGGAGTCACCAAAAAGATATGATCACTGTAAGGGTAAGAAACCAGCCCAAGTCATGATCAAGACAAACGTAGCCACTGGTGAAGAGACTAGATATAAGTCTATATTCGAACTGGCAAACAGCGTGAAGATGTTCGCTGGTTCTATCACGTATCGTCTCAAACATGGAAAAGACCTCGTCTTCGATGGGGTGGTCTATAAGGTTCGAAAATCTATGTGAGGTCACTTTTTGAAAGACCCCGCGTCTTTCAAAAGAATCAACCACCCACTTGTCTTAAAGCAGTGCTACAATAAAGGTGATGAACTACTTCAGGAAAAAACTTAGTGAATGGTCGAGTTGGGTTGTTGGAACCCCAGAACCCACTGTCGATCCACCGAAGTCTTACTTGAAGACCAAACTCGGTGAGTGGAGTGACTGGTTTGTTGATCACACACCTGAGTCAGTTAGAACTAGAGTCGCTAGTGCTTTCACAACTCTCAAGAGTAAGGTCAGCCCCTTACTCGTAGAGTCAGAGGAAGAGGAGTTTCACGACGCTGAAGATCACGTTGTAGAGAAGACCGAGAAGTTCATAAGAGGGTTCTCGGAGACTTTCACCATCGAGGCTCGAGAGAAAGTAGATCCGAAGACTTTTCTCGAAAGATCGAAAGACCTCGTGATCGATCTTTGGCGTAACGAGGTGAAGAAGCGGAGTGGTTTGAAGACGAAACTCGCTCTAGAATGCGTCATGGTTAGAGCGACTGACAGCGGACCAGTGGAAGCAGTAGCGATGTTTCGCTCTCTCGTGAGTACCACGTTGACTGGAACTGACATGAGTGAGCTATATGACAAGTCAGTTGGAAAAGTTCTCGAGAACTTAGCGACCTACTTGAAGAAAGGTAGTGGATGGAGGGTTTTGAATGTCGTCAAGTTAGACATATACATCGACACCTATAAGCCGATCAGTGCGTCATCTTACATCCCAACACCAGCAGCGTTAGTTAGAAAACTCGCTATCGTCAACGTTCAGAACAAGACTGATAACGAGTGTTTCAAATGGTCCATCACGGCCGCGAGATCGTTGATACAAGACCACCCTGAGAGACTAAGCAAAAACTTAAGGATAGAATCCGAGAAATTTAACTGGACTGGAGTCTCATTCCCAACACCACTATCGGACATTAAGAAGTTCACCAAAAATAACAAGATCAACATCAACGTGTTCGCCTACGAAAAGGAGACTGGTGTCTACCCACTTCTCATCGGAGGTGAGTCAAAAGACGTTATTAATCTGCTGCTCATCACGGAAGAGGATGAAGACGGAAAAGTGAACTCTCACTACGCGTGGATCAAAAACATGAGTAGGTTGTTGTCCAGCACGAAAAGTAAGCATGGACACGCGACCTTCTTCTGTTTTCGGTGTCTCAACAACTTCACCTCACAGGACGTCCTAACCAAACACACCGAACGATGCTCTAACGTGGATAGTATCAAGACTGAGATGCCTGAAGAGGGGAGTTTCATAAAATTTGAGAACGTCTATAAGACACAAGACGTCCCGTTCGTAATCTACGCAGACTTTGAGAGCTTCATCGAGCCTATCGATGGATGTGTTAACAATCCAGAGTCTAGTTCGACGACAAAATATCAACACCACACGCCATCTGGATTTTGCTTTCATCTTAAGTGTCACGACGATAGTCTCCACTATGAAGAACCGGTTCTCTATACGAAAAAAAAAAAAGATGAGAATGTCGGTGAGAAGTTCGTTGTAGAGGTGGAGAGAGCTGTTAAGAACATCTATGAGAAGTTCAAAAAAGCGAAAGAGATGGTCTACGGATCAGACGATAAGAAAGTTCACGAGAGTAGTGACACGTGTTGGCTTTGCAACAAGGACTGGACTCGAATGACCAAAAAGGGTAAGCCAGATCGAAAAGTCAGAGATCACTGTCATCTCACAGGTAAGTACCGCGGAGCTGCTCATAGTAGCTGTAATTTAAAATATAAGCTACCGAAGTTCATCCCGGTTATTTTCCATAACTTATCTGGCTACGACTCTCATCTCTTCGTGAAAAACCTCAGTGTCACAGAGGGTGACATCAAGTGCATTCCGAACAACGATGAGAAATATATCTCGTTCAGTAAGGACATCATCGTGGACTATGAGACAGATAATGATGGTGAAGAGAGACCTATCAAGAGAGAAATCAGATTTCTCGACAGCTTCAAATTCATGGCGTCAAGTTTAGATAAGCTAGTCAAAAACCTTGGTGATGACGATCTAGTCTCAACCAAAAGAGTGTTTGGAGACGACTTCAAGTTAGTCTCTCGGAAAGGTGTCTACTATCCCTATGAGCATATGACCGGGTTATCATCTCTCGACGAGAGATGGTTACCAACTATCGAGAAGTTCCACTCTAAACTCAACGACACTGACGTTTCGGAGGACGACTATCGACACGCTACTGAGGTTTGGAAACACTTCGACATGAAGACTATGCGTGAATATCACGATCTCTATCTGAAGACTGACGTGATGCTGCTAGAAGACGTCTTTCAGAATTTCAGAAAGACATGTAAGACTCATTACCAGTTGGACCCAGCGTTCTATTTCACCTCACCTGGGTTAGCATGGGACGCACTACTCAAATTCACTGGACAAGAGTTAGAACTACTGACCGATATAGACATGCTTCTAATGGTTGAGGCTGGGATTCGTGGTGGGGTTAGCACCATCACGAAGAGACATGCTGTCGCGAATAACAAGCATATGGATTATATCAACAGTGATAAGACAACTGAGCGAACTGGTGGTTCACTATATGATCCAACGAAGCCGAGCGTATTTTTACCATACCTAGACAAGAATAATCTCTATGGCGGAGCTATGTGTGAGCTGTTACCTACACATGGTTTCAAGTGGATGACTGAAGAGCAGCTAGAGAACTGGAGAGACATACCATGCATTCTCGAGGTGGATCTAGATTATCCAGAAGAACTTCACGACCTTCATAACGACTATCCACTAGCACCGGAGAGAGTCATGGTTAACGGGATAGAGAAGCTCATCCCGAACTTGAGTAACAAAACTAACTATGTGATCCATAAGAAAAATCTCGAGTTGTATCTTAGGTTAGGGTTGAAGCTTACAAAGATCCATCGTGGAGTTACATTTTTTGAGAGTGCATGGATGAAACCATATATAGGCCTTAACACTCAACTTAGGACAGTAGCGAAGAACGAGTTCGAGAAGGACTTCTTCAAGCTTATGAACAACAGTGTGTTCGGTAAGACGATGGAAAACATCAGGAACAGGGTCGACATCCAGTTAGTCACCACGGAGGAGAAGATGAGAAAGTTAGTTGCCAAGCCTAACTACCATCACAGAACTATTTTCGACGAGAACTTGGTCGCCGTCCACATGAGACGAACCAAAGTGAAATTTGACAAGCCTGTCTATCTCGGGATGTCTATCTTAGATATTAGTAAGACTATCATGTATAAGTTTCATTACGACTATATCAAACCGAAGTATGGTGATAGAGCTACTCTACTTTTCACAGACACGGACAGTCTCATGTACGAGATCTTCACTGAGGATTTCTATGACGACATCGCTGACGATGTTGAGAGAGAGTTCGACACGTCCGGTTACTCGAGAAACCACCCTAGTCGTATTCCAATAGGTAAGAACAAGAAAGTAATTGGCATGATGAAAGACGAGCAAAATGGTGAGCAGGTGTTAGAGTTTGTCGGACTTAGAGCTAAGCTCTACGCTCTCCTAACACTACGTGGTGATCAGAAGAAATGTAAGGGAGTTAAGAAGGCTGTGGTTGACAAAGACATAGTGTTTGACGACTACAGAGAGTGTCTTTTCAGCAAACTACCTATCTACAAGACTATGAACGTGTTCAGATCTCACAAACATGAGATCTACACGGAGGCTGTGAACAAGAAAGCCCTAAGTGCCGACGATGACAAGCGTCACATCTTGCCGGATGGGATTAACACACTGGCCTTGGGACATTTCAGAATCGAGAAGGAGTGACTTAAAGAGACGACGTAAGTGTGTGAATAAAGAATGGACGACAAGTGTAGATGTGGAGAGAGTCCTTACGGTAAGGTTATCGAGTGTTATTGTGGTAAGCTTGACATCTTCAACGTACAACGAACAAAGATTCACCATGACTCAACCTCCTTCAACAAGGAGAGAGCTAAACGTCACGTGAGTAAAATCCAAACGTTGGGACATCTCGAGTGTTTTGATCGTCATGAGATCCTAGCATCCGCAACGATCATGAGTCACTACCCAGAGAGGTTCACCAAGGTGTTCAAAAGCAAGATGAAGCGACACGTCGAGCTCTACCTAGGGAGTGAACACAACGCAGATAAGAGAGTCATCATTTGGGGTGGGTCAATCAAATACATAGCCACCGAAGCGTGTGAGTCAATGCTCTTCATACTCGCATGGTTGGAGATGTGAGAAGAAGATCTACTTAAAAAACAAAACCAAAAAGGTTTTGCTTTTGACTTGGAGCCGCCATCTTGGAAGTGGTAGCTTAAAGTTGTTTTGAAAGTGGTTTTTGGGGTGGGACACGAACCCATTCCGGAAAGGTAGGTGCCGATTTCACTCCACTTTTTCGAAATGGAGTAAAACCGGCAATTACTTACTACTGAGGAACGCGTCGAAAGGTTTGATTAATATAAGGAATGAAGATGACAAGTGTTTTATGTGGTGTCACGTGTTGCACAAGTGTCCTGTGAGAAAGGATCCGCAGAGAGTGTCGAAGCATAAGAAGAATGTAGGTTCTGTCAATTATGACGGAGTGAGATTTCCAGTGAATACAAAACAGTACAACAAGATAGAGAGGCAGAACGGTATTAGTATTAACGTGTTTGGGTACGAGGACAAACAGCCATTCCCTATCTACGTTTCTGAGGAGAAGTACGAGGATCATATGGACCTGCTACTTATAACTAGTGGTAATAAACGACATTACGTATACATCAAAGACTTTGATAGGTTTATGTGCGGTCAGTCTAAACACAATTGTCGCACGAACTTCTGTAGGTACTGTCTTCAATGTTTTACTACCAGTAAGATTCTAGAGAAACACAAGGAGGTTTGTATGGTGATAAATGGCAAGCAAGCGATTAAGATGCCAGAAGAAGGAGACAACACTCTTGAGTACAAAAATTACCACAAACAATTAGAAGTGCCGTTCGTAATATATGCAGACTTCGAGGCTATCACGGAGAAGGTAGACAACGTGACACCACTCACAGGATCGTACACTAGCGAGTACCAAAGACACACGGATTGTGGGTATGGGTACAAAGTGGTGTGCTGTTATGATGATAAATATAGTAAACCAGTAGAGATGTTTCGAGGTAAGAACTCTGTTAGGAAGTTCATGAAAAAGATGTTAGAGGAGGTTAAATACTGCAAGAAAGTTAGAAAGGAGCATTTTAATGAGGACATGGTGTTGACCAGAGCTGATAAGGTTAACTTCAAGGAATCGAATAAATGTCACATTTGTGATGGGAAATATAAAAGTGGAGACATGAGAGTTAGAGATCATTGTCATATCACTGGTAAATATAGAGGTTCAGCACATCAGTTATGTAATAGGAACTATAGACTGACTGATAAGATACCTGTCATATTTCACAATCTAAGAGGGTATGATAGCCACTTCATAATGCAAGAGATAGGTAATCTAGGTCAGAAAATCAACGTCATACCAAATAATATGGAGAAATATATGGCATTCATGTTAGGTAAACATCTAGTGTTTCTAGATAGTTTCCAATTCATGAGCTCTAGTCTAGTCAACCTAGTAAACAACCTACCAAGAGATTGTCTTAAGTACACGTCCGAAGTATTTCAAGGTAAAGAGTTAGAGTTGATGTCACGAAAGGGTGTGTACCCATATGACTATATGGATAGTTTCGATAAGTTCGAAGACATAAAGCTACCCTCAAAGGAGAGCTTCTACAGTGTTCTAAACGACGAACACATATCAGTCGCTGATTATGAACACGCACAAGAAGTGTGGAAGACGTTCGACTTGAATAATATGGGTGAGTACCACGATGTGTACCTCAAGACTGATGTGCTACTATTGTCTGACGTGTTTGAGAACTTCAGAAAGACGTGCAAGCAGTACTACCAACTAGATCCTTGTCATTACTTCACGTCACCAGGACTATCATGGGATGCTGCTCTAAAGATGACAGGAGTGAAACTAGAGTTGATGACTGATATCGACATGTTTCAGTTTATTGAGAAAGGAATGCGAGGTGGCGTCTCTTGTATCACGCATAGATATGGTAAGGCCAATAATAAATATATGAAGGGCTATGATAGTAGTAAACCATCGAAACACATCGTATACCTAGATGCGAATAACCTTTATGGTTGGGCTATGTGTCAGTATCTACCGACTGGTGGATTTGAGTGGGTCGAAGGTTTTGACAATCTAGATAAATATAACAACGAATCAGACAAGGGGTTGATACTTGAGGTTGATCTAGAGTACCCAGAGGAGTTGCACGATCTTCACAACGACTATCCTCTAGCCCCTGAGAGGATGAAAGTAAGTAGTGACATGTTGTCAAACTATTGTAAGACAATCCAAAACAAGTTTAAGATATCTGTAGGAGAGGTTGCAAAACTTGTGCCTAACCTAAACGGTAAGAGTAAGTACGTCGTTCACTATAGAAACCTACAATTATATAAGAGTTTGGGAATGAAGGTTAAGAAGATACATAGAGTACTTCAATTCAATCAGTCACCATGGCTCAAACAATATATCGACTTTAATACGGACAAGAGAACCCAAGCAAAGAACGACTTTGAGAAAGATTTTTTCAAGCTTATGAATAATAGTGTGTTTGGAAAGACTATGGAGAATCTACGAAAGCGTGTGAACGTGGAGTTAGTAACAGACGAGGAAAAACTGAAGAAACTAACGTCGAAACCAACCTTTGTGAGCAGTAAAATATTTGACAATAACTTGGTAGCAGTTCACAAGATCAAAGAGACACTAACTCTAAATAGACCAGCATATGTAGGTATGTGTATTCTAGACCTATCGAAGACATTGATGTACGACTTCCACTACAATAACATCAAAAAGGAGTATGGCAACAAAGCCAAACTACTACTCACAGACACGGATAGTCTAATGTATGAGATTGAGACGGAGGACGTGTACAAAGACATGCATGCTAACAAAGAAGTGTTCGACTTTAGTGGATATGATAAGTCATCTCCTTACTTCGACCTAACTAACAAGAAGGTTATTGGTAAAATGAAGGACGAGACATTAGGAGTCCCCATCGTTGAGTTCGTTGGTTTAAGGTCAAAAATGTATAGCTACATAAAAGAAGACGGAAAAGGCGGGAAGACTGCTAAAGGTATCAAGAAGAGTACCATTAGAAACAACATAAGACACGACAACTATAAAAGTGTCCTAACAAATGGTGAGCAAATGTCTCACATAATTAAAACTATTCGCAGCAAGAGCCACCAATTAGGAAGCTACGAAATAAATAAGATATCCTTGAGCTGCTTTGACGACAAGCGACACATACTACCAGACGGTGTGTCTAGCTATGCGTATGGACATTACAAAATAGTTTAAAATTAGATGCTTAAATTTCTCAAATGCTTTTTGGTCTCCAAGTGTCTATATTTAGAGGTCACGTGGTATGGTCTATTATCACATGTCTCACACACCCATTTATGAGTTCTCATCCACTCTTTAGTTTGAGCTCTAGCTGCTATTGAAGCTTCTTCTCTTGTTTTGTAAATTCTTGGTCTTGCCATTATATATTACTATATATTTTATTTACCCACTCGTTGTAGTATGGATCTCCTCTTCCGTCCCAACCTAGATCCTTGTATACTACACTGTACAGGTTATACTCGAATAGTGCCTTGACCTTACCAGGTTTGAGGTCGTTAGAACTACCTCTCAACTCTATACCTCTTCTAGAGCATATTCTTATGACATAAAAAATATATTTCGATATATTCTTGACAATCAGTTTGTTTCTTTTAAGAGACCATACTATCTTTATAAAATCACTGACCACTATTGGTACGTCACTCTCGTTAACTAGTCTTTTGCTAGTCAACATTCTCCCTAACCATTTACTGTAACTATGAGCCGATTTCTTGTACATCCAAATGTTAGGTATGAAGTTTCTCACACGTCCGTAGGTAGTCTCTCCACACTTGTTACAACTAAATACACCATCTTCGATTTGGGTTCTGTGGTTACTACACTCATAACAGTATGTGGTGTCGTACCACTTTTTTGCTTTTGCGTCCTTAGTTCCGTTCTTGATCTCGTCCAACGTGTACCCTAATGTAGTACCACTCCACTTTTTTGATGTAATCTCATCCAATGTGTACCCAGCATAGAACATTCTCATAGTACGTTCGTCAACCATTTGAGTTATTATACTGTTATGTCTTTATACTGTTTTTAAAGACATAATAGTATAATAACTTAAATGTCGTTCTAGAAGGCGTGATAGTTAGTAGAATCAAACGTCTTCCTACTATACTGTCTTGGTTGGTCTAGAACGTCCAACAATAGTTGTTTCAACTCTTTAATCTCATTCATCTGACGAATATGATTCTCATAGACTATCTCCATTAAGTTTTTACTATGTTTTGCTTCCATAGACATCTCCTTCAAAGTTTTAGTGCTCATTATAATACTCTATATATTAAGTAACCTAAAGGTAGACCAACAACTCCAATGAATACCATTTGATATTCTTTCATCTCATCTGAAGGTTTGTAATAGTCTGACAACTCAGGCTCTTTACTAAATGTCTTCCCATCATACTGTATCGTCAGTACTTGTCTTAGCTGATCCAGAGCGTGGTTTGTGTCGTTTATGTCTGTGTTAGCATCTGACAGTTGTTGTCTTAACTCCTGAATTTTGTCTCTCTGACGAATCTCATTCTCGTAGAACTTTTCTTTCGCTCTTGCGAGACTTTCCAATGCTTTGTTGTGTCTCTTTATCTCTGTCTCGTAGCCAGTATGGTTTAGCTTGCTGAATATGAATCCAGCTCCTGCGAATGCTATAGCGTTGAACAAACCACCCGCTATCACACTAGCCATTATGTATTACGTTAGATTATTTTGAGAACGGGTCAATAGGTAAGTATTTTTTACTCTGCGCCCACTTAACGAGTAGCGTTGAAACGCCTACAGCAGTCGCTAACTTGAGGGTGCCCTTTACTGATTCAGGGGTACCTAACGGTTCTTTTAGTACTTTCTTTGATGCCATGGACACGGCTACGGCTCCAGCAGTCACGAGGGCTGCGTCGTATAGTTCGTTCATCAGTTCTTTTCTGTCTATTGATGCCATATATTATACGACATGTTTTAATCGAGGCTGTCGAGTTTACGTGGTGGTGGTTCCTTTTTTATTACAACGTTCTTAGACTCCTCATTAACAGTCGCCATTTGTTTATCTTGCTTCATCGCATAATACAATGAGCCGGCAGCGACAACCACTCCTATAGTTCCTATGATGTATCCATAACTAAAACCATCATACTCTATCTCACTTACCACTCTCTCTCTCATCTTCCTCTCTTTTGCAGCTTTAGATATAGCAGCCAACCGTTTGCCTGCCTCTACTCTCTTAGGGTCTTTAGTTCTTGTTGTCGACGTTATAATAGGTACGGACTCACTGTCAGTCATCTATATTATACGTGATATCTCGTCACAGTCATCTCACAGTCATCTCACAGATAGAGTATTCGATGAAAGTATTTTTGGTGATTAGATAGTGTGGTTTCACTCTTGAATCTCCTATTACAGTACTCACACAGAACTCTAGAGTCTATCATATATGTCTCTATGAAATGTATTATCTCATGTTGGTCTGAGGATAGTAACGTGTTGTACCCTTCTGATCTTAGTCTCCTTAATACCCTCAACTGGTTATCCCTAATAACCTCATTACCTTTCGGTGTTTTGAACTCTATAGCAAAACCATTGTATCTCTTATGTAGTTGTGGAACTATCAAATCTGGTTGCCCACCACTGTAACCCTTCTTCCATCCATCTATTCTTTTAGCAGATGTGTCTTGGTACTCACCCAACCCTGGGATGACTATTGTTGGGTGGTACTCTCTAATATATTTAACTATATCATAATGCAAGTCTGTCTCATTCATTATTGATAACTGGTTGTATTGTGTGTAAACACCTGTTTTTCTTATAGATGGTAGAACTTCTGAGAATACCCATTTTCTAAAGTTTTCTGCCGACTCTAGTTTAGACGAGAATATTAGTCTATATAGACCACTCTCATTTATTTGCCAAACTTGTCTATTCTGAATTTGTCTATTTTGACACTCGAAATCTCGGGTCCCAATTTGGGACCCGAGATTTTGAACCTTTCTTTTCTCATCATCTTTCACACGCTGTTGTATCGCTTTGGAAGGTCTTTTATATCCCAAGATTTCAGCTACCTCTTTTCCGTAGAACCAAATATTATCTCCATCTTTTGTAGTAGTGACTGACATGTCGTTATTTCTAAATATTTTAGTGATACTCATCACCTATAATATAACGTATGTTTTATTTTAAACTTAAAGTAGTGTTTTTCTTTTAGGGAAAGCTGACCCCCTGTTTTGGGGGGTCAGCTATTCTTAAAAAATAACTGCTCAATACAAGCGTTTACCAACCAACGTCTTGTTTTAAGGTGTCAGCTCTCGTCGTCTTTCATGTGGAACACACTCCTGGTTCTGATATGTAGACCGACCATGTGTGGCCGTGTGGGGTGAGTCACCCCTTGTATCTTACCCTATTTTGGAACGTTGGTCTCGTCATATATTTTATTGTACCTTTTCACCATTCCATTGATTGGTGGGCATAAGTCAGTCACAATATCGTCCAACACTTTAACGTCTGAGAGGAACATTGACTCATTGTAAGGAAGACCTCTAAGATACGATCTTAGTTGTGTCAGTATCTTTTTGTAGCTAGTGTGTGCGAACTTACAATGCTCCACTCTACTCGGCAGATTGGATTTAGCTAAGTAACCTTGGATGATCACACCAGGACCACTAATACAAGCAATGATTAGAGGGTTAGCGGTTATCGATCCAGCTATAATCCCTACTGTCGTTAACCCTATGCTGATCATGTTTAACGATAGTTTAATTTTCTTCAACCTCTTGTATTTCCATTTGTAACAGGCTTCTAGTTTGTGGTAGTACGCGTACAAACGTTTGAGCTCTAGCACCTCTTCCTCTGACATATCCTTTGATATGTGATTGAAATCAACAACTGACTTCTTCCTCATTAACTTACCCCATATTCCTTCATCATATCTCTACCAACTAGTATTATGTCTCGACTCGTCATGTAACCAGATACAACCTTCACACCGTAGAACTCTATCAAAGACGGGTACTTGTAGGGTGCGAGTGGTATTTTTGGTCGATGCACTCCAAAGATCGTTACGTAAGGAGACCCTATCTTTTTGTGATTAGCTGTGAAGTCTGAGTCTGTTGATCTTATGTTGTTCACCTTAACATAGGAGTTACCTATCCGCCAATGTATTGATATCATATGTCTCTTGGTGGTGTCAATGTTATTTGGGATTGTACACGTGTACTCCTTTGCTGGAGCTCCACCACCATATGACAATTTATCACCTCCTTTGTACCCTATGTATTTGTCCCACGATCCATCATCGTTTGAGATAATCGCCTCCCAATCTTTCGTAGTTACCCTCATGGCTAACCTCACTACCACAAAACGGATATGTCACAGTATTGCATACGTGGACAGTTAAAGTGTACTCCAGCTTCAAACGGAATTGGAGTTAGTTCAGGGGATAGGAAGCTATGACCATTGTTAACACCAATAATAGGACCATACGTTGGATCATGTTGTACTAACATGCTCGTTTTGTCTGTAATGGTTTTCACTTTATTTGTTCCATTGTGGTATTCCACCATACTCATAGCGTGCTTCGTGATGTTAAAGTAAATATAACGTTATAAGACTGCGTTTTAAAGTATTGCGATAAGTATACGGACAACACTTTTTTACTGATAGCATCCAAATCATCGACTGGATCTGCTATGTTTTTGATCGTCGATAGCGCCATGTCTATGTCTCCAGACATCCTCCCACCGCTCACGCTTAATTTAGGGTCACCGTCTAGATGTCTCTTCGCTCTTCTTCTTAGTATTTTGTCACTCTCGTAGTCTCTGTCCTCAAATCCATAACTTAGACTCATTATGTTATAACACATATTTGCTTACTAAGTAGCCAGACACAGCCGAAACCACTAGAACTAGCCCCAACTCTGTCGTGTTGTCACCTGGTGTCGCCTTTGATGCCTCCAGACGGTGTGTCACTTTTGGTGTCACCAGACGATTCGTCACCTTTGGTTTATCAAGTGTCTCCTGGTGTGTCACGTTTGGTGTCAGACGATTCGTCACCTTTGGTTTATCAAGTGTCTCCAGATGCTCTCCACCTTCTTGGTGTACTTTCTTAACCTCCGTCGTTTCTGTGTAGTTTAACCCACTATTTACTCCAAACTTCATACTCTGTGTGGCAGTCTTCAATAGGTTGTTGTACCCAGCGATCTTGTTCTTGAGGATTACCACGTTACTTGGCATTAGCCACGTAGACGGTGATAGCGCAAGATTTTGGACAACGTTAGTGTCCCTAATCGACTTGTTCATGTTGAGAATCCACGTTGACACGTCGTAGTTTATAACACTATCCTCCACCAACTTTCGGAACTCTTGTTGAGTCTCTAGACTACCTGCGGAATCACCAACGACTGACACACGTGTCCTCGCTTGTGCACCAAGTGTAGAGTAAACAAAGGACTCTATGGACTGATTTAGATATTGTCTCCCAATGTTGGTGAGACCATTCGACACCAGAGGAACGTATCGTTTGTAGTCATTCCTAACGTCATTAATCGTGAAGACTCTCTCCTCACCTGTTGTACCATCAGCAAGGACTTTACCCTGGTAGTAGTGTTTTATAGGAATCTTGTCTGTCTTACCATACAATTCTCCAGCATCAAACTCTCTACTTATCGATCTCATACTCTCACCACCTTCCATCCTTCTGAGAAGTCTTCTAACAGTAAAGTACAGGTGAAACCTCATCACACTCGTGATAACAGGGTGGACTTCTTGTGATGGTGACAAGTGTTGTAACGACACTCCACAACAGAAGCTTGCACAATAAGTCGCAAACACGACCCTATAGTAGCTCTCGTTATCGTCCCACTTTGACTTTGTCTTTGACGTGGTGATTTGTAATATTGGTAGCTTTGAGAGAAAGTAGCTCTTTCGATTAACGAAGACTCTAAAGTTATTCACTGGGTAGTTTAACACGTTTTCCGTTGGATAGCCATCCCAAAGTCCCCAGTGGTTCTTACGACCTTTTGGTAGTGGTTGGATAGTTCCACCAGATAGCCATATTTCTGGAAACTTGTTGTTGTGTAACCAAATCCACATACTCTTGTCGTTTTTGAAGGTATCACTAGTTATGTTCGTGCTTATGATGTCGTTGTTTCTAAAATATATGTCAACGCCATTAACCTCACCATCTTGTGAGACAGTTGGATCGAACTCAAACTTGCTCAAAGTGATATGAGGATACTTTTTCACTAGATTCAACTTAGCCACGCGTACGGCGTTAGCTATCTCTTTTTGGTTAACTATCATTGGTTTGTTTATCGTTAGATACTTAGTATACTCCGGGTTACTCTTAAACCTACTTGAGTCTATCGAAACGTCACCAATATTAGTTTTCGTCACGAAGAATATATGTATATGCATATTGTCGTCAACGTCAAGAAAAAACCTATTCTTGTCAGCATAAGGGTACTTTCTTTTGAATGCGTCCATCATAACATACCGTACGTTATATGAGAGTGGTAGTATTGATTAGTGGTTCAACGAAAACTATAGACCTACCAGAGTCAATTCTAACAACTAACTCAGACCCTCACTTACTAGTGAAGAAGGCAACCATCTTTAGGGATTACGTTAACGTAACCACAGCTAACAACAAGATAACTTACAACAGTAATGACCACGTTTTTAGCCCTGGGTATCACACCTTTAAAATGATCGCCGACGACTTGAGAGAGCTAGGAGACGTCAAGCTAGTGGCTAACAGATATGAGTCGACGTGTACGATAACAACTGATCAACAAATAGGACTGTTTAAATTTGGACAACTTTTAGGATTTGACGAAAACACTACAATAGCCACCACAAAAACCAGTCCTAACGTTGTGAACGTTAACAGAGGACTGAAATACATACAAGTAACGTCTAGTATCGTGGACAGGTCTAATAACATAGTTAATGGTAACAAAAGTGATTGTATCGCAGTACTGCCAATAACTAGCACGCAGACACTTAAGGGTTCTGTACAACATTTTGGTGTTGGGTCAAAAATCCTAATAAACAAAGGAGTCATCAACCAACTAGAGTTCAAGATAACAGATCAGGACGATAACAGTATTAACGTTGGTGAGGTACTGTTATTTACATTCAGTAGTGTATATGAGCAAGAACTAAGAGATATTTACTACACATCTAACCAGTTGCTGAGGCTGTACCAAAAGGCAAGAAGACGGTCTACTAAACGTTAGTAGGGCAAAGATAAAGGACTGGCTAAAATCTCAAGACACGTACACTAGGTACAAACCAGTTGTTAAGAAACACAAGTTTAGACAAACGTTTGTTGACTATCTGGGTGAGCAGATACAGATGGACTTGGTTGATATGGGCAAGTACAAACACAAGAACAACGGGTACTACTGGATACTAACAGCCACTGAGATCCTTAGTAGGTATGCGTTTACCATACCTGTCTACAGGAAAGATACGAAAAACATGACTAGGCTGTAGCAAAGTTACTAGAGAAGGCTAAGGTTAGATTTGGCGAGTATCCAAAGCTAGTTCAGTTTGACGATGGTAAGGAATTCTACAACGTTGGTGTGAAGGATCTATTGGAGAAACACGACGTGAAATACTTTAGCACGAACTCTGATAAAAAGGCAGCAGTTGTGGAATGGTTTAACAGAACACTCAAGACGTCTATGTGGAAGTACTTCTACAGTAAAGGAACGTACAAGTGGATAGACATTTTAGACCAACTCGTTGAAAATTACAACAATACCAAACACAGTACTATTCTAATGAAACCTAAAGACGTTAACAAGAAAAACGAAAACGAAGTATGGACGACGTTGTTTGGACACCATTTCGGTGAATACCCACTGCCAAAGTTTAAAGTAGGTGAGACTGTCAGGATATCAAAGTACAAGAGCATATTCGCAAAGGGGTATGAGGCTAACTTCACTGAGGAGCTATTCAAAGTGACAAAAGTCATACGTGGTGACCCTACCGTGTACGAGATAGAGGACCACGAAGGGGAACCTATCATTGGTAAGTTTTATGAGGAAGAGTTGTCAGCTGTTGATAAAAAAGACGATGTTTACAAGGTCGAGAAGATAGTGAAGAGAAAGAAGGTGGGAGGTAAGAAGATGGCTTTGGTTAAGTGGCTTGGTTATGATAGTAAACACAACTCATGGATACCAGAAAGCGATATTCAAAATATCGAGTAGTATATAATGGCTGAAGGAGGATTTGATGAAATCGAAATGCAAGACCGTGACAAGTTTGAGAAATATACAGACGAACAGTTAGAAGAAGAGTTCGACATGCTCAATAATATACTCACAGAAGATGAGACAGGACTAGAATATAGTGGTATACACGACAGAATCACTAGGGTAGAAATAGAGATGGAGAAGAGAGACATAGCACACAGAGTACAAAACAGATATATGGAGACATTATTCACAGGTGGAAAAGATGGGAAAACAGTGTTAATCACTAGTAAGGGTAGTAGTGTCACCGCTAAGGCCCCAGCAGTAGTGTTTGCTGAGCCGGTGACATATGGTGACGTCCACGACGAGAGCTTCAATTTAGCTTTCGAAGAGGCGAATGAAATCGAAAGAAGACTGAAAGAGCTAAAAGGAGACAACAAAAAGTCAATAGTAAATGGTGTAAAAAGAACCAATCTAATAGATAGAAAAATACATAGATTGTATAAAAAAAGACTTAGTCATGACGATGTGTCAAGGAATATAGTCAATAGGTCATACGTGACCGTCTATACGGTCTATTCTTTTCAAACCGATAAGCGAAGACGGTAAATATTTGAAACCTAAACTAATACTAAAACCTGGAAAAAATGGTTTAATCTACAGTAAAGACAGTAAAAGTAAAAGTGCGATTGAGCAGTTTAAGCAGTTAGTTGAACAAATCCCCGACACAACAACAACTGACGTTAGAACAGGAGACACTCAAACAACTGACGATAGAACAGAAGACACCACAGTTTCAAGTGAAGACTTCCCAGTAATTGAAACAGAAGCGGACCAAGATAACGTATTTGGGTTAACAGAAAAAGAAAATAGTGAGTTAAGAGGCATCCTAAACTCAAGTGATACAATCGATCCAGACACTAGACCACTATTTCTAAAAGCACAAGCCGACTATTTTCAGGACGCTATTAATAAGACTGTAGACCTTATCAACATAGAGGAAGTCGGTTCCACAGAGGAGTTCGAGTTGAATGAACGATTGACAGGTCTCAAAACAGCTAGGGATAGAACCTTAGATCAATTGGAACTTGAGGAAGTTAGAGAACAACAAGAAGAGGACATCACTCGGTTACAAGAAATAAAGGAGTGGTTTAAGGAAAATTGGTTGGGTGCCTCAGCTTTAGGAATAACCATAGCCTCTTTTATCACCACAATCATAATATCTGCTAGAAGTGTTATCTTCAAAGGTGGTCAAGCACTTGGAAAACTAGGAAAAGCTATAGCTAATCTAGCCGCAAAAGCTGGCCCTCTACTGTCTGGACTGCTAAACATGGTGGCGACTGTGTTAAAGTGGGGAGCTGCAGGTGTATCTTGGTTAGCATCTAATTTATGGATCCTAGCGATAGCACTAGCTTGGTTCGTCTACGACCAGTACAAACAGAGGAAATAAAACATGTGTTATAATATAAGCATGAATACTAGTGAAAAAGAGTTGCTTCCCGGATATAGACGTCGTGAAATATCTTCTATCAAAGGCACAAGAACCCGTCATGTTGTAACGCTAAACCCCAACAAAGCCAATCCAGGGGAAGAGTTATACATCGATATCCCGAAAACAAAGGGTAACACTTGTTTGGTACCCTCCAGTCTCCATATTCTATTCGACTTTAAAAGTTCGAACGTGAAATCATGGTTTCTTAACAACCTTTCGAGACTACTACTTGATAGACTGGTGGTAAAACTAGCAGGTGAGACTGTGTACGACAATAGCGGTGAAAGCATCATCGGTACGTACAAAGACCTCTGGAAATCTAACAGTGAGCGAACGGCTATGATCGAATATGGTCTAGCAAACGAGAACCTTCGAAAGTTAATATCGAAGGATGACAGCGGTGCGGCCAGTGGAAACGTGCAAAAAGTTAGCGATGGTCTGATGTTCTCTATCAATGGCACCAAACAAAAGGTTCAAATCGACAAGATTCTAGAAGATCACGGTCTATACGCACCATACAACATGAACAACAATTTCAGGTATATAATCACACTACCTAAAGCGTCTGATATTATGGTGGCTCAATCTGGATCAGCTGTGGCTGGCTACACGTTGGAGAACCTTGAGTTGGAGTACTAAACTATCGAGAGTCAAGAGATTGCTGATGAAGTATCGTATCTATACTCATCTGGTAGATCTCTATCATACGAACACATCACACTAATGAAGACTGTGGAGTGGGATAAAGGAATCACACTTGTGAACGAAAATATTAACCTACCAAGAAAATCAACGAAAGCTATCGTTCTACTCTTCACAAGTAAGATAAGAACTGACAGCGAGGAGTTCGTCTACCCAAACATAGAGTCAGTCAAACTCACTATTGAAGGTGTACCAAATATGATCTACAGTCAAGGAATACCGAAATCAAGACTCTGGGGAGAAGCGAAAAGACTATTTGGGCAAGGACTAGACTCCGACCAGCACATGACTGTCCAAAAGTTTTACAAAGACGGTTTCGCCTTGGTTGTTGACCTTAGATCTATCGAAGATAACGCGAAAGTCGCCACTGGAAAAAGGATTGTGAATACTCAGTCAGGAATACTGATGGAAATCATTAAAAAAGTCACAACACCGAACGTCATGTGTAGAATATTCGTACTCTCCGACGGACTCGTAAACCTTATCAACAACGACCTAGAATCAATCCAGTACTAATACGTGTAGTATAGTATATGAAAACGCCTTTTAACATGCTAATTGTTGGTATGACAGCCTGTGGTAAAACACACTACCTATTGGATATGATAAAGAAAGAATACATGAATCACTTCGAGTATATCATTCTTATATGTCCAACATTTGAATGGAACAAAACGTACACAGAGTGGAAATACTTGAGAGACCCAGACTTTATAGCTATTCAGTGTGAGCAAGATAAGGTCAACGTATTTCTCAAATATGTGACTGGTATTTATAAAGGCACCAATTCATTGATAATACTAGACGATTGTGCTGGTGGGCAGGACGTTAAAAACAGAACAAGCGAACTAGTTAAACTAGCCTTTAGTGCTAGACACTACAACCTATCCACAATAGTCGTAACACAACAACTAACCTCAATTAGTAAACCATACCGTGAGAACATCTCAAAGTTAGTGACATTCTACAACCCTAATAGAAACGATATGAAAACTATTTCAGACGATTATCTTAACGGAGTTAACAAAGCGGAAATTCAGAAAATAATAAAACAGTTGAAAGACAACGAGTACGCAAGATTGGAGATACTTCTAAGACATCCATACTCGTACGAATTAGTTATTCCGCGAAAACAAAACACGTCGTATAGTATAGGACATGCCAAGACGTAAGACAAAAAATCCCGAGACAATTGACGAACTCATCGAAGACATACAAGAAGCAGAACAGGAAGTGATCGACGAACCACAAATCGACGAACCACAAGTTGACGACACCTTGCAAACTGACGTAGACAAGAAACGAAACAAACTAAAAAGACTCTCAGAGGACGGTGAGATAGATCAATCCGTCGCTTACCTTAAAAAGGCCTCATCTAAAGTTATCAATAAGATCTATGAAGGATGGGAGATAAAAAGAATGGAGAAAGCGAACGTGTTCCTCTGTGATCTTTTAATAAGCAAGTTCGCCCACGCGTTAGGAGGGTTCAACGCTATTGAGTCACCTGAAAAGCTCGAAAACGAGTTGATTACTGACCAGTTACTAAAAAGAGATGTAGAGAAGATTATATCATACATATCCCCCTACCTCCCTTATTTAGGGTTGCTATCAGGTGGACTGACAACTAGTAAACACGTGTTTAGCCATATGGCTAGAGGGGAAATCCCCGAGGGGGAACCCCCGAACGAAGGAGACAGTTCTGTCTAATTATAATAATTTACAAAACGACCTAAAGACATGAGTATATACAAACTTAATGAGTGTAGAACGTCAGGAGTCAGTGGAGGAAAAGACAGCGAGACTCAACAAAGAGTTGTTATTTATCTACCAGGTTAGAGAGATCAAACGACAACTCTTCGCTAAGACTATCTTAGAACGTGAGGAACTAGACGAGAGGTTTAAACATACTGTACTTGGGAAAAGGATGACCAGCCACGACAGAGTTGCAGCTTCTACGTACTAATACTCGAAAAACTATTTTGGGAAACACGTGTGGTGGTTTTCGAGTCTAATTTATTTCGTCTCGTTTTAGTAGTCTCGAAAGTGGTGGTAACAGCGAATTTTTCAATTTTGATTGCGAAGCATGAAAAAATGGAAAAATGCGCTGGTACCCCCACTTTCTATACTACTTATCCTGCGTGCCAGAGGTTCTTCTATGCTCGTAGGTATAAAGCTTGGGACCCAGGGCCTATCTCCGCCCGCCGCCGAGCACCCGCCACGCGCGCTGCGAAAAGGCCCTGGCACAGGCTGGTCACGTGTCACCAACTTTTTAGGTGATAACAAAAAATTTGTGGGAGGGGGAGGTTGTCCAGGTGGCAAGGTGCAGCAACTGGCATATAATGGCCACTGATGCGAAGAAGTTTTATCCTGTGATGGCATCGATTTTTTGTTCTATCGACTCTGCGAATCCCTTGAGGACTCCACATACAGTACTGCAAGAACGCGGTTATATTAGTTGATGTTGAAAAAGTTCATGACAACGTGCTTCATCAAAACAAAGCGCTTCCTGAACTCATCTGTCGTCCTTGCGAAAGAAAAGTAAAGAACGCTTCAAATTTAAAGAAAATTATTTCTGGCACGCAACAGTTACTAGTTTCCGCCGTCTGTCCCTTTGTCGAAAAGAACGTTTTTGAACTTCAAAACCGACGCCGCCTCGTCATCTTCAATTTCAAAGGTTAGTTTTAAAATTATCAGTTGTTGACTCAATCCAAAATATATAATAACGTTTACCGCTTAACTGCCTTTTGAACAGAGATAGAACAGAGATAGAAATGATCGTCACTGCGTCAAGTGATTTTAATAATAGAAAAGAAACAGTCGATGCAGCACTGTCTACTTTGTTATTTCGAATGTCTATTGATAGTATTTATCCCAAATATAGTATTTTAATATCCGATCGATCGAATTACTTATATTTGCGAAATATTTTAATTTAATATGAAGTGACACAAGCATAATACTATCCTAGACATTCGAAATAACAAAGTACACAGTGTTGCGTACGCAGTGTTATTTTCCATTTTCTATCAACTTCGAAAATTTCGGGTTAACATGTCTACATTGGAAATATGCTATTATGAAAATCACTTGACGCAGTGACGATCATTGTTATCTCTATTCAACTCTTTCAATGTAAAAAGGCAGTTATAAAGCGTCAACGTTCTGTCATGTTATTATATATTTTAGATTAAAACAACAACTGATGATTTTAAAACTAACCTTTGAAAATTGAAGACGACGAGGCGGCGTCGGTTTAGAAATATTTCTCTAGGGAAAGGGCAGACGGCGATATTTCAATGCACCTTTTAAATCGGCTGAATTCTGGATAAGTAACTTTCGCGTGTTAGCAATAATTTTCTTTAAATTTGAAGCGTTCTTTACTTTTCTTTCTCAATGACGACAGATGAGTTCAGGAAGCGCTTTGTTTCGCTGAAGCACGTCGCCATGAGCTTTTGACACATTTTCAACTTCTTACAGCGTGCGGAGTCCGCGACGGTTCGAGGAAAGATCGATTCCATCTACGACAGGATAAAACTTCAGTATCGGAGGCATTACATGCCGCCAGTAGCTGCACCTGGACAACTTAAACGTACCATCCCCTCCCACTAAATTAATTTTTGTTATCACCCAGAATCTGGGTGACACGTGACCAGCCCCTGCCAGGGCTTTTTCGCAGCGCGCGTGGCGGGGGGTCGGCGGAGATAGGCCCTGCGTACGAGGTTGCAAATTGAGGGGCATGTTGCTGGACATGTCAGAGAAGGTTGAAAGGACAAACTTTTGTCTCCGCGACAAGATTTTGCATGGTGCATACGACGGGGTTTGTCCCTGGAACATGTCTCCGCGATACGTCTTCGTGATTTGTCGCTTGGTGTGTCCCAACCTTAACGGGGACGATGGTGGGAAAGGCAGGGTATAAATCCGCAAGATTTTAAAGGAATTCGGCAAACCCATCCAGCCTGTATTGCAGGCGCTCGCGGTTTTTTCCAGCGGGCTTAACGGCTGCTGCACGGATGCTTACGCAATTATTTATTCCGGGAGGGGAGCGGAGATAAGACCCTGGGTACGAGGTATTCCGATGACGACATCGTCGAGTTTTGGTCGCTTGGAGCAAATTTTTCGCTTTGCTAGCTGGACGTCGCCGACGTTAACCCGCCAAATTGCTCTACATGCCATCGACTTGGTATTTTCTGGCACCTATGAACAGGAAGCACAAAAAAATAAAATATTTCAAAAGCGATCGCGGAAACGTTGTATAATTTTAATTTATTGAATTAGTTGTCAACCATTAAGTTTAACTGAATACAAAGCACGGTGACAACCGGCGATAAATAGTTAACACATCCTAACCATCTCCGTCACCATAGTGTTGCTATGATCTTTCAACACCTGCATAAGCTGGCGAGCCGCAATCTCTTCGTCGTTTGTCGCTCTAGTGTTGATTCTGCTCACAGTTGGCTCCATGTCGGCAGCGTGCATCGCACCAAAAACCGTTTGTTCGTTACAACTGCTGTTTGGCTTGTATACAATAAAGTATGAAACTCTGGGATAGCCTTCCCGTGCAACAACGCTGTCATTTGCCCGCCGCGTGTTGCTTGCAAGAGATGTAATTGCAGAGAAAAAAGTATTGAACACCAGGTTGCATGTATGGAGGGTTGGGGTAAAACTTTTTTTTTCCAACATCTTTCTCTTCGTTACCAACCCTTCCATAAATAATGAATGCTCCCCTTATCCCAGGCTCGGCGAAGTGTATCCGACGGAGAGGGAAGCAGCAGCCAAGCTGTAGATGAGCCGACGTACTTCCCAGCTTCCGCGTGCCAACTCGTCGTGGTTGACCGAAATCAGTTCGTTGACACGCTCGTGACCGTGCACGCGAACTTGGTATCAGATGGGCTGGTGTGTGAATTTGTGGAGAGACCAAACCATACTCCTTCTTCGCTTCCGACGTGCCCAAGCGATCTCACAACAACATTGACGCACATTGATGATCTAATGAGAATTTGTAAACATGCCCTGTATAGAGGGCACGTGTACACGCAACCTGAGGGTGCAGTCATGACGTTCGTCAAATTGATGGACGTCGAGAGTTACTTACACAGGCTGCTGACGAACGACGCTCTCCGGGATCGTGTACTAAAGCATTCGGCTTCTCTAAGAAAGATTATGAGTCACCCAGCATGTGCTATCATCGCGCAGCTGAACTTCGACAACGACATGATAGAAGTGAATGACGGCTGGGTGTTCAAAGTATCAACAAGAACATTCGTTCATCGTCCTATCGCGTCTATAACCAACGAAGCACAATTCTCCGCCGCCATGATTAACGATGAGACACAACTCGTACTGGTCGACGATTGGTCAGCGTCTACTATGGATTCCACCCTTGCGAAAACTTTGTTGCAGGGTGGATGGTGGCGTCAATTAAACATAAGAGCCCAAGATGTGTTGACAACAACAGTCCCTTTTACATCACAACAAACAACGTGCCAGATTTTGGGTATGAGAACGAAAATGTTAGAAGACGGTTGGCCATCTTCGAGACAAAGTCATTGCCAGAAACCATCATCGATGCAGACAAATGGATGTACGACAACGCAATGGCATGCATCTCGTGGATGGCCCAAGAACTGAACGAAGGTATCGATATGGTGGATCGCGAAGAACGGTGGTATGAGCATAACGTGTTGGCAGTCACTACCGCCTAACCTCGACGAAGTAACTTTAGAAGAAATTACTTACAAACCACCCCACGAGTACTTTAATCCTCTCCCGCGAATCCACGCCAATTTTGAACTCGAAGCAGAAGATCGACTGCGAGACAATAGAATCGGAAACTTTAGAAGACGAACAAGAACCAATCATACGTTCCGATATCGATCCTCCAATTCCCTGTAGTACATTGGTTATCAAACGGAAAAGGAAAAGGCGGTAGTGTGAACATTGTGTGTGTGTATGGTGGATATATGCCAAAACAAGAAGTTGTGTGCTGGTCGTAAAGATCGCTTAAGAAGAAGACTCCATTGTATGCCTGGCTTACAACTTGAGAGTAGAGGTAAACCGCTTTTGTCCAAACATTTGGTTGGTGGTCAGACTAATTAATACTTGGAATTCATCTTCGAATTCATCAGTGCTGTCGCTCGCTGTAGTTTCTTCTTGGGCATGATTCTTCAGGCTATTTAAGAGTTTATTTTCACAATCTTTCACTATCTCGAACTTTTTTCTTTTCAAACCATGCCATTTGAAGACGAATTCCTCGCTTGAACTCGAGAATACTTTCGTATCGCCACCTGGTGATTTCCATTTCCCTATCAGATTCAAAACATCACACGTAAAATGCTTTAATTGCTTTATATTGCCATTCCATGAGAGCTGAGGGCCACAGACGACAAGAAAGTTGTTTCTTGGGGATAATTTCTCGATTTGATCGCTTTCATTTTCACATTTTGAACTTGAAATTGTCAAACATGAGGAGCTCAAGATTTCATGACCAGCCGCAATCTTGGTCATGGTGAAATTTGGCATTGAACAGTCAGCCATGTTTACATGCAATTCACGCAAATATGATTGGCCAGTTTAGTTGTCGCGACCTTGGTTACTTTTGTGGTTATATAATAACTGGATATAATATATAATAACTATGATATAATAACTGGACTGTTTTGAAAACACAAATTACATGCAGGGCCGATGGTCGGACTTTCGGTTTCAGATTCGCAGATTCAGATTCAATCTAACAAACCGTAAATTATGGAAGAGTTCTTCAGTATATACTATTCACTTAACGATTCCATCGATGTGCATATAATCGAGCTTCGAACAAAGCTATTTTTGGGCCTGTAGAGCGAATCATTTGGTCACGAAAAATCCAGAAAGCGAACCGAACATAATAACCTTATGACGTTCCGACATCTTGTCTCGAACGCCGCTCGAAGTATTATTCGATTTTTCGCAAAAGGTACACCGTTCTTCAGTTGATTCCATCCATAACCATAATATTGGCTACAGTTTGAAGCAAACTATAGTTCTTTAACGTTTTTGGTTTCGTCAGGAAAAATCCAGAAAGAGAGCTAACGTAACGCGGCTTTTGTAATTTGACTACAACGTAAACAACAGAGCTGACAACGAAATCGCTTCGCGCGACTCTTATTTATCGTTTTACGCCTTCTTTTGTCTATTCCATCCATCTTCGAATATTGGAAAATGTGATAGATTAAAAATATTTTTCGAAATATTAATCGTTTGCACCAGAAAAATCCAGAAATGAAACGAGCACTTTGACATAAAATCAGGGGGGTTCACAAACACTTTTCTTGTAGATTTTAGCCCTTTTAATGTAACCGTTTACTGTTAGTAGAAATAATTATTTATTGCAAATATAACATTTAGCATTTTGGAAAATTTAACATTCAAACTTCTGAAAAGTATAAGTTTACGAACCCCCAACTTTTCAGTCCCCCTCCGAAATTTTGTAGTTTCAGATTCGAGCCAGAAAGTATACACCAATTGCATAAACAATGATTATGGATAAACCGTTAAGGGAAACATATCCGTTTGTCGATTCCATTCATGTAGGTTAAATGTCGTTTTCTACAGCGTTCTTTTCATATTGATACAGTGTTTTTTAAAGTCAGGAAAAATCCAGAAAGCGAACCAAACATAGTGTCCATTGCGTCATTCCGACATCATGTCTCGAGCTTCGACGAAAGGTTTTCTTTTTTTGGAAAGGCATAAGGTTTACCCAGTTCTTCCGGGCGATGCCATGCATAACCATAATATAGGCTACAGTTTGAAGCAAACTATAGTTCTTTAACGTTCTTGGTTTCGTCACGAAAAATCCAGAAAGAGAGCTAACGTGATGCGGTTATTGTAATTTGACTACAACGTAAACAACAGAGCTGACAACGAAATCGCTTCGCGCGACTGTTATTTATCGTTTCACGCCTTCTTTTGTCGATTCCATCCATCTTCGAATATTGGAAAATGTGGTAGACTTGAAAATATTATCGAAATATAAATCGATTGGGCAGCAAAAATCCACATGTGAAAGGAATATATATATATATATATATATATATTTCAAGGGTGGTGTCAGGGGAAACCCTAAAATGTTGATGCCTATTCATGTGGAAATTGGCCATGTGTGGAAAATGCGATTCCTTAATTTGTCATTGGTAATAGTTTGGAACAAAACCCAAAGTGTAGATAGTGTATCTGCCTTCGTTATAACATTACGACTAAGCTGAAAGAGCGAGAAAGGCTTTTTGGATGCCAGGTATTTGTCCAAAGTATTGTATAGCCAGGGGCGCAACTAGAGGGGGGGTTGGGGGGGGTTGCAACCCCTGCCCTTTTTAACCCCTGCCCTTTTTAACTCATGCCCTTTTTGTGAGACCTCTAATACTATCTATCAATACTTACTTAGACATTAGATAAACAGATAAGTAATCGTCTGTTGTACATAGTACGCAATACAATTCTCTGCAAATCTGGCGAGACTCTGCAGAGGCTTCTAGCTCGGCTTCTAACCTTCCACTGGGTACGAGTCTTCTTACGCCCGTGCTCCTGCTTTCAGCGGTTTTCCACATTTTCTGCGGAGAGCTGAATTAGAAGTGGCAGAACAGCATTTCGTTCTGACAAATATTAGTCTTAAGGCCCGAGTATGTTCTTAATGTATATAGTCTACATACTCAAACACACTCTGCCTTGTAAAAGATGCTACACGCGTGTCATTAACTCATAGAACGTGCTTTATATATTTTGTAAATCATTCATGTTAATTTTTGGGTGTTGTTGCTGTAAGGTTGTTGTTGTGGTGGTGGTTGTTGAGTGTTCTTGAAGAAACATAACGAAGATATCTAGTATCCCAAATTGTTTAGAATACTGAGCGCAAGGGCGGCGGTTGGTTATAGCCCCCCAATATTTGAAATGGGTGGGCTAAGCCCCACGCCCAATATTTTTAGGATTTTAGAGCTAAAACACTGTTTGTTCCCTTGTTTAACGCCAACGGATATTCAGCGAAAGATAAACTAAATTATTCAAAGGTCTGGTTCGTTTTCGCCTTGAATTCTGGTGCCATGTCGGTTCTTACAGACTTCCTCACCTCCCAAACGTGCACATTTTGGACATTTTGGGCACAATCAATGAACCTGACAATTCTGTGAGGAACAATCTCAGAATGCAGGAAATACCATTTCAGAGACTCTAGTTTTCAAAAAATTTCCGGGGGAGCATGCACCCCGACCCCCCTCGAGGTTGTAGTTAGCCCTCCGAAAACACAAATTTTCCGCCACAAATGACGACTGGGCGAGTTTGCCTTTTTTTTTGCATTCAACCCCTGCCCTCGAAATTTTCTAGTTGCGCCCCTGATAGCATCTCGAACACCACATCTGTTACCCATGATGGATGGTGTCCTGTATGGTAATCGAAATCCTTCAAAACTGGGGTAGTGCAAATTTCTTTAAATGAGGACAACGACTTCTCCAGAACATAGTCGTCTGGTTGTTCTATCCAGGCCTTGCAGTAATTTTCATGCAATCCACTAATGAAATTGTTGAAGGATGGCGTCATTACCGTTGGTTTGGCTGCTTTACCTCGTCTCAGACTCACTGATTCCCGTAAGATGCTTTGAACAATGATTTTAACATTACTCAAAAAGGACTTCCATGATTGAGGAAATTCGTCATCCCAAACTGTCTTCCATCGAAGGTAAAACCCATAATTTTCGGCGCTTTCTCGATATATGAACAAACCGAAATTCAAATATTAACCCTTATCCTAACCCTAAAATTGACTTGGGTTGATGTTATAATAATTTTAAATTTCGGTTGCTCATATAAACATATATACGATTATATTAAAGGTGCAGTCCAGTCCGTTCTGCGCATGTATGATATTTCAAACGTTGGGGACGAGTATTCAGGCGCGAGTGGTAGTTTGATATATTATCTACATTTAGGAACAGAACAGCTTCTTATAACACACTTTTTAGGCGGAAAAGCTCAAGCGTGAAAAAAATCCGCAATACTTCATGTTCAATGTTTATATAACGCGATGTAAACAGACTGGACGGCACCTTTAAGTATAACAATTTTAAGATAATCATGGAAACCTATTGAAATCTATTTGTTTAGTTTACCTGCTTTTCACGATTTCCCAAGCTATTCCATTTACCTGTGGACAAGTTTTTTTCAATTATATCAGATAAGTTACTGCCATGTTCCTTGGAGTACCACAACGAGTAACAGGGATGGATCTAGGATATTTTGTGAGTAGTTTCTGTGCGCCGAAGGCGCGAGAAAATTCTAGGGGGGGTACGCGGGCACGCTCCCGCAGCAAATTTTTGATTCTAGAGTCTCTGAAATGCTATTTCCTGCATTTTGAGGGCAGTTTTAACAAGAACATTTTAAGATCATTGACAATGACAAACCATGATTTTATGGTCTATTTTCTCATTGTGAATGATAATACCTGACCTGGTTTCCAAAATTGTGAAAACCAAGTTTAATATGAAATTCTAAAAGTACAGTAGGTGGTGATGATTTGGAAAGTAGCCGACCAGAGTTTGCCGGTTTCTAATGAATTCCTGAATATAAATACCCAATCTCTATGAAAATTTTAAATATTAAAATATATAATAATTACATTGGTGAACATGCATCATTGATATTCATAAAAACTCTTCATGTTTCTCTCGGAGGATGATTGTGAAATAGAATGGAAACACTGCACATCCTCACATCTTCTGTACATCATCTGAAGTTCATATTATGTTGACTTGATGAGTTTACCTATATCTACAATACTTCTTCAAGTGAGCCTGCTACTTTTAAAATTAATCAAACCCCTACAGTATGTACAGTACTTTTCTATGTGAATGGAGCCTAGTCTAGTACATGTTGCTAGACTTATACATGCACAGTAATTAAATCAAATATCATGTTTTAGAGGTGTATCCATCAGAATTTCTCCAAAGTGAGAACTTATTAACCTGCAATGAATTATGAATTGAGTAAGACTTTACATATATACATGCATAGAATTGGAATCTACTAAATACAATAGATCTAATCATCACTGCACAAGATGTATGTCATTCTCATTCATCTGGGATGAAGAGCAGCAAATATGTCAATAATTTGTTCCAGGAGCATGCATTTAATACATATACAATATTCATTTACATATACATTTACATATACAGGATATCATTGTGGTTCTCATTACCTACTCCAAAACCAAAAAAACAAAACAATCAAAGATGCTACAGTATCTCTAGATAGCATCTTACTTACTAAATGCTGTTTAGATCAGAAATCTTTCTAACAGTCCCCGTCATCACATCATGTATCAGCTACACAGATTATTTAAAGGCGCTGGTTCATGTAGTGTATATACAAAGCTTTACTAAACTGACCTTGTATTAGCGAGGAAGAACGTACTTGATTTTGAAAGTTGTTGAAGACCTTGGTTTGGCAATGGAATGGACGACTGCATAGGCTAATCGTACGAAAATATGGCTGCAAATCCCGCCATCGTCAATAACGATTTCACTTCGCGTGAGCCAAAGTGAAAACCCGCGAAGCGCCGGTCCTATTTATAATTTTTGAGTTCGTGAGTAGTTTCCGTTAATTGGATTCACGACGATAGCCAATCAGAGACGATTTTGAGTAGTGTCCGTGTGGTTCCACGCGAGCTGAGTAGTTTCCGTGGAGTTTTTCACACGAACCGAGTAGTTTCCGTGGAGTTTGAGTAGTGCCCACCACAGATTTCCACGCGACTGCACACGGCGCTGCCCGCTGGTAGTAAAAGCCTGGCGCATTAGAACAAAGTCGCAGGGTATTATCACCGGGAGCGATCGATATCCGCAGCGCCACTCGAATAATAGCTTTGAAAGAAGGAATCCGAAAAGTATTAAAGTACTAGATAACAAAACTATACTATTAAAAATATTTAAGAGTATTTTTTATCTTTCGTTCATCAACATCTGACTAGTTTCTGGAAACTACTGGCACTAGTCTGGATCCGCACCTGGCTATACATAGCTGCTTTGTTGAAACAACTTACCAACGTTTCAGATTCGAACACTGATTCTCCCAGTTTAACAATAATCCAAACGTATTCGTATCAGGTAGATATGCTTTGTTGAAACAAATCTTTCCTCGTCATTAGAATATGAGTGCGCTCCTTAACGCACATATACGGCACTGCCACTGAGGTTAATATTAACGGATGTTTCAGATTACAAAAAATTCTCTTATACTTACTTTAACAATAATACTTCTTGTGTACGAAACCTTGAGGACAAGGACAAGCATGCACCGATTAAACAGACACAAAACAATGCCTGGTTTATTCTGGAAATTTTCGCAGAGACTGGCATGCTGACAATTGTCCGATAAACAAACCCCCCTTCTTACCTCGTTGGAAGAAATCGACAAAAGCCCAAATTTTCACGATTTTCGCGGATTTCGACCAAAATTACTAGTAAAAGCTAAACTACATTCAAAATTCTCAAGGGAAATTTAAAGTTTCGTCTGTTATTTGAATACGTGGATGGCCAGCAGTTCAAAACAAGGGTAAGAAAGGGGTTGAATTTCCATATAAAATCCCGAAATGACGTCACATAGACTATCGGTAGTAAAAGTCGAAATTAAAATCAGCTGTTATTTCTAAAATAAAACATTATCGTAAGAGTTAGGGTTAGTATATATTAGGTGGAGGGTTAGGATTAGGATTAGGGTAAGGTTTGGGTTAGCCATTATGTTTTAAATTTGGGGATATTTATATGGAAATCGAGCCAGAAAGTGCGCTGTGTAAATCGCAAACTGTTTTGCATAATATCCTTTTATTTGTGTCAAGCCATTTTGTTTGCTTGCCTCCTGTGGTGCTTGATTTCAACTCGCCTACACTTTGTTCAAAATGCAATAAAAATACGTTTCACGTTGGGAAATGCAACACAGAAAGGCAGGTTACCGCTTTCTGGCTTGACTGGCTAATTCAGTGTTGTTCAACCACTATTTACTGTATCACGAAAGGCTTGACCGGTTAATTCTTGATCATACACTATTCATTAGCCAAAGCTTGACCGGCTAATTGTTATTCAAATTCATCAGCAAAGGCATGTTGCCCAAATTCATATTTTATACTAACATTACCTGAATATGAAGCCTGACTGTTTGTGTATTTTAGACTGTTTGTGTATTTTACATTGTAGCATGTACAGTAGGTTATTTAAGCTAGTGTACTGAGCTCTATAAGTGCAAGTTGACTATGCATTATATTTCATATTTTGCAGTTGTCCTATCAATAGCTCAAGGCGAATGGAAAGAAAGAATATAGTAACTAAATAAATAATGTTGATGGATTATTACCACACATGAAGATAATGAATGACCAATTTTTCAGCTGTCAACTTTGTCCTTGTGGTTTATTTGGTAAAGCCAGCTAACTAACAACCCCAGCTAGCCCTGTTTGGTTGTTCTCACAATTAAGCAATCATTAATAAGCAATTATTGAGTATTTATATTGTAGGTTGTTATCAGTATGTATATTTACTCATGTGCTTGCACTGATACATGTTTCAATGTTATAAAAATTATGTAGGTTGTTGGTCTGTGCTGTTAAATACTATTTTTAATTTCGTTGATAGTTTACAAAGTCATATACAATTAAGTAAGAAATAATTATGTTTCTATAATGAAACTGTGAAAGTTATTGCTGTTAAAGGGAGAGAACACTTGATAATAATTATGAAGCGTTCTAATTGTAATGTGTACTGTATTTAGCTCGTTCCATTGACCATAATTTGAAATGGTGGACGGACGGATTTATTAAGAACATTCTATTGCGATAATTTGGGGTTATCATTTATCCGTCGCTGCGCGCGACCCTAAAACTCTATTAGTTTGCTTTCTTTCTTGTGGTCTAAAATGGCTCCAAGTATCTCGCAACTTTAAACTTATCTTGAATAGGAAATATACTTGTATCTGAACCTCTGAGTGTCCGAATCCGGCATTTTGTATTAGCTAACGAAAATTGTCAAAAAGAGAAGGGGAAGGCTAAAAGGGAAAATCGAAGCCCATGCTTTTGGGAGCAAAAGCCTTAGCAACCGACCACCGTGTCGTACAGAACTCAGCAGATCGCCTTATAATATGTAGCAGCAAGTTCGACTGCTACACTGGCTACCAGTAAGACAACGGATAGTATTTAAAATTCTACTTCTTACCTATAAAGCTTTAAAGCTTTAACTTGCGCCAGGATACATCAGGGACATGTTACACCTGTATAAACCTATCAGACAACTACATTCATCTGCTCAAGAATTGCTAACAATTGCACTCACAAGACTATCACGCTATGGTGAACGAGCTTTCCAGCATGTAGCACCAAAACTTGGAACTCGTTGCCAGGTGAAACTCGTCGCTGTACCACCAACTAGTTTTAAGACAAATATCAAAACTTATCTTTTTAATGAAGCTTATAATTAGTTTAGGTTTTTATCTTATATATACATATATTTTTACACAAAAACATTTAATAGTTTTTAGTTTACCATTTTGGTATTTCATAGAATTGTAAAGCGCCATTGGGCTAAATTACGGTGGCCCACAAGTGCAAATCAATTTACTTTTATTCAAATCAAATCTTTTTAATTAAAAACAAAACTTTCTCTTTCAAAACAAATTACTTTTTTCAAAAACAATTTTTTTTCTTTTCTGCTTGGACCTGAGAGAAAGAGTATTGTTTCGAAAGAAAGTAATTTGCTTGGGAAAAAAGAATTTTGTTTTTGCGTAATGATATCATTTCGAATCAAAACTCTTTCTTTCAAAACAAAACTTACTTTCAAAACAAAACTCTTTCTTTCAAATCAAAACTTTTTCAAAACAAAACTTTCTTTCAAAACAAAACCTCCCCGATCCACTTTTAGAGTTCAAAGGCCTGGAGCGAGTTCAAAATGGCGTATGTTTTGATATTTGATACAAGTTCCAGCGATTTGCGGTATGTTTTGCGAACGTTGTAGCGGATTAATCGAACAGGATTTCTTGTTTTGTACACAATGCAGAACAGAACTGGACTGCGAAGAGGTTATTATAACTCACTATTTTCAGAAAGGCTTCGAGTACAATAAAATAATCTTGCTTTTAGCAAAGTTCCATGGAGTTCACATGAGTCTCAGAACACTCAAAATCAAGTTAATGTCCTATGGCTTAGGTAGAAGGTCAGTGAATATAGACGAAGTATTGATTAGAAGAAGAATCCGCGAGTTGCTAGAAGGGCCGGGTTGCATGCATGGGTATCATGCCGTGTGGCATACCTTACATCTTGAAGGCATGTTTGTTCCAAGAAATCTTGTTGAACGTTTGCTACGTGAACTTGATCCAGAGGGATGTAATTTAAGAAGATCCCAACGCCTTACAAGGAGAAACTACGTTTCCGTGGGTTCAAACTATTGCTGGCATATCGATGGATATGATAAACTGAAACCCTTCGGGTTCCCCATCCACGGCTGCATAGATGGTTGGAGCAGAAAAATCCTATGGCTTAAACTATCACGTACAAATAACAATCCAAATGTTATTGCACAATTCTACTTAGAGACAATCATGGAAGTGAATGGTTGTCCCAAAAAGGTACGAAGTGATTGTGGAACAGAAAATGGAGTAGTTGCTGCCATGCAGTGCTACTTTCGTAACAATGAAGATGCTCATATTTATGGATCATCACCACATAATCAGCGTATAGAAGGGTGGTGGTCATTCTTTCGCAGAAGCAGAACGCAATGGTGGATAAATTTCTTCAAGGATCTTATTGAAAGGGAAGAGTGTTTGTGGTTCAGCTTTGCTACCCTTTTGCAGCAAGATATCGACTATGTGAAGAAGCACTGGAACAGTCATTATATTAGGCGATCAAGATTTGACACAGTTGGTGGGAGACCAGATGAGTTATACAATATCCCTGAGCATTATGGGGTACCTGATAACATTGAACCAGTACCACAAGAGAAGTATAGTCATGCAGCTAATGACTACCCTTACCAGGATGAAGGTGATAACATATACCAGGAGTACTTCAAGTATGTTATGGAATCCAATGACCTACAACCACCAACTAACTGGAGAGATGCACTTACACTTTACAATCAAGTGTTACAGTTTGCAAATGGTCTTCAATTACAAATTTAATATTAACTAATGTACTTGTAGTTGTACATGTGTCTGACTTTAGAAGACAATCAAGATATTTTATGAAAATTTTATGTACAGTACTATAACAAAACCCAGAACATTAACACAATTCTGGAATGTTTAAAGTACCATGCAATGGAAAAATCGTTTATTCAATTTTTTTTTTATCTAAAAGTATTTTCAAAATGAGACAGAATGGCACTCTTGGTTTCTCAATTCCAGAGATATTCAAATAACAGATGGGAATGAAGAAAGTATACTCTGTACAGTATGCTGTTGCCATGGAGACCGCTTGATATCAGATCTCCATTTGTAAAAAAAGGTTCTCCACGTTTACCACAAACTCCTGGTAGCTGCTTGTTAATTGAATTGTAGTATTTCACATTTTGTGAATTTTATTTAGTCTGTGTGAGTAAAATAATGACGTCATATCCGATCTACTATAATATGCATATTTCCAAAACCCGAGTATCTCTGGAACGAGATAAGATATTGAGAAACCGAGAAAGCCATTCTGTTTCATGATGGATATAATTTTAGATAAAATCAAAATTGGATAAACTTTTTTCCATCAGTGGCAGCAAAGAGACTTTCAGGAATTGGCAGGTTAACCCCCTCTCTAATCATGTCCAATATCTGTTATAAAATACTGTGAGAAAAAGATTCTTCAAAACACTATCAGTCCATAGTACACACTGTTTACTATAATTACGGTGTAAGTGTACTTAAATGTAACTGTGCTACTACAGTACCTGTATAACAAATTTCAAACTGTACAAAAATAATTTTTTTTAACAAATTACAAACTGTACTAGTGTACGTCTATTTGATCTGGTGCCGTGCTCATTGACATTGTTTTAATTGTTTGCATAACTAGCTGGATAGAGTTTCTGAATTTACCCTGTTACAGTAATTTCAAACTTAACTTCAAAGGTAATCAACACACCTGCATTGGGAGGTCATGGCCACAAAATCACTGAAAACTTAAAAAGTATTAATTTCTTTAAAGTGCCTATACAGCCCTTTCTTTTTTTAGTTATCTGTATAGAGGATCAAAAAATAGCTGACAAGTTATTTTACAGGTTTTGATTTGGACTTTTCGTTTAGAAGATATTTTGCATCCAAATTAAGAAATGTAAGCAAATTCCGATTAAAAACCGAAAACGTATTTCTGCCAATTCTGGAGTCTGGAAACTAGGTTGTGATGTACTAGGTTGTGATGTCATTTAAGAGATGAGTCCAGGATCTTCCCAGCTTCGTAGACAAACGAGCTCGATTCCCAGATTATACTATAAAATTTATCGTTTATGTTGAACTATTCAATCATGCCAGATAGATACGCAGTGTATGGATGTTCTAATGAAGCGAATTTGAAAGAAAAAATATGTCCATCGTATTCTTTACTTGAACGATACGCGGACAGTAAATATGAATATCACATAGAGAACTTGCAGTGTGTTTAATACAGTTTTTACAAGTTCACAAAGGCAAAACACACACTCGTCTCTTAAATGACGTCAGTGTGGCTCGTTCCAGGCCTTTCTAATTTGCGGCTTTTTTATATAAATAGCAATGTATAAAGAGTGATATCTTCCAAACGAAAATTCCAAATCAAAAAACTGTAAATTAACTTATCAGCAACTTTTTCATCCTCTATACAAATAACTAAAAAACGAAAGGGCTGTTTTGGCACTTTAAGATTTTTGCTGTTGCTGACTGTAGTACACATGGAAGAGGTCAAGGAACTGATCTTTATCAAGGTCACATGAAAGAGAATCAATGAAAAACAGTGATTTCATCTGCTCTGGGTTTTCTTTAATTGCTTCAAGAACTTTACAGGTCTTCAGTCTATCACCAAGCTGAGAAATCTTGAACCAAGTCTCGTATCACAATATATCTACATATAAATGATTTCTATGTATAAGTAATTTCCATTCAAAATGTTGGGATTTTTATATATCTTTCAAAAACTCATTAATATTCATTGACCAAATTGTCCAATCACATTTCCGTATTTAGTCACGCGCAAGGATTTTACACCTGATAAAACCATGAATACTAATCAGCATGAAAATTATAAAGTAGTCTCTACGAACTTTATATAAAATTCCTGCTAATTTGCATTTCATTATTTGCATACCCAACTATGCGAATCGAAAACAAATCGATTTACATTGTTCTAAATCAACCCAATTTACCTCTAATAGAAACCAGTACACTCCCTAGTGATTACAATCAATTGTTTTTGAAGCTATTTAAAACACTCCAACTCGCGTTTTATCATATCTAAAATGCGCGCTCGCATTTTAAATATGATTCAAACACTCATTAATAATTCATGAGGAAAAGACAAAAGAAAATCACTACCGTATCGTGTCTTTAAATGTGATAAAGATTCGTCCTGATTTACATAAACTTTATGTTTGATTTTCTCGGCTTAGACAACATCG
This sequence comes from Chrysogorgia sp. JL179-B06, assembly GCA_035772405.1. NCBI lineage: Eukaryota > Metazoa > Cnidaria > Anthozoa > Scleralcyonacea > Chrysogorgiidae > Chrysogorgia > Chrysogorgia sp. JL179-B06. The sequence goes on along the minus strand of JAYKKM010000518.1, from coordinate 2,193,164 downwards.
ATTTTCAAAATTACTACACCAATGAACTTATCAAATGGGTCGCGTTTGAAGCCGTTTAATAAACTCGCAGCACGTGTTTTATCAGATCTAAAACACTCGGGCTACGCCCTCGTGTTTTATATCTGATAAAACACTGCTGCTCGTTTATTAAACAATACTAAAACGCTCCTTCTCGTGTTTTAAATACTACTTAAAAACTCATTAATAATGTATGAAGAAAACACAAAGGAAAATCACCACCGTGTCGTATCTTTATACAGTGTCCCAAAAAAAAGGCTACCTTTTCAAATTCAAATGAGCGTGTTAATTCAAACAACCGATTGTGTTTAATATCCCATGTGTATAAAACTGTGTGTTTTTATGCATTCGTAGTTCAAAAGCGATAATGAATTTCAAAGAACTACAATAGGTTGCTTGAATTAACATGCTAATTTAATTTGAAAAGGTAGCCTTTTTTCTGGGACACCCTGTATGTGATAAAGATTCATCCTAATTTACATAAATTTTAGCTTTGATTTTTTTGCGCCTCGTGTTTTATATCTGATAAAACACTGCTGCTCGTGTTTTAAACATTACATAATGTATCAGCTAAAGTTTCATCTTGATGGCTTTTTATTGTTAAAGTTGAGTTACTACTCACAGGAAGTGATATATAAACCCAGGGATATGCACAGATAGATGTTGCACAGCGACTCAACAGTGAAATACAAAGAAAGACCAGTCTGTTTATAAAAAATTCACTCAATTCCCAAACTTTCACTGTTGAATCATTCTGCATCGCGTTTGTGCATTCTGCGAGTTGTAAGCCGATTTGAGCAGGAGACATCAAGACGAAACTTTAGGAGACGATAATTATTTAATACCTGTACTAAGCAATTTCTAGAACTTCAGAAAATGCCAATGATCATAAATATATAAAAAGCTCAAACATGAGATAGGCACTTTAACCCCTTTCATGCCCAAGAGTGTCTTTAGTATTTCACTCGTCAATTGGAGACCTCCTGGGTCAAACGGTTAAGAAACTATCTCGATTAAAGCAATTGCTTGCTGTAGGCTAGCTTTCAATTTTTTCTTTCAATATTTTAATTTGAAAATAGGCTTTTAATATACTGTACTGTAATAATTTTGGAGGAACACCTCTGAAATTAATTATTTCCAAAACATTGGCTGCATTATCTGAACAAAGTATATCTTGCACTTGTTGATCTGTTGAACAGCCAGGCAACTAAAAATTAATTTTAAAAATAGCAGGAATAAAGCCCTCTTGTTACTCACTTTTATACAGTATATATTAAACTGATTAACCCTTGGAACAGACTGTTACAATTTAGCATCAGAAAATATTATCCATCAAAAGAAGACCTCTGTGCTGTTTCTGGAGATAATCTGTTTAACACAATTTGACAAATATTTTACAGTAGTCCACATATTTTGTTATTTAACTTATTAAACACAAAGCTTATCAAGGATAAGTGCCTCTGGTGCTCGCTTCCCCCTTTCCGAATCCTAGCTTCTGCCCCAAACAAAAAATCCTAGATAGAACCCTGATAGTTTATTAATTCGTTTGTTGATGGATGAGGGTAATTGTCATAAGATGGGAGGTGGTTGGATAAACGGTTGATATAAAGTGGATCATCATTCGGTTTCCGGTATGGTTTGAGTTTTCCGTTCGATAGGTCAAGTTATGTCAAGAAAGTTCACGCTCTTAGATTTGTTTACGCTCTTTAGATTGTTTGTGGTGTGTGCTCTCTGGCCCAGACTCTAGAACTGGACGAACAAAGTATGGGGATCAATACTCTTCTGCAATTCAAACCAGTAAAAGATGTGGTAAAAAACGAAGCGATAAGGAACTTATCGGTGGGAAAAAGCAGCAGTATGTAAGTGGTTGGATTCATAGAGGTTTGGCAGAGAGGAAAGAGGTAAGACAAGCTGTCAGATCAGATGTGATACTCTATAAATATTCTTATAAATATTTATATTTGTTTTAACCTATTTATATGTGTGAATCTGATTAAAACTTGGCTTGATCAAGTATTCAATTTTGATTGAAACAGGAATAGAAAAATCAGTAGTGTGTTTCATCTTCTAGCTGCATTGATCATGTGTGTGTTATGATATTACATTTATAAATATTCATATTTATTTAGTACAGTCCCGTGACTTGCGAGCAAGGCATACATGTACTGCATCACGAGGTTTGGTGCCTTTTGAAGCGTCTTGGAATAAAACGTACCTGTCCTTTTGTGTACAACTTTCTGATGTTTACATGATCATAACAGTGTGGAGGTATGCTACAATCCTGGCAAAAATTAATTGGGACACTTGTGTACAAAAGAACGCGATCGTCACAATTCACAAGATTGCCCAAAAGAACGCCGCCCCTCCCCCCCGTGCAATGTTGGCAGGAAAAATATTAATAAATAGCACACTGGGTTTGCTGCTGATTTCCGGATCAATTTTCTACTGATTGTCCCAATAATTTTTGCCAGGATTGTAGGAGAGAAAGGTATTCATCTTTACATAAACATTGTACACTGTACGTGATTAAAAACAAATCAACTATCTGATTTACTATTTTTGTTATCTTTAGAGAAAGAATAAAGAGGGTCGTACAGGGGTATTTTCGTGATGCCTGATTAACTGAATAATATTCTCCGAGAAACGTGAATTTAAAAAGTTATTCTTCGTGATCCGTGACCCAAGGATTTCGCGTGACCTGTGAAAGAGTTTCATTGATAACCGATATTCGTGATTTTACGACTTATTTCATGTGATTTGGAGAAATTGTGAAGGTGTATCAATAATAAAAACATCGAAACATCGATGGTCATCGCAATCTCGTTCCTACAGGCTTCGCTGTGCTACGCGAATACTCTGGGAACGAGATTGTGGTCATCGATGACATACTATCTAGCTATCTAAAGAATGTGGAAAGAACAGACCTAACAAAAGTCCAACTTTCCAGCGTTGTTAAGGCAAGCATTAGCATCATTCTTTGTGCCAGCGATGTGGACCAGGTAATCTATTCTATCAACTTAGAGATGGATGGAGTAGCAGTTAAAGGGAGATGTCACCATTTTGGAAAAATATCCATCCTCTTGCACAGAAGTGGTGTCCATGTGCGTGAATCGTAATATCCTTGATCTGTCTCACAAGGGCAACCCAGGAGGAATCACAGCTATTGCAATGTCAACACTCGAGGAAACTACTGTCCTAGAAACGGAACTGTCGAATGTAGTGAAAGCGCACATGTGGCTGTGTTCCTTGGTGGTATAGTTTATGTAGACACCGGAATACTGCAAATAAAGACGAAGATCTGTGGTGAGGAGACCGTAGTTATTGCTGGCACGGGAAACAAGGAAATTCAAATGGAAGGGGAGACCAAGCATCATTTGCGCAGCCTGTGGGCATGTGTCTGGAGCTTGATAAGAACGTTTTCATCACCGATGCTCAAACTGGCTCTGTCAAGCCTCAATAGAAGGCATTGTAAAATATCTGCGTCATCTCGGACTTCTGCTGTATAAAGTGTTTTCGGTTCATATGAAACATCAGAGTCCCAAAACTTTCCCTACCCCAAGCAATCGAACTTCTGCAAGAACTTGACAGTTACTTGACAACAACAACTGCGAAAGCATTGTCACATAGCAACGACGGCAACACAAACAAGTAAGACAAATAAAGCAGTGCTCATGGAACCATTTCTAATCAGAAAGCTTTCAGTCAGTATGATCTTAAAGATCTGGGAGTTAATTAAAAAACTTATCTCAAGCTACACAATCGATCTGTACACCTACCTATCTAACAGTTCAGGTTGAAAACCTACACGCAATGGGTCATTTCAAGGACCAGTTCCTGACCAATTTGCAGTATGCATGGAATCTGGCTAATACATTATACAAAAGCATTAAGCGTGTAGTACACTGGAGTGCCCACGACTACACACATGATAAATCATATCCAGTTCTGTGCCAAAGCACTCCACTGAATGCCATCCTAAGGATGGATCATCTTAAGCCTGTACGACATATTAAATAGACTGGAAAAAACCTCAGGATTGAGTGGGCGATGACCAATGGAAAAGCTGTACGACAGAGAAGTGTGAGGCAAGAGACTACCATGTTCAAAGCTGGAACATTTCCATTAAACATGTACAGAACGATAGACTATCTGAAAGATTAAGTCTCCTTAAGCCCTGTTGCAGTGGAAAATCAGCCGGTCACTGCGATTACGACTCCTACGCCGTCTACATCACATGATGCCACTGAAGAGGGTCAAGCAGAAGAGCAATCGGAGGTAGAAGACGAGGAAGAGTACGACACGGATTCAGATGCAGACAACAGTGACGATGACAATACATTGTACAATTTAACGTTCCTTCGCGGCGTCACTACACGTTGTGGATGAATGGTAAGAGTAGTTCATCGTGAAAAAAAAATAAAGACCAATAAAGGAGCTTAGCCTTCAATGTTTACAGACCTTTACATATCTATTCTAGTGATAAAAATACTATATTACAGGGCTAGGGCCTTCCCAGAAACCTAAATAAGTTTATTATTTCCGTGATTCGAAAAAATGAAATTTTGGTACTTGTGATTCGTTATTTTCTCTGACCGTGAACCGTGCCAGGGACCCCCTGTATGGCCCTAGGCTAGGTAGACTTATTAAAGGCTCAAGGCAAAATATATGAGGCTGAGCAACTCAGATCTGCAACAGCAATTCCAGATAACGAAATCCATATGAAGTTGATTAAACTAAATTACTGTATGCAATCATTGTCATTTGATGTGTTACGATCAATTGGGTGCTTTTAACTGGATTGTATCTATCCCAATTTCAAACATATTAAACATTCTTTTTCATTGTATCTAACTATGTAAAGATGCAGACAAAACAGTTCTGTATTGTGTTGCACCATATGAGGCACCCTCACAGCTGGTGTTCATGGTTCATTCAGGTCTAGCAGACTTTGCCATCAGTGATGACTCAGATTTGTTGGCTTATGGATGCAAACAGGTTGTATTCAAATCAAATTTAATGGGGGATACCAAAGTGCTCGTCCTTGCCACAGTGCTAGCTAGAATCGTTGGAAATATGTAAAGAAGAGTTTATCGATTTGTGTATTATGGCTGGTTGCGATTATTGTATGCTTACTGGTGTTGGAATTAATAAAGCCAGATGCATTTTTAAAACAGCCTATCAGAATAAAAGACTGTTTGTTTAAAGCATGTTGAAAACATGTTTCCTTCAAAGGTGGACAGCAGCTTTCTGAATAAATTTCTTGTTGCAAAGGACTGCTTCAAACATCATTGTTTTCAATATCCTCACACTGAGAGCTGTAAGACTGACATAAATTTTGAATGAAAGTGTGGAAAAGAAAGCGAAAGATTTATATTTTTAATACAGTATATATTTTTGCTAGCCAATTATATCTCAAAATTTCAGAAATTAGTTATAAATAAATAAATAATCATGTCTTATAGGGACCAATGTTTAAGGCATTTGATGTAAATCAGCAGAGGTGAATTTGCAAACAAAACCCCCATTAAAAGGATATGGCAATATAAATTAACTTTATCTCATTCGATAGAACTCGTAAAATGGTATAAGAAGACCTTTTACAATTTTTCTGTATCTTTCTTGGTTTTTGAAATATTTCTGACAATTATGACAAAAGACAGTATGACAAAAGACAGTCTACAATCCACCATCTTGTTCTAATATTTGACCTAATTAACTAGGAAATTGGTGACGTCACAAGCAGGGTAAACCTGATGAAACCACTCCATAGGTGACCGAATTAACGCGGAAGGCTTTTTAAAATGTTGTGGGCCAATTGAAAATGGAAATAGTGCAACATAATCGAGTTTCTGGCTCATAATGTCGTAAGGTTGGCAAGATAAAAATTTCACTTTACCCTACTTATGACGTCACATGCATATCGACGGACAGCACGCTGTCTTTCGTCAAATTATTTCGAAAACAAAAAAAGATAAGGGAAAATTGTAAAAGGTCTTGTTATACCATTTCACGAGTTCTTTCAAATGAGACAAAGTTAATTTATATTGCCATATCCCTTTAACTGTCGAAAATTTCCAATACTTTTTTTACAATATTCTTAATACTTTTGGGTAATATTTTTCTTCTGGAGCAAACAAAGATCTCCTGGACCTACTGGCAAAGTTCTGTGTCTTTACTTGTTTGTTTACAGATTTACAAGGGGTATCTCTAGTTGAAATATGTGTCCTCTTGAATGGACATTGGCGCTCTACAGGATGAACCATTGGCGCTCTACAGGATGAACTATTGTCGCTTACGCATTGTGCGCACGCTCACTGCTTGCAGTTTGAGCGCTCTGGCATGGTTTTTGATGTCCCACATTTTGTGTGGCATCAAGGGTACTGTAAATAGCAGTTATCTTCATCCTGCTCATCAGCACTACACTGATGAGACCCAAAAGGCCGAAACGGTACCGTCTGTTGTTAGATATCGCTCTATGACCTTTAGGTCATATTGTGCGCTCTACAGGATGAACCATTGTCGCTTACGCATTGTGCGCACGGTCACTGCTTGCAGTTTGAGCGCTTTGGCATGGTTTTTGATGTCCCACATTTTGTGTGGCATCAAGGGTGACTGTAAATACCTGCTCATCAGCACTATACTGATGAGGCCGAAAAGGCCGAAACGGTACCGTCTGTAGTTAGATATCGCTCTATGACCTTTAGGTCATATTGAGCGCTCTATAGGATGAACCATTGTCGCTTACGCATTGTGCGCACGCTCACTGCTTGCAGTTTGAGCGCTCTGGCATGGTTTTTGATGTCCCACATTTTGTGTGGCATCAAGGGTGACTGTAAATAGCAGTTATCTTCATCCTGCTCATCAGCACTACACTGACGAGGCCCAAAAGGCCGAAACGGTACCGTCTGTAGTTAGGTATCGCTCTATGAGCTTTAGGTCATATTGAGCGCTCTACAGGATGAACCATTGTCGCTTACGCATTGTGCGCATGCTCACTGCTTGCTGTTTGAGCGCTCTGGCATGGTTTTTTGATGTCCCACATTTTGTGTGGCATCAAGGGTGGCTGTAAATAGCAGTTATCTTCATCCTGCTCATCAGCACTACACTGATGAGGCCGAAACGGTACCGTCTGTTGTTAGATATCGCTCTATGACCTTTAGGTCATATTGACCGCTCTACAGGATGAACCATTGTCGCTTACGCATTGTGCGCACGCTCACTGCTTGCAGTTTGAGCGCTCTGGCATGGTTTTTGATGTCCCACATTTTGTGTGGCATCAAAGGTGACTGTAAATAGCAGTTATCTTCATCCTGCTCATCAGCACTACACTGAGGCCCAAAAGGCCGAAACGGTACCGTCTGTAGTTATATATATATCGCCACAAGAACAAATACTATTCCTCGACGTGCCCACCATAAAAAGCCACAAACACCTTGCCCACAGAATAATCTGATCGCTTAAGGCGTGAAACTGCAGTAATTTTAACCTTTTATCGTTGTTATCCATTTTACATAGTTATATATATATACCATAAATCCTTTCTATATATATATATATATATATATATATACAAATTTATAAATAGATAGATATCCAAATTTATTTATATGGATATCCAAATTTCTTGATTAACTTATAATACATGTATACACTATTTCGTTTTCATTTTACATGTAGATGAGAAAAGAGAAGTATATATACGCCCGTATATATAAGCCCGAGTCCAAAGTTAACTATTCGACGTCGAGAATTTTGATCAACAACACCAAGTACCAAACACAACAGAATCCGTCATAGACAACCATAGACCGTGTGTGTCATCTGGAGCCCTAGCCATAGTCCAAAGTGCACTATCCGACGCCGAGAACGTCAATCAACAACACCTAGTATCCAACGAAGCAGAACCTATTTTAGACAACCATAGTCTGTGTGTGTCACCGGGGGCACTAGCCAGAGTCCAAAGTGAGCTATCCGACGTCGAGAACTTCAATCAACAACATCTAGTACCGAACGAGGCAGAACATTCCGGCCAAACAGATGAAGTAAGTGTCAGAAATGACAATAACTTTGATAACGTTTTTAACTTGTCAAATAGAGAATTAACAGCTGTGGAATTAAGAGTTATTTCAAAAGGTCTTAATTATTGTCCAACTCCCAAGAGTATTGATAATTTTCAACTAAAAAAGGACTTAACTGAATTTGGTTGATCTCTAAAACGTAAATTCTTTTTTCATGATAAATCTAATGATCAGAATACCAATATTGTTTCGAAATTTAGGAAGAAGTCTACCTGGAATCCTCCAGTTTTGGATTTAGCAATTGATTTATTTTTATCACAGCTGGAAGTTAGACTTCCTTCTATGGAAAATGAGGTTGGCCGAAGCTACAGTAATTTGAGTAGTTCGGATACATTAGCTCTCAAAAACCTTAACTACAAGGATATAGTCATCAAGCAAGCAGACAAAGGTTCTGCCGTTGTAGTTTTGGATATCGTTGATTATAAACCTGAAGCATATGGACAACTTATAGTCCAGTCAATCTACGGTTTGGGTTCAAACAAATTGCAAAATAATTTTTCTCACCGCCATACAACCAAGTATGGTAGACTTACTAACATGCTAAAAATCCCCCAACATCCGTTCGGTGGAAAACGGTGAAATTCGGCTTTGAAATTTCAACCACAGCCACAGGTAACCCAAGTCTGGTAAACTTTATCCAAATTGATATAATGAATGAAAACGACGTTTTTTAGGGCAAATATCGCTTAAGATATGAGAATGAACTTACACAAACAGATTTGGTTAAACTAGGATCTTTTCCGTCGAGTACTACAAAGCGGGTAAACATGAAAATAGAATAATTATTGTAACTATATATGAGCTTTTTTGGACAGAATGTCCTGAAGTCTCACCACTCACACAAGTTTCACATTATTATTAGGTAATAACTGTTGACGTTTTAATGCCTGCGTTTATTCATGGAACATGCATAACGAAGTCTGTCATGTTTACACTAGAGTCGAAAATCTTCATTCAAAAAGATGAAATGACAAAACTAACAAATTTATCAGTCACGCGAAAATAATTAACTATCTTCACAATCAACATCAAGTTCCAGTGCAGGGGAATTTCTACATAACTGTCCCTTACAAACGCCACAGGCAGGCGAGCAGTCTAGGCCATGTTTCTTGCATGTACACCTCAGTGTGTTACATTCTGATTTGCAATTTCAACGAATAACTTCTAACAGGGAACTGTGAGCTGGTGCAAGATCGGTGCGAACGGGAAGTAGTTTGTCATCTTTAAGTGATCATCCCCAATTCTCTGGCCTCAGCTGTACATCTCCTTTCCACTGATGCACTTGATAAAACACTCGCAAACTGTGGAAAGCTGCTGCTGCGGATGTTGGTACGAAGACCCTGTGGCGACCTTCTTGCAGAAACTCGTATACCGCATTTCAAGGCTTTCATCTGATCCACCATAAAGACATAGCAGAGCCTTCTCTCCCGCCTGGATAATCTCATCTTTTGTGGAGTCAAAACGATCGAAAATTTTAGCTTGATCACGAAACTTGGCCTCTGTTGATATCTTCTTAAACGCCACTCCTTTACCGATTCCAAAAAGTCGTGACGTGGTGTCGCATCCGAGTACTGCGTGTACGAAAAGAATATTCTTGTACATGTTTGGTCCCAGGGTCGACTTCGTCTTCTTGATATCCCACAATTTCCTCGTCTTCGAAGTCTGCTTCGGCTCGGGAATAAAGAAGAGGTCATGGCCGTCCATCGGAGCATGGTAACAAAGTAGGACTAACAGGTCCGTGTCGTCGCCGACGAGGACCGTTGTAGTCTCTCTAGCTGACTGTATAGCCGTCTGGACAATTTCGAGGTCGGCGTCACGACGGGCGTGAACTACTGTGCAACCTGAGGCTTCTAATTTTCCACCAAGAAGGTTGATAAACCTTTGTTTGTTCGCTTTGTTTGCGAGGAATTCAGCTTTCTTGGATGTAACGACCATGTCTGAGTCAAAGTTCACAGCTGGGCCTAATGTACCCGTCCGCCTCAGATGTGTGCAGTCTTTCGTCGAAGGTCCATCCTCATATCCGTCAAATACTACTGTGGCCTCGCCATACTTTCGGGTAACGTATTGAACATATGAACAACAAATAGCCTCAAATGTAAGTCCCCACGGCCAGGGTAGACGGTGCAGCAGCGCACCTCCATCAACGACAGAATGCACGTTCCCCGTAGGTTCAGCTGTTTGTTCATCCTTGGTCTTCGTCCAAATAGCATCTGCCAGAGCTGGCTTGTTTGCTTGCCTCGGTAGGAGTGACGATTCAAAAAGAGCCGGGGGGTAGCTGCACATTTCGTACCTGAAAAGGGACTGTGGGTTCTCAAATCTTCCACCAGTGGCCACAACACTAAGCCTTTGAAACAATAATTGAGGGTCAATTTGTTCATTTCCATCAGCTAATTTTACCGAGTGTCACGGCTTGCTCTTTCTTTTTGAAGGAATAATCATGAATGTTGCAACCGACCATCGAGTTCAATATCTTCCTTCCAACCTCCCTTGACTCATCAACGTTCACGTCTTCATCTGCAACGATGCCTGTCGTTATGTTACGTAGAAACGGATCGTCACTGAAAGGATTCCTTGCCTGAAGGTAAGCGATAATCTCTTCTGTATCTTTGTGATCTCGCTCTTTCCTTGCTGTTGTTGAGTCCTTGTGTTGTTCGCTTGTGAGATATCTTATACCGGTTAGATTCTGCATGGCGTTATTAAGATCTGCACATGCAGGCATCGATAAGAGCCATACCAGACGCTGAATCTCTGTCATTCCTCTTCCACGAGTTAGGCCACCACTAGTCTTGACACTGCGCATGAGAACCTTTTCTATTATAAGGTCTGTGGATAATCCTGCCCAGTAGCTTCTTGGAACGACTTGTATACGTCTGGGTGGCTCTGTTTGAGATCATCCATTAGCTGAAGGTAGACATACGCTGACTTTGCATACAGGTTATGGCCAGCAGCAGCAAAATACGGAAGCATGTCATTAACAGCTTGCAGGTGGAGATCCCACTGCCCGGTACGTTCTGCTTTGATAAATTTGCGCAGAATATCCATCATGTCCATATATTGCATCCATAGGACAGCTGTTCGCTGAGTCCACATAGACATTCTTTTCTCGGTTAGCTTCTTCGAGATCTTTTTGAGAACATTTGAGGTACATACCTGTTCCGCTATGTTTGCATCGTCTTGCAGTTGCTCGTATAGTTCTCCCGCTATTTTCAAGTCATCATCGATGGACTGCACTTGCGATTGAGGTGCTTCTTGTGCGTCAGTTGAATCCACTGTTTCACTTTCACTCTGTGGTAAAGGAATGTTATAAGTGTCACTTACTAAAAGTGAGTTGAGGGCGGCATCCACAATAAAATGCCCTCTGATGGCCCTTGATAATGCTTTCCCATTAAGCATGTGGAGCACTGCATTTTCAGCATATACAAGTTTAAGAACATCTTCAAGTCCAGATTCCGCCATTAGGTGGCCAATACAGCCGAGAAAGCTCATCTCAGTGTGTAGCCCACCTAATCTGAGGACGATGGATCGAATCTTGCTGTCACTGGGCTCATTCGGGATAATCATCAGCGCCTTCCACCATAGAGGCTGATCAAATGTAACGATTGGTGTAACTTTGTAACGACTTGTTTGGTCTGATATAAATGACAGTGTAGAATAGACACATGTCATATCACCTGGATTTAAGTCAATCATCGGTAGAAACATCACGGACGATTTTCCAGGATGATTGCCACTGCACACCAATTGCATTGTACCAGACCAACCAGGCCTCGGGGACCGTAGAATCGGCTGTGTCAGCTTCCATAGCAGATCAAGATTGGCTGTTGTGTCTTTGACTTTAAGATATTTTAGTTCCTCATATACCAGTGGAGGAGTATCGACACTCGGCCTTTTGTAGTAATGGATCTCTATTCTTCCAGCTGCAGTGATCTCTTCTGTAGTAACAGACTTATTCGGAATCGGCTTGCAAGTTGTAGTACCAGGGGTTATGGCTGCAATTATGCCCATCCCATGGAATGTCCCCAAACCATCTAACGTTCTTATGTTGTGGTCTACATTATCAGCGACATATTGGACGAATTTGTCAGTTGTAAAACCTGGTATATCAGTGCCTTGTGTTGCTGCTGCGCTTCGTTCGTATCTCTGTATGGAATTATATGAAGAACAAAATCCGTGTGCGTGTAAAGACTCCACGAGAAACTTCGATCCAAAGTGATGATGCATTTGCACACCGAGCCCAAGCTGAAGAGGAGCCAAAATAACCCGGGGCCTGACAGCTTGTATGATTGCTTGCCCGACTGATGCGATCTGTAAATCTACGTCTTTTCCAACAAAAAGGGTGCGTAAGAAGCGCTGTAAAATGTCAGGGACAAACTTTAGTGCCTTGTCAGTTGACATGTCATCACTCGTGGGGTATTCATTTGTTGAGACGTCCAGATTCTTTATGTCATTTTTGATAAGATTAGCTGCCGTTTGCACTATTCTTGCTCTCTCTGCCTGATAGTCGTCTTCCTTAGGCTGGCAGTAGAATTCATTTACTATGGATGAGACTGCACGTCGGAACGTAACGACATTGGATACATTTTTGATAGTAGTTATTACTATTCGATCTCCAAAATGTTCCTGAAGCCTTGACTTCATATACACGAAACTGTATCCGTCTTCTTTGCTATCGAGGTAGTTTTCCATCTTCGTAACTAAATCACTGATGGTAATTTGTTCCTCGTCATTTTCTTCTAAGAACTGTGCCACCTTGAGAAAAGCAGTTGTCTTAGCCGTGTCCACAGGTCTTCCTTGTTTGAGTCGTTTGGACATTTACTTTCGTCATTAACGAACTTTTGTGGGACCTGCTTTCCCGTGCGAAAATTTACGTTGCAAGTTTGGTGATATACCGCATCTGCGGCATGAAGGTCCTGAGCATATTCAACCCTTCCAAGAACCGTTTCAGACCATTCATCATCTCTTTCTCTACAAATTTTTGCAATGGTGTTCTGAAAGTCTTTGGTCCTGACTGGTATTACGTCAAAGCCCCTTTTACGCCCCTCGTACATTGCCGGTTGACCGCAGAAGAGACAGTGTTGTTTCCAGATAAATTGCGGCATACAGGACTGTCCACTGGTTGTGGGCTTTTCTACTGTGGGTTGTATACATACCTTCTTAGGCCTGCATAGGTCTCGTCGACATTTTTTGTGTACACCTTGGCCGGCTTGTGTGTCAAAATCGCCATCGCCCGCACGTTTTATCCCATCACTACCTTTTTGTGTTAACACACAAATGGGCTGTCCGTCATGCAAGTTTTCACGGCATATGCGACATGTTTCCATCACGATATCAGATGTAGAAACCCAACTTATAAAGAGAAAATAAGTCGGGATAATGTTTTGAAATGATAGAGAAACATGGGGCTATCGCATGGTAAAATCAAAGAAGCATCTAATCAATAAAACTTGACATGAATATTCATAACTTACCTCTCCCAACAGCATTGCCCAAAAAACAGTATCAGTGAGAGAGTATAAAGAGATATAAACATCTACATAATCTACTTAAATGTCAATAAACATTCCATATATTCTGAGACAAGTTTGCAAGGCACTTCTTTTCCCGAATGACTTCGTGAGAAAACTGAAATGTTCCAAATGGCTAGCCAATAGCATGAGACTGTTCCCATGGTTATTTAAGTCGGTTTCCTTGGAAACAAAGATATGTCAGTCACACAGTCAGTGCTGAGACAGAGCGAAAAAACCGTAAACATCTAAGCTTTTAGCCTCACTTTTAGCTAGATTAATTGCAAGCATATAATAGCATGGTTTGGAAATGAGGAATTATACCGTCATAATATAATTATATTCATAATAATTATACATTCAAAAATAGTTCTATTTTGTGGCATAGTAAAAGTTGCCAAACTTGTCCATAACTTTTAATTGTTATAATCATACAATAGAGTGTAAATTTTTCGTTCGAATACCGTGAATACTGAGGCGTGTGAGGATTGTCGATTTCGTTATGATCATGTGACTTTCACAAGAAAAACTAGAACGAGTTTTTAGATATTATTTTTAGATAATTTACACCATTTATGTTCTACTCCACTTGGTCGCTGCGGTAAAACGTTCTCAACGGAAAAGAAAACATTATTTAAGTAAATTACCTTCCTAAAATACTGTTTTAGATAATCTCAAACAATATTTTACCTGAAAAGAGACATTTCCATTCAATATAGAAATTTTTTTAAATGTTACCTGACTTGGGTCACCTGTGGTAAATGGTTGAAATTACAAAGCCGAATTTCACCGTTTTCCACCGAACGGATTTTGGGGGATTTTTAGCATGTTAGTAAGTCGACAATATATGGTTGTATGGTGGTGAGAAAAATTCTTTTGCAATTTGTTTGAACTTGGCCACCTAAAACCCGTAGATTGACTGGACTATTAGTGATTTGGCTGTTTATGAGAGCATTGAATCTGATCCTAGCTGTGAGGTTCGCTCCCTCATTTGTGATAAACTCAAAGACTGGTTGAGGTTTAGTTATATCGACTCTAAGTGTTTTGAATATCTTACTGATTGTAAAGCTAATTTAGGTAAATTTTATCTACTTCCCAAAATTCATAAAAGCGTTAAAGTGCCTATATCACTTGTGGGATCTTTACATATTTATAGTAATTGGAACATTCTAAGAAGATTTGTAATATATCTTCTCAGGCGAAAATTTCATCTTCATGGACTTTTTTGCAGTTAAAGTTACCGGATATGACATCAAAGGAGGAATTTTTGAAGCAAGAAACAAAAGAAAACTGATTTGCAATTCCTCCTTTGATGTCATATCCGGTAACTTTAACTGCAAAAAAGTCCATGAAGATGAAATTTTCGCCTGAGAAGATATAGTACAAATCTTCTTAGAATGTTCCAATTACTATAAATATGTAAAGATCCCACAAGTGATATAGGCACTTTAAGCCACCTGGACGGCCCATAGTGTCCAATTGTGGCATGCCGACTGAGAAGATCTGAGTTTTTAGATTCTCATTTACAACCTCTTGTAAAGGAAATACCTTTGTATATTCAAGACACTACTGACCTCCTTAATAAGTTAGAAGGGGTCAAGGATATTCCTGAGCAAGCATTATTAGTCACTATTGATGTGGCTGGTCTTTATTTGCATATACCTCACTCAGAGGGATTAGAAGCACTCACCAAAGCTCTGGATAGAGGGAATAATTTTAATTTTATTATTCCCACATCTGAGCTACTAGATTTGGCACGTATAGTATTGGAGAATAATTATTTTATTTTCGATAAGATATTTCACCAAAAGTTAGGAACGGCCATGGGCACCAAATTTGCGCCAGCCTATGCCAATATTTTTATGGCAGAACTGGAAAATAATTTTATTCAATCTGTTACTTTTAAACCATGGCTTTGGTGGCGATTTTTAGATGATGTGTTTATCATTTGGACACATGGCAGAACTCTTCTGTGTCGCTAATCCTCTGGCATATTTGGATGTACTAGTGTCTCTGTCGGCAGGATCTATTACCACCGATCTATATTGTAAGCCGACAGATACCCATCAGTACCTTGACAGGAAATCTTGTCATCCAAATTATGTTAAGCGGGCTATACCTTATAGCCAAGCTTTACGTACTAGACGTATTTGCAGTAAGGCCACTGATTATCAATCCAGATCGAGGGAGATGAAAACCTATTTTAAAAAGAAGGGCTATGATGATGAATTTTTAAATTCGCAAATTGCCAGAGCCGGGCGTATTTTTCGCTCTGATGCTCTTAAGAGAAAACCATCTGTTAATAATTACCGCTCTACTAGGCCCTTAATTTTGGATTTTCATCCCTCTCTTTCTGGAGTTCGCCGTGTCATTAATAACTTTATCCTATATTGGCTTGTACAGCCACTTCCAAAGAAGTATTTCCATTAGCGCCGTTTATCTCTTTTCGTAGACCCAAAAATTTGTTTGATCAACAATCGGGCCCGAAAGGTATGAAGCCATGCGGTAAACCGAGATGTAAAATATGTCGATTTGTGTCGGGTTCATATATTTTTCGGGATTCTGATTTTAAACACATATTTTATCAATTACCAATTTGATTGCGATTCTTCTGGTATTATTTACCAATTAAGCTGTAAAAAATGTAATAAATTTTATATAGATAGTACGATCACCTCTCCGTAAAAGATTCAATAACCATAAGAGTAGTTTGAATCGTTACGGAGGGGGGCAGCGCAATATACTAGGAGAACATTTGTACGCCCATTTTTTTGAAGAAGGCCACGAGGGTCTTGAAGATTTATCTGTCAACATTATTGATAAAACAGATATCCATAATCCAACAAATAGAGAAGCATTAGGACTTAATCTTCGTGATTTTTTAATGCAATTTATTTAAGTTATTAATATTAATTATTTAGATTTTGTATATAAGTGCTCTGGTTGGCACATCTTTTTAGTATTCTGAGGAACGGCTGTGCCCGAAACGTCAATAAAGTTTTTTAAAAGAAGTATTTCTTGCTGATATTTGTAAATTATTTGGAACTACCTTTTGGTGAAGGCTGGCTTTCTGATAGACTGTATGTGTGCGTGCGTGCGTGCGTGCATATTATAATAATATACTGTATTTGTTCTCAGTGTTTTACTGTACATAAACTAATTAAGTGGCATATATTTTTCAGGGACTAACTAGAACTTCTTCATTATATCAAGTATATACATTATTATCCATGTGTTTAATATTGTTAATTACACCTGTATACAATATACTGTATTATACAGGAAGACAATTTTGGTGTTCCAAAACACCAACATCAGCAAAGGCACCTAAATGATATGATCTCTGCCATACACTCTTGTGGGGTTGGATTTAATGTCTGGAAAAACAAAGATAACAAATTAGATTGGACTTCCTTGATGGGTGGAGACAAGTAAAAACTGCTGCGCAATCTTCCATCTAAGTTCCTGAGTTGTGTCCATCCATCGCGAATACAAGAAGTTACAAAACTATGGAAGGTTAGTAAAATACACTGTAAGTGTATTGAATGGCCCACAGGTGTAAACTGTTGTGGTGTCCTGTCTTTTCATGTATCTGTACTGTGCTGTATCATATCATATATAATAATTATAAACCACTCTTAACCAATCCTATCTTGAACAATCCTATCTCTATTCCAGGAATTTGGTGCTATTTATAACATTATAACAGACCTTTCACCAACGACCACAGACATCGATGGTCTTCACAATAAGGTATGATAACTGTTAAATCTTTTATTTTAATTGAAAGGATCTCTACATCAGTAATGTTGTTTGCTGACATATGTAATGAAACACTTAGCAAAGGGATCAAAGTGATCTTTTCAGTTAAATTATGATATAAATTATTAAGTACATTGCAATTTCATCTTATCTAGGCAAAACAATGGGCCCAGCAACTACTTGATATGAAAGGCAAAGGTATAATTGGACCAATCCAATAACACCATATATACACATATTAATATATCACGTCCCATACATTATGCAAACATTTGGTGGTATCAAAAAATTTACTGGACAAGGTAAACACAACCCAATATTTTGTACATTAAAAAATATATCTATAATTTGTAGATTAAACTATAATTATATTATGATTTATATAACTATATATTTCTGTTGGTGTTGAAAAGAAAAATGATGACATGCGCAAGGCTTTCCATAGGTCTATAAACAGATGGGATTCATGCAAGTCCCTGATGCTGATTGACAAAAGGCTGGAGGTACTTCAAGAAAACAAAAGGGATAAAAGAAAGTACACAAAAAAAGACATCATATTGGGACGAAGGAGGGAAAGCTGATGTGGTTAAAAAGTATCCCAGAATTTCACAACCAGCATCATCTAATCAAGCACTGGTAGATGTAGCCATTGAATACCAACATGGAAAATCATTCCACAGATGCCGATCACCATCCAGATAACAATCATCCCCCTTTTGACAATCATCCCACAGATGAAAATTGCACCCCAGACGACATTATGCTTAATAATTACACACATGATAACCTAAGAAGGATGACAGCAACACAGCTTAGAGGAATTTTACATAGACTAACAGGAGAGCCAGTCAACAAACGGACACGAAAAGTTGTTCTAATTGATAGTATTTTGCTTTGTGGAACCTAACCAGCTGTTGTGGGTCGGACCTCCACTCAGGGTCTTAAAAATAATTGAGGAGAAAGTGCTGCCTTTGCAATAATATCAGCAAATGGTAAGACTTTCAGGTCTTCTCGGATAACAACCTTAAATCGTAGGCCCTTGGAACCCCTATCAATTAGGCTTCTAGCCTGTTGGGGTATTTCGTTCACCTAAAAGAGTGATAAATCTAATAAAACTAATTGACAATCAGTTGGAAGTCATTGTAGGGCTACACTGCTGTATGTTTTCTAAATGGAATTGTTAGTTTCTGGATCCATCTTCGTTCTTTATTGGATCCGTCATCATTATAAAGTCGACGTGACCTGGAAAGGAAAGGACGAAAATGCACTGGATTGACTATTTCGCGAATAGTTCCACGCTTATTGATGCATCCTCTATCCCAACCTTCACGAAAATATTTCTTTGGAAAATCATTTACATTCATGGCCATTGTTTCTCTCCCACAATGTCTCCCTTTTCCATTGAATATTATTTTGAATATACTATTGTCAAACAGTATAGTCACATCTGTTTGAAGTGATTCATTTAACCCACTTTCAATGGTGTTCCTGATCCGTTCCACATGCTCATTGACATATTTTGTGGGTTTCTCAAAGTTCCTGCAAAAATGGAAAAAAACATATGTTAACATGCACATGTATAGTTTTACTAACATACACCACAAAAAGGTTGTTCTACACATATAAATAAATGTATTATACATTGGGGCCATTTGAAAGAAAGTTAAGCTGGGGCATATATATTTTTAATGGCTTGAGTAAACTTACTTCCCCCCATATACTGTAATGTATAAACAGCCCTATTGTTATTCTATTGTTTTGGGAGCAATTATTTATTACTCTTAAATAACTGAAGATCAAATTTAATCATATAATAACTCACTGGACAAGTGTCTTGTCTAGGATATGGGATTCCGGTTCCTAGGAGTTAAACTCGGAACCCCAAGAGGCCCATTTGACTAAAAATTCCCTCTCCTCGTTTTTATAAAACGGAAAAATAATCTTCGTCACAATTCAGCTATTTAAATTATGTGAGTGATACAATTATACAACTGTGTCATGAACTGTCAGTAGAATATTAAATATTTAATTATTTCCTTTAACTGTAAATACCATGAAATTTATTTTTAATTTGATTGACTGTAAATAGAAAGTAATACATTCACATTTCAAGATTTTAACTCGGGGTCTTAAATAAAAGATGTCCAGGTTTCTGGTAGGCCCCTAGCCATATTATTAATTAAAAATGTAAATATTTTGTAATTTATAATATATGGGCAAAAAAAATTAAATAAAAATAGAACTGCAGTCTGACGAGTTACTGTATACGCATGTGGATATACGCTTATAGCTTAAAGGAAAAGAGCAAAACAGTGGCATTTGCACTTGAGAACAAGAACATGTATACATGATGACAATGAGAAATTACAATAGTGCGTACAATAGGAGCGAAAGCCGTTATCAAACCCTGACAACAGGCAAGTATAAGGAATGTCAATGAAACATACTTATAAAGTCAGTTTACCTTGGGTTTTCGTACAGCCAAAATCGCTTCAACAGTAAAAGTCCCTTGACTTTTCTTCCTCTTCTTCCTCTCGCCACCCAACAACTCTTTTTCACGCCATTTGTCTGCAGTACTGTGACGATGAAGTCGATTATAAAATCCCCGCTCCTTCTCGGCCGCCATATTTACTCGAGGCCTGACCGCACAACCCAGTGAACGTCGGCGCACATTAACCATGTTCCGGTTACCATGCCTTGACACGGTCATGTACGGTGGCCCACAAGTGTCACGGCAAAAACAAATGTTCACGGCAAAATACAATTAACTCACGGCAAAATACAATAAACGGCAAAATACAATAACTCACGGCAAAATACAATAAACTCACGGCAAAATACAATAAACTCACGGCAAAATACAATAAACTCACGGCAAAATACAATAACTCACGGCAAAATACAATAACTCACGGCAAAATACAATAAACTCACGGCAAAACAAAATTAACTTCACGGCAAAACAAAATTAACTTCACGGCAAAACAAAATTAACTTCACGGCAAAATACAATAAACTCACGGCAGAACAAAATTAACTCACGGCGCAAAACAAAGTTAATTTCAGAAAAGTCATTTTCGTGGTCAGCGGTCGACAGCATAATGTTTTCACTGGATTTTCGATATTTTCAGTGTATTAATATATGATTCTTTCTATCTGTAATAAAATGTTTTGTTCTAACTGTGGTGTCGCTGTTCTGAATGATGACAACCTTTGCTCGACATGTGGAAACGGTGAGTCGATAATATACACTACAGTATGAGTATGTGTCTGAATGGCATACTAATAGTGTATTATATCAATATGCCAATTGCCAAATTAAATACTTTTAGACTGTTAAGTTGCATGATTATATTTTGGATATTGCATATACACTTTAGAACTGCTCGTCAAGCTTATATACTCAGCCTAGCGTGGTGATGCCTGCGAAGGAGGCTATACTCAGCCCTATACTCAGTTAATACCTGTATTTAAAAGAATTGTTAGTACAGTATAGTACATCATGTCAAGGTGACATAAAGTACTCCAGAGTCACATAATACAACAGAATAAATAATTAGGGTGCCACTCAGGCAACTACCTGTACTGTACATGTATGTCTACAATTTGAACCAATACAACTAACCTTTAAGACTCTTTCACTCAATGCATATACTGGTTAGGGTAAAACCCCTAGTATATAACCATTGAGTGAAAGAGACCTCAAATGGCAGAGGTTACATAAATGGAAAAGGTTACATAATAATAGTTGTATTTGTTCAAATTGTAGACATACAGTATGTGTTGCCTGAATAGCAGCCTAATTATTTTATTATTAAATACAGGTACTATAATTGTATGGATTAAATAAATGATGTACCAGTATTTAAATTATATGTGAACAAATCCTATCATTTATATCCAGATAAAAATAGCATATAAGAGGTGGGCATCGAGGAGCCTATGGGTTGATGAATGGCTGGTGAAATCAGTGGTGATAATGTGTGAGAAAGCGAGGATGATATGGCCACAGGTTGCTCATTTACTACTTAACTGTTACATGCTACCCACATTAAATATAGTTTATTATTATTATCATTAAACAAAGTGGCAGATCAGAGTTCGGTCTTGAGGTACGCTATTGTTTGTGAAAATGGCCATAAAACGAATGTTGTTTTGTTATAAAAGAGCTAGCTTCTGCTAAGGTACTCTAGCACAATATGTCTACAACTTGTACACGCATTACTACTGTATGTTGCCTTCGCTTTCCATCTGAGTCCTTGTACCTGTAGCTCGAAAGTACTGTAGTCCTTCTAACTAGTGATCTCGCGGTTGCGGGTTTGATTCTAATGTTAAGGATTCACAAGATTTTTTGAGTATATGAACTTGATGAACACCCACTTCTCGTATAAATTATTAACTCCAATTAAGCTCGCAAATTCCACATACATGTATAAGTTATGTCTGCTGCCAAAAAGTGTTAATTTGCAAATGTACAGTATAATTAATTTATTGTTACTTAATTGTTAGTCTTGACTCTTTAATATTTATTTACCTGTTACTGAAATACCATGTTCAATATTCCTTGTTTTAAAAGTTATAATGCATGGAGTGGAGAATGATCAAGAGGATTCAGAAAGTGAAGATGAACCTGAAATTGATGAAGAAGGCATAATAACATACTATTATAATCGGGGCTTTAGTTACAAAGAAATGCTTCTATTGTTAGCAAAACGTCACCACTGCAAGATGAGTAGGAGCACCTTGCTTCGACGGCTGAAAGTATATGGTCTGAGTAGGCGAGACTTTGCCGCCAACCAGCATTCCAATCATATTATTGAACAGGTTCGAGAACGTATCCAACAAATAGTGAATGGTCCTGGATCTTCAGGAGGATACAGGACACTTTGGCATACTCTTGAAATGGAAGGATTAAGGGTGCCTCGGATAGTTGTCCAGGAGATATTGAAGGAGGTAGATCCAGAAGGATCAGAACTAAGGAGAGCCCATCGCTTAAAACGAAGAGAGTATCACAATCCAGGACCCAACTACTCGTGGCATATGGATGGCTATGATAAGTTGAAGCCTTGGGGCTTTCCTATCCATGGTGCAATAGATGGTTTTAGCCGAAAGATCCTTTGGTTAAATGTTACACGTTCCAACAATTCTCCTGATAACATTGCCAAATTTTATTTAAATGTTGTTAAGGAACTCGATGGATGTCCAGTGGAGATGATAACTGACCTTGGAACAGAAAATGGTATAGTGGCATCAATGCAATCCTATTTTCGTGATAACTCTGAATCCCATCGCTATGTCCCATCTCCAAGAAACCAGCAGATTGAAGGGTGGTGGTCCTTTTTTGCAAAAAATCGTTCTACATGGTGGAGAAACTTTTTCTCTGATTTGGAGGCAAGAGGATTAATTTATTTATCCTCCGATTTAAGTAAAGAATGCCTTTGGTATTGTTTTTCTGGAGTCTTACAAAATGACTTAGATACTGTTAAAGAACACTGGAATACACACCGTATTAGAAAGTCAAGATACAACACAGTTGCTGGGCGTCCTGATTGTCTTTTTTATTTGCCTGAAGAGCATGGTGGTGTTGAAAATTTGCTCATGCAAATACCAATGAATGAAATCAATTATGCAACTGAAGAAATTGTTGAAATGGAACAAGGTAATGATCATCAAGAATACTTTAATTATGCAATTGAAGCTCTTAGGCTTCCACCTCCAAGTGACTGGCAAGAAGCACATCAATTATATAACAGACTTATGTTTGTTGCAGAGAATGGCAATTAAATATTTAGATGTTCATGAGAACATGTACTATTAATTATCTCTTCCTGGCATGTGTACAGGTATTCTTACTAAAATAAGAACAAATAAAAATATGAAAGCTGCTACTGTAAGTTCTCAAAAGAAATTAATATAATATGAAAATCTGATCTAAAGGAGGAGCACATATTATTGTCTTAAACTTTGTCTATGTACAGTAAATATGCAAGTATTTTTTGACATCATGTATAGAAGTTCTCCTATTTCTCATTTTCATATTCTATCCATGTATTATATCCATGTATTCTTACTGTATGGTATACTATTACTAATGCTGCATACACAAAACATGCAGTGATACTGCATGATTTGTGTATGCAGTATATTTTGTACCTGACAACCCTTTTAAAATAATATTACAGTATAGTATTGTATGTAAGTTTAAGCAAAACATGTGTAGTACAGTAATTGGACCAATCACAGCTGTAATATGCAACAGTTCATATTTTACAAAACATTTATTTCAAACTTTAACTTAATAGGAACAATATATTGGATATTTCATCAACAAAATTTGCAAAATATTTAACTCTTTCTGTAGTGTCATTAGCAGAAGTTCTTCTGTATTATTACTTAAATAATATAATTAATATTATTACTTAAATAATATAAACTAAATCATGAAATATAAACTAAAATTTCCATTTTTTACACATTACTGTATTACAAAAATAAAATAACTGAAGGTGTATTATAAATTGTTTTTCAAATACCTTTCCTATCAAGCTTTTGCAAATGACTGTCCCTTACAATAAGCTAGAAGGAAAATGTCATTAAAGTGATCCGATGTTGTCATATGAACTACTGGAAGAGTTATGCTCTTAGCACATGCTCCAACAACAGGAAAACACACTCTGTGGTTAGGGTGTTCAATATGACATTCATGGTTAAATGATACTGAAATTGTGAATGCTTCCTCATTTAGTGACTTGTGTTTCTGCCCAGTTAGCCATCCCATTACACCTGCAGGTGTTAAATCAGCCTGGTTAAACTGTTCAACTGTTTCCTGGGGAGTGTTATCTGCACCATCCTCATAACAAGCAATTGCTTCAACATAATCTGATACGTGTTCAACATCTTCAAGTTTGAACAAAAAATCTTGAAAGTGATCCATGACTGCCTCTTCGATTTTTCTCCTTGTGCTTCCTTCAGTGGAGTATTGTGGGACCAATATGGAAAACAAATAATTTGCATCAACAACATCTTTTCCTTGGGATTCAGTTACAAACAAAGACTTGCAAACTTCTGGATTGGTTTTGATTGCATTTACAAGACCAAATGCAGCCAGCCCTTTCATAAACTCCTTCAGGTACACAACTCTCTTCATAACAATGCTGATAACAACAGACTTAATGATCTCTTGTATATGAGATTCATCAATTAGTCCAGTGTATCCATGTTCGATAATAGCTTCTTGATGCACAGAAACATTATTTCTGATTGATGTAAGATAGCTTCTATCATTAGGAGTCAGATGCTTATCAGGGTCAAGTTCTTTCATATCAACATTTGGATTTACCATCAGATTGAAAACACTTTCATGAAGAAAATTTGGTGCTGGTCCACCTTGGGCTAGGCTGCTAGCAAACAATTTCACCACAGGAAACAAAACTACCATTTTGAATATTGGATGTGGAATCAACAGGACTTCCAGTTGGAAACATTGTGTGGCCAATATCAGAAACTGTTTTTGTGTAAAATTCCTTGGCCATTGCTCCAGAATCTATACCTTCTTCGCCACTGTAGTGGACTCTTAGAACTCGGTTCAACAAAGATGGACTCTTATTCATTTCCCTCTTCCAGATTGCGAAGGTCCTTGTTAATGGGGCTCCTCTTCGGACAACAATAAACGATTGCTCTGATTTATCCACAGCTTCAGACATTTGACTGATTAATGAGCAAGTGTCTGTAAACTGTTTGTTGCTTTCATTTAGCTGTTCTTCGTTAAACGTTTTTTGCATTTCACATGCCAACTCCTCATCTGCCACAATCTGTTGAACTGTAATTAAATCTTCTGTAAGGTCGATGTGGTCCTCTGTTAGATCCAATCTTGGATGCTTTGCAATTTGTTCGCAATCTGTGCTAGGACTTTTTTGTTCACTGGATTGGGTCATGTACTGGGTAATGTTGGATGTACCAGAGGTAGAACCACCAAGATCAGCATCTGATTTATCAAAGTCATACTCAGAACAGAGGAAAAGTGTAATCCTCTTATAATCTCTACCCAATTCTTCACGGTAACGCTTTAATGAAAAACATTCCTCATTTGAACCTGGTAAAAGAATGGCTTTCTTTCCATCTTCATATAACAAAAAATATGTTTGACTAGGTTGATACAGGTTACTATGGAAGTTCTTCCATTTTTCTTTTGCTAATTCAAGTAAGGAGCAGTAAGATACAGTTGGGGAAACTCTAAGGACTAGTTTTTTTCCTCTTTTAGGTCTTAGGTTTTGTTCTGACTCATCCCATTCCATTAGGCCAATATTCAAGATAACATCACTATCTTCTTTCTTTTTTCCATTCTTTTTAGACTCTGGAGCTTTTGTGACACAGGTTTTCCATTCTTTGCCTTTACTTTCTCGATATGACTTAAGTGATTTTACATGCCCCTCACTTCCACTACCAGTGTGAATCCCTGGATAAAACAATCAAATAATTTATTACCAGACTGCAACTGTAATACTGCCAGCAAAGTAATAATTATGTAAATTCAATTTGATGTTTCTTCAAACATTTTTTTATCAAAAGTGGGAAGTACAGTACCATTCATGTCTACATGGTAAAATATTTTAAAAGATTGTCTAAATTCATTTAATTACAATTTAACCCTATCTAGACTGGGGGGGGGGAGGGGCGGAATCTGCCCATGCTGAATTTAAATGCTGATATCTCAATAATAGACAAAGCTATGAATCTAAAATTTTACAACTTTTCCTAGTTAAGCATTGGTGGTATGGGCTGAAAAATAGTGACAAAATATTAGGTATAAAAAAGTTAGAGTATTCCCGAACACTTACTAACACGAAATTGACAAAAAAATTTCATTATAATAGAAACAATAAAAAAAAGAACATATCAATTAAGATAAATCTATTTATTGATATTATAACTTATGTACATTAACAGAACAGTAAAAAATAATCCTGAGAAACACCTTTTTTTGAACTGCTTCAAAACCGAATTTTTGACTGATGATGTCATGATGACATCACAATTTGTTGCCATGACAACAAAAAGGTAACGTATATTCAGTGTTATGCCATCAACCTGTGAAAATTTCATTGGCATACATCTACATTTTGGAGATATTGTCCGTGGGCACATTCCACCCCAACCCCCAGAAGACCAAAAAAAGCCCAGTCTAGATAGGGTTAATATAACTTTAATTGAATATAGAAAAATAAAGAAAAATTCTAGTGCATACAGTAGCTAATTCAGTCTGTCTCCCTCATGTTACAATTTACCCTTCACCCTAGTCCCCACAGTATAATTTCCATGTTACATTCATCCCTTCCCATGTAATTTCCATACATGTGACATTTATCCCTCCCCCTATTGGGGGACATGTTAAGAATTATCCTTAATTCCAAAGGAGAGAATTTAATGCCTCACCATGGAATTCCAGAACTTCAAACCTAATACTCCCCCTGGAACTCCAACATCTCAACCATAGGCATAGGAACCCGGGGGGGGCTGTAGCTTCAGCCAAGCGTTGCTAAATTTCATGTTTTTTCCCAATTGTATTAGTACGACTATAGAGACTAAGAGAGAAGCTACTTAAGGTAATCTACCTACGGGCCTCATCTACATGAGATTTTATAAACGGGTGTAGTCTGAAATGCCTGAAATTTTCCAGCAAATTTTCCAGGGGAGGACCCCACGGACCCCCCTAAAAATGTGGTCACTGATTACCTGCTTGTCGACTTCAGCCCCACACACACACACAACCTTAAATCCGTTCCAACTGGCTGCAGTTCTGGATGAAAATTGGAAACCCTACCCAGGCGCTTATTTGTAATTTATAAGTCTTATATTATAAATTTCTGTGTAAATAATGTAAACACATTTTTATTTGTATGTACATTATTTAGGTTCGTTTGATAATGTCCGCCAATTTAATATTCTTTTGAATATTAAATATTTGGCGGACATTATCAAACGACCTAAATAATGTAAATTTATACCAAAATTCTTTGTTCAAGTCCTTTAGGTGGCGAAGCTATACGAGTTTAAATACGAGATATTAACATTCATATATCGACCCACGTCACTTACCCTTTCCACACTTCGAACAAAACTTGTCTTCATCCTTAATGACTACACCACAAGCTGAACAAAACATTTAACCATACGAAAAAACATGAAATTATAAGGCCATCCAGGGACTTATCATGCTGTCGACCGCTGACCACGAAAATGACTTTTCTGAAATTAACTTTGTTTTGCGCCGTGAGTTAATTTTGTTCTGCCGTGAGTTTATTGTATTTTGCCGTGAGTTTATTGTATTTTGCCGTGAAGTTAATTTTGTTTTGCCGTGAGTTTATTGTATTTTGCCGTGAGTTTATTGTATTTTGCCGTGAGTTATTGTATTTTGCCGTGAGTTTATTGTATTTTGCCGTGAGTTTATTGTATTTTGCCGTGAGTTTATTGTATTTTGCCGTGAGTTTATTGTATTTTGCCGTGAGTTTATTGTATTTTGCCGTGAGTTATTGTATTTTGCCGTGAGTTATTGTATTTTGCCGTGAGTTAATTGTATTTTGCCGTGAACATTTGTTTTTGCCGTGACACTTGTGGGCCACCGTAGTCATGACCTAGCTTTATAGTCAATTTTATGCGATGTGAATTGAATATCATTGATTGTGAATACCCGTTGTTCCTTTATTGTATAGTATTTCTTTATACGGGAATACACCACAATTATTTTATTAAAAGGTGAAACACTACAGTTAAAGAGATTTTTGATGCCTGCAACAGCATTGGTCACATTACTTGACATACCATCACAAACAACTCTCAACTTGTAATTTCAAGTCCAACTCGACTTTTAGTCTCGACATTCGTCTTTTGGTTAAACTGTGAACGCCTGCTGGGTCTTCCCGCTTTCCTTTGAAAGAAGCGATCGGAAAACGGCGGAACAGTTAGTTGTTATCGCAATGTCAACAATCGCATCGTCAGCAAATGTTGGTTGATGACTGACATAGTAAATGCTTTATATGTTATGCCGCCCATGTTGCTGAAAGTAATATTAAATGTAATCAATTCACTCAATAAATCACTTAATGTTGCCAATTCTCTTATTACTCAAACCATAGACCCTAGACTCTCTTCTAACACCAGTGGCAGTGTTCCTGCAACTGCCCAGCAACATCGTGGTTTTCAAATACAAGCCACAAGTCCTCATGGGAACACAAGTTTAGCGCTGCTATGGATGCAACAGAGAAATCAAGAACCCCCTGAATCCACTCCGGATGATCTGATTGTGGTATACTGTGACATACAACAATTCAGAGACAGACACACAGGACAAGTTCAGTTCACAAGTGAACCACAGAATGTTCACTTTCATCTAAGAGCCACCTGCATAAGATCAAGATATCCAGGCTTTCAAGGCACTAGCGCCCTTTTTATACCTCCCGATTTCCCAGCACATTTTCGCATAGAACACATCCAGAGACTAAATGAAGAATTTGGGTGGTCTCCTTAATTTGTTAATGCGACTCGAAATCGACTATACACCTTTTTCATAAATGGCCGCCGATTTAATATTCTTTTGTATGCATATAAATTGGTCTTTATGACATCGTTATCGTGCAAGAAATCAAAAATAATTTTTACTCTAAAACGAGATCATAAAGGCCAATTTATATGCATACAAAATAATATTAAATCGGCGGCCATTTATGAAGGTCATTTACTTATTATAAGTTATGCATGCGAAAATTGATTATTATTAAATTGATTTATTATTTGGTAATTTTTGGTGAAACCGCACGAGATGCGATTTTCTTATATAGTTTGAACTTCAAGCTATTGATGGCTCTCGTATTGTAATCTAATCACTGTTTTATTTAAAATTAATCAGACGAAAATAAAGGGGAAGGTCAAATGATGATTAGGGTTAGATTATGATAGGGTTAGAATATTAATTATATTTACAAATTGTATTTAATAAATTGGATAATAAATTTGTGTGAATAAAAATCTTTTGCTCTAAGCTTTATAATATCTCAAACTACTCCACGACTGTCAGCGTTCAGAAGAATAAACTTGGCCAAGCTGGGAGTGTCAAATGCGGTAAAATAATATTTCCGTTTTGGACTTTACCGTTTCAAACATACATTTGTATGATCGTTTAACGCATAAAACAACCGCTAAGTTAATGTCAATTTAATATAATTTAATTTCGGTTGATCACGATTCGCGACTTTTTACACACGACCCGCGACTTTTTACACACGACCCGGCACGACAGTTACTCAAACTCCTTCGAAGATACACCTAATGCACATAAAAATTAGAAACTAAACTAAAAGTTTTGGTTTTAAATTGGAGTTTGACTAACTTTACTACCTTCTTAATATTATTATTATTATTAATATTGTTAATTATTAATATTGTTAATTATAAATATTCCGCGGTTCCCGGTTCCCCGTTCCCCCTTTTAAAGATAGCCAGTAGGTGGTTGTCATTCTTTTTTATGTATTTGAATTGTTATTTTTGTATGAAAACGCTGCCGTATTACTAAACTGAAAGTGTAAACCAGTTTTAAATATATTCCAATTTTTTTGCTACTTTGTCATTGTTTGTCTGACAAGCATTTATATATACAAAGAGAAATAATTCAGTTTATGAAAAATAAAAAATATATATACTCACATGTTAGTATGTTATCTTCACATAGAGAATATTCTCTATTTAAGATTTACAAATACGATTTTTCGCAGTGGCAAAAAAGTGTAAAATATATTTTTTTGTGTATTCAAATATGCTAGACTGAGTTTTTGTGATAATGCCATGTTTATACTAAGGTCACCATTAAATCATATTGATTAATAAATCACTTTGTCTCCAAATTACCATGTGTTGTGGAGGTACTCGATGCCACCCAAAACCCGTATCTTTCTGTCGCTGAAGAAATAAGTTCCTCTTGAAGTCGTAAGCAAAAATCCCAAAAAAACTTGTATTCCTTCACTTGTCTCGAAATACGTTTTCCCACTCCCAACAACAAATTTAAGTTCCTGTTATAAAAGACTATCGTGTGAGATGCTAATCACATTTTATATTAAATATAAAATTAAAAAATGCATACCTCTTCTTTATGGTCAACTTCGCTCTGTGTGCACTCCCCATCATTTACCGAAATAACTAGCAGCACGTGGCACGTCAGCTGATTTCCCATGTTGCAAATTAGTAATCCTTTTAAATGAACTCATGACATATCGATCTTTCTTTTCTGTCATTCGAAATGTGAACAAGTACAGGTACTTACACGAAAAGAGGAAAGGGAAACTGTCGGAATTGTAGCGAAAGTTATTCTTGTCGTTATAAGCCTGAAACTTGTTCGAAATGTAGGTGTCATTTAGGTGGTTCTTTTCAGGCTAAAAACGCAAAACGAGTAAAAAAGATATGTCCCGATTTTGTCAGAATAACTCCGTCAATTTATTCCACTAAAACAAGTACGAAGGACGATCGTTGTTTTGTTGTGAGAGAAGGTGAATATTGAAACCGTGCAAACATGTCCAATCAATCGAAGCTATTCCTACTGCCGTGGAAACAAGTGAAACGTCATACTGGTTGAGTGAAGAAAAAATAAATCAATATGCCGGAGGGAAAGTTGCAAAGGAAATGCTAACAGGGCTGTTATCTACAATCCCATTAGGACACCCATCAGTCGTTCGTGTGACAGTCGAAATTTGCAGTTTATGGAAAACCCACAGCGACAAACACGATTGGCTATTGTCACGTGAATATCGAGTGCGAAGAAAGAAGAATTTTGAAATGCACAAGTAAAGGCTGCAATACATACGTAAGTAACTCCAAACAAGCGAAAATCCGCGTAACATGCCAACACCTTCATGTAATCTACTGTTTGGTTTTCAATAATGATCCCGCACCACTTAAAGAAGTGACTTTTGAAGATAACCCCACAGGCACAGATGATACACCAATAACAGCTGTCACAAGAGCCAATACTTTGGATGCAGCCATGAACCGTTCACTTCCCTACGAGATCCTACGAGATCCCAAGCACACTTACCCATCAAATCTCAAAAAGGGATACCGCTTCGCTGCTGGGTAATATTGAAACTAGTTGGTCAGAGAACTGGTTGGCCAGAGACCTACCAACCCTCCATAGAGTTCTGTGAACTTTGTGATGCGCCACTTTCAAACCCATGCCCACATCCTGGACAGAGCAAAAAAGACACCGCACATCTTCTGACAGAGCTCAATCCATTCACAAGAATCAATTTGGTCAAAATATGTGGCAATGCACCAATCAAACCCATTTGAAATAGGTGAGCAAAGTTGAAAGTTAAAGTGAGTCTGACTGTTTGAAAATCTCAGTCAATTAAACGTGTTAAATTGCAAAAACTTATTATCAAACACCTAAAATTCCAGTTATCTAATAATTTTTAACTTTTTTGTCTGTATAACAGGATTTTTAACATAGCAGACAAAGTTGGTGTTTCCTTTGACATTCTTCTTTAGATTAGAGAATTTTTCAAACACGGACATCCATTGACAAACGTGATAAGCAGCAAATTAGAAATTATTAAAAAAAGGCAAGCAAGGTAATACAAACATAGAAATTTAGAAATAATTAGAAATTAGAAAAATTAGATTATAAAAACATTAGAAATTTTTTTTACGATTATAGTATTAGTTAGCTCACTAATATTTAGCAATAATTTTTGACACTTGTCGAAATTTTTAAAACGTGGCATGATAAAGTTACCATGAACAATTGGCAAATTTTATACAACTCAAACAGTTTTCGGTGGATTTTAGTCAAAATTTTAGGATTACCCAATCACAATATTCGCTACAAAACAATGTAAGCATTTTTTATTTATTGTCTAGTTGCGGCATTTTCAACTTTGACAGGCTGAATCGAACTGCAAACATATATCTGTTTATGTTTATCGAAAAATCAAATGCATCATTGCATGTATTCTACAAATTAATAGCTTTCTAACTATACGTATTTTATTTTTGTGGCATAAATTTTGAATAATTGCTTTACCGAAATGACCCTGCAAACCTATGGTTAGTCGTTCTAAAATTCGTCCAGTTCCGACCGAATTTCGGACCTGTTCGGAATTCGTTCGGACCCGGGGATCTATGGGAATAAAAAGATTATTTAGTTGTCATAGTATATAGTACATAGTCATTAACTATGTTGGGGTGTGGTAAAGAATAGGGGGATCTTAAATGCAAGTGGGGGGAAGTTGCAAGAAAATTACTAGTTGAGCCATTGTAACAGGACCAGATCCCCTTCTAGATTGCCCCCTCAGGCATCTGGTACAGTTGTGAGTGGTAAAGGACCAATTAGGTCTATGCCTACTTTTTATAGAAATAGAATGCAAAGGGGAGCAGTCCTATTAATTGGCTGGTTCGTCTTGACACTTCGTACATGTCTTAACCTAAAAAATAATAAATAAAGTTCACATACATCTATGGTAACCCTTTGAAAAAAGAATTGCTTCACTAGTACTTTCTATAACTTTTCCATGAAACTAAGTAGATATACTTACATATTCAGTAACATCAACTTCCAGTAATAGGATTGGCTAACTTTCTGGTCTTATCACGACCAAAGTGACCTCCCGATGCTTGTGATTCCTTACTGGTACCAACTCCTTCATGGCAAGCTCTTATAATGGACGTTCTTTCATCCTTCGCGGCGCGCACACCACTCGCTTCGTTTCATTGCCGTTGGTCACAAAACAGTATTTTGTAGCATGACGCCTGATTTCTCTTTTAATACTTTTTGTGGCAACTGCTAGATATTCGGCATATGCTAAGTAGTCATAAATACACTTGTACTCGTCTGATTCGTCCACAATTGTTGAAGGCATTCTTACTTGATAGATCCCATCCGTCCACAATATTAGACCCATGTGAAGAAGTGAATGACAGAATAATTTCTTAGCTTTTATATTGGATATTGTCTATGGAATCTCATAGTTACAAATATATATGCTTCAATATCAATATGCTTCCCATTGATTTCTTTTATTTAAGTTCCATCAACATGCTCCCACAATGTTATGTGCAAGTTACCAATATTGGAAATTTCACACTTGGTTCAGGACTTTGCAAGCACAATAAGTGATGCTAGGGTGCAACTCAGTGGAAATACTTTAACATGATTGGTTAAACGTTGGTTTTGTGCTTGGGGGCAATCGATAAATAATTGAAATTATTTTGTTATATTTTCAGCACTGGATTAATAAGTGGACGAGCATGTGTAAAGAAAGTGAAGGGCAAACTAGTTTGAAAAACATCTGGTTTCAATACATTTGCTAGTGAGAGTCATCTGAAAATTAAACAAAGCTGCATTCATTTTCAATTAATTGTTAATATACATATTAATACACATGAATACTGTTGAGTGAATATTCTCGTAAAATTATTCAATATTCACCTCCAAGCAAAACCAATATCGTTGCCAAATATCATCTTTTTAGTGAAGAAAGAGATTGTGTTGAAAAACAATGCTTTTGTTAGGCTAGAGGAAAGTTGGCTTAATTTATGGACGTTTATTACCACATTCACAAATGTCTCGGTTATGATTATCCTTTGTGTTTTCCTCATGAATTATTAATGATTTGAGAAGTGTAAATAATCTTTAGTAGATCTGTTAGGTGCTGTGGTAGATTTTTATTTTAGCTTGAGAGAGGATTCTTTCTATTTTGTGAGATGCTGGGCCAATGTATGGAAGATTAACAGAATATATGATTCAGGATTAGATTGGTCGGGTCTCTCATTCAAGGAGATCTTGCTGTTAGGGAAGCCATTTATTGTGAGAGAACTTTGCAAAGATGTTCGAGTTCGTCGTTAACATGCTGGCATGGGCTCAATGCACCAGAGTTTTGCACACTGAAGACGTAACTCTTGGTTGATGGAAGGAACGGTAGTTGAGATAACCATCAGTGTGGGTTGATTTTCTGTAAATAGTGTGGGTTGATTTTCTGTAAATAGTATGGCTAATGGATCCATCTGCTCTCTTTGGTACAAGATCGTTTTGTTTCTCCATAGTGAATTGGATTTGGTTGAGACTGTTGAGATGTTTTAAGAAAGCTTCGAGCTTTTCACTACCATGAGGCCATATCGCTAAGATGTCATCAACGTATCGGCGCCAAAGAGGTTTAAAGTTACTGAGAACATTTCGAAACTCTTGCTCTCAAACTATATAGATATTAGCAATAACTGGAGATAGAGGTGATCCCATAGCGGCTCCTTCCGTCTGTTTATAAAACCTGTCACGCCATTGAAAGATAATAGTTGAAAGGCACAATTTTAACAAGTCGTAGATTTCGTCTGAAGAAAGGTCAGTACGAGTTTAAGAGTACAATTTCACAGGTTTCGCTTACGGGAACATTAGTAAATAAGCTAACAATGTCAAAACTGAGCAGAATATCGTTCTTTTGAAGTTTAACGTTTCGGAGCTCAGTCATGAGAGTGGAAGAGTTGAGAACATGTGGTCCCGAATTTCCGACCAGCCAAAATTATTTAATCTATTACAAATTTGTTGTGGTGCCACACACATGCTTGCATGCGCGATTACGTTGTAATTTGTTTATGTGTACAAATAACTTTGTAATTGTAGTTTTTATTAGTTCACGTTTAGTCACGCTCTGACAAAGTCTTGAGTTTACGGCGAAAGGTCAGCGAATTGTAGCGTTAAATAAACACATGGTGTATAACTGCAAACGTTTTTTATTTCATTAATACATCGCCATGCCAAGCTTCAAAACTTTGATATACTGTAAATTGTTCAATCAGAACTTTAATTTGATTTATACCGATTACCAGTGCATTATACATTAGTGTAATATAATTTAACATCAGATTATATGCCTACAGGCCATATGAACCTTGACCTTAGAGAAAAACAAAGGGGTGGCCACATTTTCAGTTGTAGAGGAAGCAGCACTTAAGTACAGTGTAGACATTGACCTTTGGGCTTGATCTGTAATGTAGATAATTACTGTATGTCAACATTTTGGGCTATGTTTTCCCAGTCTGGACCTACTCTATGGTTCTTATAACATGCATATAATTATAATTAATGAAGTTGAAGTGTACTGGTGTAGGTATTACGGTTCAACATCAGCCAGAAAGGGATACACAGTGATGATAGGAAACGCGACATAAGAACTTACTTTTTGCAGGATTCAGTGTATGAATTCTGATGGAAGAGCAGATATCCCAGACAAACTCGTTCTTATTGGTACCAGACAAATGCTTTCTTTGGAGGGCTTCAATCATGTTGATAAAACGTGGAATTCAAATATCGGTACCATATATCAGTTATTATAAATAAGTATTCGCAGTGGTGTAGTGGACGATTTTCCCCAGTTGGCACTTCTGTTGGGGGCAGCATTTTTACTCTTAAGGCGGCCTTTACTTCAATATTCACATGATTGTACAGTCTAACACCTTCATCCCTTTATATTGTCTCACAAAATAAATAAAAATCAATCATGTGCCATAATCGGAAAACCTTGCTGGTGGCCTAAGCTTACACTATCGTCTGGGTCGCTTGTTGTTTCCTTGCAACCTTGTATGAGTATGTATTGTGGATATAGGACCAAACTGAGAACTGTTGCAAAAAATGCAACATTGGGTTGTCAGTGGGAATTGAACTTAAGACCTTAAGAATCTAGCAAATAAATACATTTAATTATTCAATTGTACCTTTTTAGGTAAAGTGATACCTACATAGCCACTGGTCATGTGTGCTTCTGGTATAGAAATATCATTGGCCTGCAAGGCTTGCTTGAAAGAGCATGGTTTAGTACATGTACAATGCTGATTACAGACGATGTTATTGGTAAATTCTCCATGGCGCTTGCACCAAGAACTACCTGAAGACTCTTCTTGTTCGCTACTGATTGTAGTATTAGGACTAACACCTGTATCTTGGATACAGTCAGCGTTTTCCTTATAAGAGCAATTTGAACTGCTATGAGAAAATTTCATCTTGACTAACTGGACATCTGACTTCGCTCAAGTGAGATTCCAAGTAAATGGGCTGGTATGCATTTCTTTTGTACACTCCCAGTTCGAACATCTTGTCAAGATCTTGCCCAAATGCATAAATCTTAAAATAATAGTCAACCATCTTGGCAAGATTATTACATACCCCTTCCATCTGATCCTTTGTGCCATTTCGCAACAGTTTCCACATACTTTCTTTCAACTTCATAACTATTTTGGGTAAGGAATCTGGCAACATGGTACGACAGCAGCCTCTGCATCAGTTACAGATTGTTTCCAATTTCCAACAAGAGTTGTGTGGGTGAGACCAGTTTTTGGGACCCTCATTGCCTCATCAAATGCTTACAGGTTTAATGCCATGTATGGCCCTTCACTTGTGTGCTTGGCCACTCTTACGTATGTGGCAATGGTCTTCCCTTTCATGATGAACTTTGCCAGTAGTTAGATCCAGCCTGGTTTCCAGGCCTCTTTTTCTCTCAAAATCGCGTGGGCCGAATCAGAGACCTGGTGGAAAATGTTTCGTGTTCCCATTTTTGTCCCGACATTAATTATTCATGAGCCTGTCAATACAACCGACGATCGTTATATTTGCACATTTATTCCGCATTAGGAGCCTTAAAAATTCTCACTGGTATTGTTTCTTATCTATTCTACTGTTCAAGATCGAAATTATATCCTGGTCGTGTTTATTGAAGAATTATGTAGCATTCATTAATCGTAAGTGGAGAGTCGGACAATAACATTATTTTGCTATTTCTTCTAAGTTTATCGAAGTTCTTAGCTTATGTATCGATCTTATATACTTGTCAAACGTTATTTTGATCATATTTAACAACTATCAGATCGACGTCAACATGTAGTTGTAACAAACATTGTTCTCGGCTGAGCTGTAAATAGCCTTTTAAATAAACATTTATTGGGTTAAACTCACATAAATTCAATCAAGAATAGTAGAATAGATAAGAGGCATTTCCCAGGAGAAGTATAAAAGCGATTTATTAAATAAAACACCACAAAAGACATGGGAACTAAGATTAAGTTATTGGACTGTTCACATTTTCCGCTAGTCCTCTCCTGAACGCCTTAGTCTGTGACGTCACCACAATGAAAGATCGAGGGAAAGAGGACTAGGAAACTAGTCTGAGTTAGATCATTTTCAGGGATATACACATAGAGGCCGAAATCAACAATCAGAGAATAATTCATTGGGACACTGAAGCATCAAATAGCTTCGTTTTCATTTTTTACTACCACCAATCAATGTTGATTTACAACGAACTTTTCTGAGTGCTGGCAAACCAAATTTCACTCACAACATTGATCGGAGGGGTGAGGGGATATTTGAAAGATAAGGAGCGTGCGCATAAGTCATCTTACATACGCTGTGTCCCAATGTAATTATTCTACGATTGTCTGAAAATATTTAATGCATTGAATTGAAATTACGAAGTACCAAAATATTTAAAAACTGATAAATCAACAGAACAAAATAAAATAAGTAAAACAATAAGAAAAATTATTTATTAAATTGAAGACGAAAAGTTATTTTTCGATTGGCGGACTATACATTAATACTCTTATAATTACACGTAAAGCTGAATGAAATTAGCGCTGAATTACACCGTTTGTCTACTCGCTCGCCAGACAAAAACGCTACGGAAAACGTTTTTCTTTGTTAAAAAGATGTTTAGAGCTACAAGCATTAGATGTGAGAATTGAAAACAAATTATTTCAACATTTCAAAGAGTGAACTTGTATTTTATTTTGCATGCGTATCATATGACAAGTAAATGTAAACACTGCGTTTATAATTAGCTGTGCAATCTTAGTGGTTCAGTCACAGTACTCCATCTGTTTATGGGCTATTATTCCACATAAACGCTCTCTTAATAACAACTGTTTCTATCACTGCTATAGTACACATAAAGTTCTATATGTTAGTAACATTTAGATCGCCAAATACCTAATTTAACTCACATTTTTAACAGTACTCCATCTGCGGCATAAATAAAATTATAATTGGATTATTTCTTAAATTATTATCACGATTTTGGTGGAGTACTGTTATTTATCTTGGTAAAACAGTTTGAATAACTGTAGTTTAGCAAGTACATGAGAGATTAAGTAAATATCTATCACTGCAACAGAAAATTTGTCTAAAGAAGACTAATTTCTCTCAAAGATAGACCTATTTTAGTGGAGTACTGTCATAATGATAATGATAGTAATAGTCATACATATAGTCATCAACAATACCGCTGACCTTCATAGACTGTGAATTCAATAATAATGTTAGGTTTGTATTGCTATTTCTATCATGCGCACATTTCAGACAATCAGAGAATAATTCATTGGGACACTGAAGCATCAAATAGATTCGTTTTCATTTTTTTACTACCGTGAGATAAATCACATGGTTTCCTCCCTCGCCACCCCCCCACCAATCAATGTTGATTTACAACGAACTTTTCCGAGTGCTGGCAAACCAAATTTCGCTCACAACATTGATCGGAGGGGTGAGGGGAGGGCATATTTGAAAGATAATGAGCTGTGCGCATAAAAATCATCTTACATACGCTGTGTCCCAATGTAATTATTCTACGATTGTTGGATGCTATCCAGCCTGGACAATCATCGCATGTGACTTTACCGTTTTTGGACAGGGTAACAGTGAGGTCTTTTGGACGTCTGGGTTTGGACTGGGGCATGGTTTGTAAATCTCTTCTGAAAATTTGTTTCATGACCGTGCGAAAATCTTGTGTTAATGTTTTGTCTTATTGATCTAAGATATGTACACAAGTTTTTCCCAAGTCGTTTGTCACCAGTACTGTTTAGATGCAGTTTTGAGCCATTCAAATGGGATTTATGTATGTTCTGGTTGTCAATGAAATGTACATCCAGTTTAGTGCACAGTTTTTTGTTAAGCTTGTTGAATTTCGAAATTCTTCCCTCTCAATCACACTAGATATTCAATCACGCTAGTGTATTTGAGTGGGGCTATAAGTCTTGGATAAGGCTTTCCAATCTGTTTGATACGGTTGCGGCATCTTCTTTTACCAACTGTTAACAAGTAAAGCATAGAGCATAATATTCTTATTATTGATTATGTTGTCTTGTAGGGTGATGTTCATCTCCTAAAGGGCTATGATGTATTTGTCATGGGAAACTATGTCAAATTATTAATGATGAACGAATTAAAGGTCCTATCCATCTTCTGCAAAAGCGGATTCTGCTGGTGTTTTCGGATGAAGAACTGGCAAATTCTTGTGGTCAAGCTTTATGATCGCAAATCAAAATGAGTGAGGACGAATGCAAAAATCCACTGGACCAGGTTAAGGTTCAAGTGATCAAAGGTATAAATTCAAGTTGTTTTTGCAGGAATGCCTCATAAGCATTCCATTGTCATAAATAAGGCCGGTTTACATTGTCAAAGTTGTTTTGATTGAAGTATATTTTAGTCAAATTAGTTTAAGGTTTAACTTTTAATATGAACAGTTTTTTACTTACATTTCGTCGGAATTTCACACTGGTTTCCTTTCCGTTCTTTTTGTTATCCAGATTGTATGTTGTCCTTCTGCACCGCCAACAATAAGGTGTGCCCAGTCGTCAAACAGATCAATGAACCCTTCACGACAGCAAGGGAAGCTTGAGAAATTTGCTTGAGGAAAAGCTAATGTGTTGTTCCTGATACCTTGACCAGATCAGGATCGTATGACATGGGAGTAGGTTAATTAGTAATTGTTGATGGACAAGCAACATATGGAAGTAAATTGAATACAAATTAGCGTTAGAAAGACATATAGATGCAATTTATCTTTGTTGTTATGTTATACGTTGTCCTTTGACTAGCCATCCTAAACTATAAATAAAATCCTTTTTAGAATACATGACCAGACCTATGTGTGTGCGTGCATGCGTGCAAGATCACAAGTAGCGTGATTGATCTCACTGATAATTAATTTACGGCCTGATCAGGACCTGACACAAGCCATAAAACAAACCTGAAATATCAAGCCATTATCTGGCCAGAACCAGACTAATGTCCTGCTAAAGTGCTGTTCAAATTTGGTTGAAATTGTCGTTTGCGGCACGCTGAGTATCGCTCATTTCTCGCTGATTATCTGGCCCAAATCTCGCTCCGAATGTCCGTACGGGTACATGGAAAATTTAATATTTCAATGCATTATAGTGCTTATATCATACTGCTTTCACTTTTCTTCCGTTATAGAGTGTTTTGCAACATGTGATGATGGTAAAAAGTTTAAAGCGGCAATTAATTGCACTTTTAGCGAAAAAGGTGGTGTTTATTGGTAGGGGATAACCGACCGACACCTCACAACATACGTCATGCAAATGTTGCAAGAATTCTCGGTATCACAAGATGGGAAAAGACTTTGTGGAAGCTTGGTAATTGGGAGACAACCAATCCTGCGAATAGTTGACGAATATGGAGAATTTGTGGGGGACAATCACGAAGTCGAAGGACCATATCAGTAAGTTTATTTTGATACAGTAAGTTTGTTTTCAGAATTTATGTTAACTCCTGTTTGTTTTAACTTGATAGCATGCTGTTTTCCACAGGTCGAAATTGGAAAAGAAGTCCTCGTCCATTGGTATGATGGGCTTTGGTATCTCGCTGTTGTGAAAGAGGTATATATTATTTATTTTAAAAGACACAGAATACCCGGTGTTTGTACGGTAGCCGTACGCTTAAACGTATTTGCTATTCGTAATAGAATTTCAGCTATGGAAATACCAGACAGAAATCGAAGCCTTGTTAGTATAGAAAATAACACGGTTCGAGAACAATTAATAAAAAACGCGTGTTTCGCGAATTCATAATACAACGTTTGTATAGGTTAGCGAAGTTGGTTTACGGGCACGTAAATATATCCACACGGAATTTTTGGTGATATCGTTATGTTTTGCGCACCAATATATTTACTTTGTTGACCATGACAATACCCTAAGCCCTAAGCGAAACATAACGATATAACCGAATTTTTTATTGCCACATATAGTTATTTCATTCCCCTTTTTAATGAGTTATGAGACCAAAGTTGTCTCTGTCACAATTTTTTGTCAGTACATCACAATTATTTTGTCAGTTCATTTGCCTCAATTTTACTCCGCCCTCCACTTTCATTTGCCAAGTATTCAAGTGAAAGTTCAAAAGATGTGAGGGGCCATGGGATGAAGAGGAAGTGGGAGGGATGACCTGCGTGGGAAATGACTGTTAAGGAAATTTTTAATAATGTTTCCCCATGGCCTGATGAGATGCTCAACATGTAACATGCTTTTGTTCTCAGGTTGATAAGGCCTATGCCTCGTTGCCGTGTCGTTTTTACTGATACAATTTCGTGGACCAGCTGCAAGGATGTTAGCAGCGGTAAGTTGTCAGTAATAGTTGACGGGCGATAACATGCACCTAATCTGTTGATTTTTCTTTTTTCAAGGCTTGTGCACGTTATGGGTGCACGGTGCACACAATACTTTAGTGCTAATATCTTATTTGTTTATATTTGAGGTTAAGAATAAATTATATTTCTTGAAGGTTTACTTTGGAACTGCTATAGCTTAACGCTTGGCAGCAAAATCCCAATTGCTTAAAGTGAGGCCAGACGCTAGATCTCACACACGCTGTGTCACGTCCTTAATCGTGACACTAAAATCACGACACGATCCCTACAATACTATATTAACTTCCATTTGTGTACCACACACTAATGCACTAACAACTCTGTTCTCAAAGTGTATCGTTCTTCTGAGCCCCAGATCTATCAATCCAACAGTTCAAACAACCCCACCCTTCGGGCAAAAAATTTTGGATCCAATTCCTGAGGGGAAAGACAAACTGATCAAATCGCCCACATATGCACGACCTCCACCAGAGGCTTTATATTGATTGGTGCATTAGATCTCAAGTTCATTAGGAACTATTACATAAATTTCCACCAATCTCCATCCTCAGGGGTTTCAGTAATTTTGAAAGTAGCAGGCTTACTTGAAGAAGTAGATGGCTGAACTCATCAAGTGAACATAAATCCACATATGAAATTCCAAAAGTAGGCGGCTGTGATCTTGAAAGTAGTCGCCGGAGTTCACCGGTTGTCGGCTTC
This sequence comes from Chrysogorgia sp. JL179-B06, assembly GCA_035772405.1. Taxonomy (NCBI): domain Eukaryota; kingdom Metazoa; phylum Cnidaria; class Anthozoa; order Scleralcyonacea; family Chrysogorgiidae; genus Chrysogorgia; species Chrysogorgia sp. JL179-B06. The sequence continues at coordinate 2,150,636 of JAYKKM010000518.1, read as the reverse complement.
TAATGAAATACCTGTGTTCTTTTAAACAACATCCCCGTTTACGGATTTCTGAGGTTGGAGGTCTGACATTACACCAAGCTAACATCAAAACTCAAATAAAAAATACAGAATTTATAATGTCTGAGGCATGTGTTTGATCACATAGTTCAGGCAACCTCTCAGTGGAAGATAAATTATTCATGCCTGCATGATAAATTATTCACTTCTTGTTAGCAAAAAGACATGCAGAAATTGATTGATATATTTTCGTTCGAAATTTGGATATATTTTCAGAATTTTGAGTATACATCATTTCTGTTCTTACGTTACTTTAGTGGCTTTGAATGAAAACTGTGTTGAGTGTGGTGGAGGGGTGTCTGAAAAGCAAAACAGAATAATTTTTTGTGATTATGGTAAATTGCCGTTAGGTTTACATTACCAATAACCATTGAACATAATTTAAAAATTTATGGCATTGACATGCAGAACAACTGCATGTCTGTACTTAGTGGCTGTCATTTCGAGGTTACCACCAGGCTTGTCATATTCCTCCAGTTGGAGAGGAGTGGATTGCTAAACCACAGTGGTGGTGCAGAGTATGCACTTTTGCTAGAGCAGCCGGGGTAGGTATAATTTAAGATTATTGAACGAAATCACTTGAAACTTTGAATGTGAATACAGACCACTATCCTGCGGATACAGCCGCCTCGCATTGCGCGCACTATAGTTTTTACTGAAAAGCTATAGTTTTTAGCAAAGAAACTAGTTTTTATGATTAGGAACAATAGTTCAATAGGTAACTATAGTTTCTATTGCAAAAACTATAGTTTTTCCTTAAAAACTATAGTTTATTTTTGTAAGGGTATATCTCCTGCATCTATAATCACTCAAGGTAATGTTTTATCAAATTTCCATTGCTCTGCGATTATGTATAAATAGTTGTAACTTTGGTAATTTTCTCTTTATTTTGTTACTATAGATGGAAAAGCATCTTCTACACTTGAAAATATGCTGGAGTTTGCAACAGGAGCAAGTCATGAGCCACCAATGGGATTGACCCACCAGTAAATGAGATTTTGGCAAGATGTTGGTCCAAAGGCAGCTACTTGTTCAAACTGCCTTTTCATGCCTACTTTTCAAAACATGCTAGAGCCAGAAATACAGTATGACAATTTTAAAGAAAATATGGATGAAGCCATCCTAAATTCACCCTGTTTTGGTTAGCTTAACAACTGAAAACATTACACTCTCGTCTCACTCACACATGTTGTTGGCTTGGCTCTCAAGTCGCGCTTTTGACGACCAGCACAATAATTTATTGCAAATAATTATAATGGACAATTCAGGTTTCTTCCATTATTACTGTAATCTACAAAAATCCGATCGTGCAATGATACTGAGTTTACAGGATAAACAGCAAAACGAAACGACACACGTATAATTTCGGCGACAAAGGTAATAAAAAAAACAGCTGGGTGAAAAAAACCTTACTAATCCAGAGGAAAAAAACCCTGCCCCAGCTGCACCTTTGCATCGTTTGCTCTCCGGGTAAAGCGTTTATAAACCTAACGTAGTGGTAAGCGACAGTCTTTTTTGTAATGAGTCTTTCACATAACCGTCCTTTGCAGTTTCACTAACCCAGCGGCCATGTGTGTACAGATTCGTGCTTCTTTCACCAGGTCACGAAGGCGAGAGTAACTCAAGTCACCCGGACGTGCAGAACGAATGCGATAACCATCTCCGGTCTCGGTCAATGCCCGGAATAGGCGACCATCGTCCAACACCGCAAATTGTGCCATATCACAATAGTGTGTGATGGCCACAGGACAAGTCTCACGATACGTTTTGCCAACAAGAACCCGTGCACCATCTCTAAATTGGTGTGTCTTGGAGGACTCGATAAACACCTCCACGTATGAATCTCGAAGAACAACATCGGAAAACATCAACTTCGATAGTTCGTCGAAACGAAGAAAGGCTGCGAAGGCCAACAAACAGATGGTCACTGACGAAGCCCTTCGTTCCAATAGTTTGCGCAAATCGTCCACCGTCACCGGTTCTTTTTTGACAGAATGATGAGCCAACAAAGGTTGAAATCCTGCTAACGCGGCCTGGACCAACGGATGCGTAGTAGGGGATGGCTGACCAGCTAGTTGATGAGCCCAGTTGATCGAGTGGACAGCTGTCGTGGCGGGGCAGGCGGTCCTTGTCATCTGCATTAACGAACGTAAGTACAACGCGACATGAAAGGGAGATGCAGGCATAACGTTGCCGAGTGAGATCGGGCCCATTTCTGCCAACGAGTAAATCCAGCCTGATACTTCTCGACAGTTGAAGTGGCCCAACATGCCATTGCCACCATTAGCAAGGACTCAGCCAGATGCTGTAGAGATTCATTTCCTGCAGAGATTAATTCACGCCATGTTGGACTTGCAAAAACTGCTAGAAAAAATAGAAAGAAAGATATGCCCGAGAGAGCGACAAATCATGAGCAATTTAATAATAAATTGTTAATGCTTGACAGAAGCCGAGATATTTTATACCCACCGGTCAAGACCATCATGCACCGCGGCTTTGATGGATTCCGACGAGAGCATATTTTCACCAAAATATGATGAAGGTTAGTATTATGGGCTTTACACAACATTGTAGAACAGAGTTGAAAATGGTGGACGCTACCTTGTGGGCTTGACAATTTGCCAGGGATGCGGTGGGGACATTTTGCTCTATATTTTTGTTTAGCAGGGTGTGCTTGGTAAAATCAGAAATAAGTAAATGGTAAAGCAATGATGGCTGAACGAGGTGAAACTCAATGTGAGTCTGATACTGGTAAATTTCGATCAAAGATACCATGTTATGTTATACGGAAATAATAATAATAAACTTTAATAAATACTCATGGCAGCAAGTGCTGAATTACGAGAATTTTACCGTAAGTAGTATAACTAGTTATGTAAACACTAATACAATATTATAATTAACTAAATAAGCTATTGGTACTTATTCGTAACATAGTTCCAGAACCTGAGGGTCTTGGGGACATATGAGCAATCGGACGTGTCACCAGGATCTAAGATTATAGCCATGTTTTATGGTATTATTTACATTTAAAATTGACTTCAGTGGTCGAGTTATTTTGTTCCTTATAAAGCTAGAGCAGATATCAGTCCTTCGCTGGTGGAGGGTGAGCAGGTTGGCTTCTCTCAGACATGATTCATAAGATGTTATGCGTGGTTTGAATATAATCCGCATGGCTCTTTGCTGAACTACTTCGATGTTCTCACTTAAATAGGAAGGAAGCGCAGCCCAAACAGGAATGGCGTATTCCACGATAGGTTTAACTAGACTACAGTATAGGGTGACAAGATCGCCGCTACTATTGCCAGCTTTACGTAATTGCCGGATGATATATAGTCGTTTGTAAGCTTTTTTAACAATGTAATCACAATGGGTGGACCATGTAAGATCGCCACTGAAATAAACGCCTAGTAGTTTAAAGCATAGAGCAGAGTCTACATTTCAATTACATATAGATTATCTACGTATTTGATTCTGAGATTCCAACCATCAATCAGAGAATCCAACCATCAATCAGAGAATTAAGTAAAATGGCAAAAAGTATTGGACCTAACTTAGTTCCCTGTGGAATGCCTCCATTTATCATTTTAAACTCAAACATTGTGTTGTTTATTATGATGCATTGGGAACGCTGTGTTAAGAAAGATCTAACCCATCTAGCTATGACCGGGTGTATATCAAGGCAGTCGGGCAAAGATCCTCCTCGATTGATCTTGGCGTTGGACATTTCGGTATTGGAGAAACAATAGATTGCTTAAGCGGTAGGGGAACAACACCTTGTAAGATTGATGTGTTGTAAATATTACACACCACAGGGGCCAATTCAAACGCGAATTCCTTAATTATTTTGTTGGGAATCATATCTGGATCTGATGCTTTCTGACAATTGACAGCAATAAGCTCTCTATATCAGTCTGGGATGGTCACCAAAAACTCGTCAGGGACTTCCAAATGGGTAGCTTCCTCCACTAAGAGCAGCGTCTTGAACCCAGATGTCAAGCCAGATAATGACGTCATGTGTTCTCCGAGGAGTTGGTTATGCCACTAAGTGTTATTCTTATTGATACCACTCAGCTTCTTTGTTTCTCTCCACCATTTAGAGGGAACCAAACCGCGCTGTCTGTCAGTTAGGCAACCTCGTTCCCAGGACATCTTGCCTCCGCGAAAATGGCCCGGGATCGGCTGCTCGATTTCATATTCTTATTGGCCTGTTCTAAAACTCGATTAATTCAGTAGAGTATAATTTATTCATTTAAATCCACATGTTAACAAATTTTACTGCAAATAAGAAATATAATTTTAATTTACTAATTGTCAAGAACTGCATTCGATATATACTTGTTCCTCCATGATATTTATGAGATAATCACGGCTGTATTATGAATTAGTTGCTTTTAGGATGAATGCTTTACATGAACAGAGCATTGCATATTTCACATCAACATCGGGACACAAAAGCATGGTGACCATGTTGGTTGGTACAACGCTGTCTAATAGGCTTATATACTAGGCATAATATAATAGGCATAATATATTCTTTTCTACCTGGTACCTACCAATGCACCCCCATGATGTCACATGCAACCAAGCAATTTATACTTAAAAATTCCAGGCTCGTTCCAGAATACAAAATAATATCACCTTGCAATTTATCAACATGACTGCATCTTAATGTTTCTAAAGCAGTTGGCTTCGATAACATTCCCGCAAAGATTGTCAGAGATGGCGCTGAAGGATTATCCATCCCACTTTGTTCACTGATTAATTGTAGTTTTGAAGTATCACTATTCCTAACAGTCGAAAAGTGTGCAAAATTATCTCCAATTTACAAGTCAGGAGAACGTTCTCTACTTGATAATTATAGACCAATATCTGTGCTAAACGTTTTGTCAAAAGTTATGGAAAGGATTGTTTATCAACAGAATTATCTGACTACCTTGAAAGAAATAATTTGTTAAATCCCTACCAATTTGGTTTCCGGCGAGGTCGCTCTACACTTCAAGCTGTAACATACTTAACAGATTACATCAAATTGAATGCAGACAAGGGCAACTGCACGGGAGCCATATATATGAACCTTCGAAAGGCTTTTGATACAGTACATCATGCATGTTTATTGCAAAAACTAAAATGTTATGGCATCCTTGATAATGAATTGGATTGGTTTACGGATTATTTGTTTAACAGAAAACAGTATGTGATGTACGATGGTTACATATCTGAACCTCAACAGATAACATATGGAGTTCCACAGGGATCCATTTTGGGACCACTTCTTTTTATTATATTAGTGAATGACATGCCCACTGTCTTAAGTAAATGCCAGATTCTTATGTATGCAGATGACACTGTACTGATTTACGCCGATAAAGATACTAGGATAATTAAAGATACCCTTAATAATGAAGTTGGTCTAGTAGCAAACTGGATAAGAGATAACAATCTTAAATTGAACTTGAAGAAAGGTAAAACTGAATTTGTGTTGTACGGATCCCATCAAAAATTATCAAGACAACCCAAGTGTGAAATTACTATCAATGATACTGATATAAATGAAGTTACCAGTTACAGTTACCTTGGTGTAAATTTGGATAATCACTTAACATTACAGGAGCATCGGTAATATATACAGAAAATGTGCGACTAGGGTAAAACTGCTGTCACGTATCAGGCCAAACATCGGTCCATTTGTGGCGAATGATACTATGATAAATTAGTTTAGTTTAATGGGATCGCCAAAATTACAAAAATATAGAATTTACAATACACTAGTACAAAGCAAAAATTAATAAATAATTACACACTTGAGTTGCAAGTCTCCAAGATGGTACTTTCTATCCAATGCTCTTGATACCTTTTTCTTGGATATATGTATGACCTTACACTTGGATGTATTGAAGCCGAGAGCCCACGACATGCTCCAATCATTTAAGCGATTTAGATCACTCTGGAGAGATAGTTCAGAACTAGCACAGTCTATAGAGCGATATATCTTGGAGTCGTCTGCGAAGAAAGCAATACTTGAGTTGTGTTCAAGACAATTTGGTGCATCGTTTATGTAAATCAGAAATAAGAGGGGTCCAAGAATTGACCCCTGTGGAACGCCTGATGTAATAGGTGACCATTCTGAATAAGCGCCTTGCAATACAACTCTTTGCTGTCTACCGGTTAGGTAGCTGCGCAGTCATAAAAGAAGTGAACCACTAAACCCGTATTGTTCCAATTTAAACAGCAGTAATTTGTGAGGCACTGTATCGAATGCCTTTGTTAGGTCCAGATAGATCACGTCAACCTCGTTTCCACTTGCCACAGACGATACAATATCGTGGTAGACCTCCAGTAGCTGTGTAATCGTACATCGACCATGCAGAAAACCATGTTGGAACTGAGAAACAAGAGGCTCGAAGTGGCAATTGCAGTGGTTAAAAACGCATCTCTCCATTACTTTAGATAGTGTATTGAGGAGAGAAATAGGTCTATAGTTGGAACAAATTGTTGGGTCGTCCTTCTTAAAGATTGGCGAGAGTTGGCGAACTTCCAATCATCGGGGAAAACCCCGCACCGTAGAGATAGGTTAAATAATTTGCACAACGATGGAGCAATTTCACTCGCCACGTTTAACAGTACTCGGTTTGGAATGCCGTCTGGGCCACAAGCTTTGTTGGGATCCAAACTTCCTAAAATCTGAATAACTTCAGATTCTGTCAACACAATATCAGAAAGTTTATTCGTTGTTTCTCTCTGGATGGCAGTTGGTAAATGAGGTGGATTTGTGTCATATGAAGTAAATAGCGAATTGAAATAATTATTTAGCAAATTTGCCTTAGCTTCGTTATCCGTCACAAACTTTTCCCCGTCCCTAAGAAATGTAGGTTTTTGGTTTATCCTTGTAGAGGCCTTTATAAAGGACCAGAATCGCTTGGGGTTATCGAACAGACTCTCTCTCAAAGAATTGGCGTGGTCTTTCCGCTTTTTAGCGATCATACGTTTTGTTTCTCGTCTGAGTAGTTTGAATCTTTCGACTTCTCCAGACAATTAACTTAATTAGCGTACGAAGTTCGGCATCAATCCATGGTTGGTCGGCCACGGCCCTTGATTTGCATTTGGGAATGTGTTCATTAATAGCGGATATGAATAAATCATACCAAGTGCTAAGTGAATCGTTGATTGCATCAGGTACAAAGGCCATTTCCCATGGAGTATGATTTAATAGCTCCTTTAGGGCTGGCCAATTTGCTCTTTTGAAATTGTAAACAAGCCGCTTTATTTCGGATTTCTTTGGAATTTTCAAGTCCAGATCAAATTTCAAAATTTTGTTGTCTGTGTCAATAATCTCGTCAAAACCTTCAAGGTTCAAGACTCTATCAGGAATATTTGTAAGAACCAAATCCAGGGTATTGTTCATTCTTGTAGGAAATTTTACTAGTTGCCATAAGAAATAATCCTGAATTATCTTGAAGAAGTAATTGTGAATCGCATCATTTGATGTTGGTCTTTCTGTTAGCCAGTCAAAATGTGGGAGATTGAAATCTCCGCAAACAATAAATCGGTCAAAGTTCCTTGATGTACGTAAGGTCAGAATCCGGTGGTCTGTAAAAAGCCAAGACCAACAATTTTCTCTTGGCATCCGGTCGCAATTCACAAGCAACCATTTCAGCCTTATTTTCGAGATCTTTTCTTCGAAGATTTGGAATTGTATTCCGTACAGCAATCAAAACACCCCCACCACTTATGCCATTTCTGTCTTGTCGATGTATAGAGTAATGATCATTTGACAGGATTTCGCAATTTAAAATATCGGACTTCAGCCAAGTTTCCGTGATGCAAATCACGTCTTGCTCAATGGCCAACGTCTGAAGTTCGTGTCTCTTGTTTACTATACTTCTTGCATTAAACGACAGGAATCTGATTCTGTGACCATAGTCAGTGTCGGGTGCCGGTCCTGGATTTGGATGAACACCAACCAAATATAGTTTTTCCAAATTGAATTCAGCACAACAGTTGCTATAATATCCAAGACGTTGTCTGTAATAGCCATGACTAAAGATACAGCATTTTGTAGGTTTAGAAGGCTTGAGCCAAACGTATATATTATCTAGCGACGGTTTTTCGATTCTAGAGTTATAACTTCGATGATTTAACTTGTGGTAACAAACTAGTAGAGCCAAGAAGAGTGTGTAGTACAGAAATATTCTTAACCCACAGGAGACCGCCATTACACGTTGATCATTACACGTTGACCGCCATTACACAGACTATTGCTACCCTGTATTATCTGGAATTTCGAAAACTTTAAACAATAAATTGGAATCAATACAAGACAGAGCAATTAAAATCATCGCCGATCCTGGTAATCTACAGCTGGATATGGACAATATTGAAACTATTCGCAAACGTCGTATAGCAATTGATGTCTTTAAGTCACTTAACCATATTGGACCGGAGTCACATAACACCTAGTCACATAACACCTTGTTTCAGCGGCTCGAACATAACAAGAATTCTCGTGGAAATGCATCATGTGTGTTACTTCCAAAAATTCGCACCAGCATTGGAAAAAAGTCATTTGCCTACCAGGGTGCTATGATATACAATCAATTAGACAAATCATTAAGGGATGAAATTTCTCTTGTAAGATTTAAGAACAAAATAAGTCAATTTGTTTTTAAGGTTCTTTAGAACTAACTTTAAGTTTGGTAACATTTTATTCATTGACTTTTTTCTATTTCATAGTTTCTTATTTTAACAATTTTATTGTATTTTCCTTAAACACAGGTCCTTCATTGATACCAGAATCTTAGTTTTCTGAAGAAGTTAACCTGTATAATTATAAATAATTATTATTATTATTATTATTATTGAGTGCATCAGCGGATCTAAAACAGTCACCGTCCCTGATTGAGGAAAACCTTCAAGCTGACTTAAATGAAGTTGTAAAATGGACCCTTGACAACAAAATGATTCTTAATGCAACTAAGACCAAATCAATGGTCGTTACTGGTAAGAGGCTCGCTAGTAATATTGTCAATACTGAACTGAATATAAAGATAGATGGAGCAAGGCTTGATCGAGTATCTTCATACAAACTCCTTGGTATAACGATTGATAGTAAACTGTCTTTTGATGAACATATTGAAAACACCTGCAAAAAGCTAGCCCAAAGAATCGGAGTTTTAAAAAGATACGACGGTATCTCGCTATTGAAGAACGCAAACTATTTTATAATTCAATGATTAAACCAATTATGCTATACGGCTCCACGGTTTGGAGCACTTGTTCCCAGGAAAACTTAACCTGAGTATTTCGAATGCAAAAAGGGGCGGCCCGTGTAATCTTGTCTGCAGATACATGGGAAAGAAGTTCAATCATGTTCCAGAAACTAAACTGGCTGCCTCTGCGAGATGAAATTAACGTATCAAAATGCATGCTGATTTTCAAGAGACAAATTGGTGAATGTCCTGAATATATGAAGGATTTACTAGTACGAAATGCTGACATAAATGGTCGTGCTGGAAGGTATTCAAACACCAACCTGATTTGCCCACGATATATCCGTGAATCGGATGGCGGCAAAAAGTCCAAGGATCAAGACTATGGAATAGCATCCCAATTGTTATTCGAAAGAAAAACTCTGTAAACTCTTTTAGATTTGCTCTTAGAAAACATTTTATGACAATTAATTAATTTTATAATTTTTAAAAATGTTTAACTTTTATTTTGTTTTCTTTATGTTTCGTATATTCTACTGTTTATATTTATCAATTCTATACTGTTTTATCTATTTATATATTGTAATTTGGAGGACCACGAGTTTTTCAGTTTCTACTGTTAAGTGTTATCCTCACTAAATAAAGTTGTCTATCTATCTATCTACCTTGTAAATAACCCAAGTTCGTTTCTATGCACAACAGAGATATGTGACTTCAGGGCTGCATCTCTCTCTTGCTGGGCTTGGAAATCTTCAATGTTTACATGCACTAAGTCCATTTATTATATGGCAAGTGTTTCTGAGCGGTCCATCTACCAAAATAGAGCATTTTGAATGGTTCCTGAGCGGTCGGAAACCAACAGTACGGACCGGTCAGGTTTGGCGGAAAATTTTGGATTTTTGACAAGTTTTTAAATTTATTTTTTTAAATTCTGTGTGAAACGGCTTTAAGTTTGAAATGTCTGAGAGTGAGGAGGACCCAGATGCTTTTTATTATCCGGAAGAAGATAATGTTTTGGGACAACAAGTCAGCACAAACATGAATGAATTCAGCAATTTTATCGCCGACCAACAGCCAAAAAGTACAAAACAGAAGACAAAGTACGACTTGCAAACTTGGTATAACTTTTGTGAACAAAAAAACGAGATGAGAAAAGTAGAAGATATACTTTTTGAACAGTTGAACCTTCTCCTTTGCTCATTCTTCAAAGATGTAACGGAAAAAAATGGCGAAGTCTACGAACCCTCAACTTTGACTTCTTTTCAATGAAGTATCCAACGGTATCTCAACAGCAAGGGATCTACGGCAAACTTGCTGAAGGGAGATGAATTTAAATTGTCCCGAGAAGTCCTCAAGTCGAAGAAAAAAAGCTGGTCGTCGACCACGGAAAAGGGAATTGTCTGAAAGCCACTCGAGTAGTGAGCGAGGTAGAGGAAGACAAGCTTTTTGCCGAAGGAGAGTTTGGTTCCCAAAATCCCGTTGCTTTACAGCGCACTGTTTGGTGGTTGTTGACTTGCATTTCGGGTTCAGAGCCAGAGTTGAGTCTCGACGTCTTCTGTGGGGTGACGTTTCGTTGGAAAACGATCCTGAGACTGGCGACGAAATCTTTGTTTGGAAAACAGAAAGAGGATCCAAAACTCGCCATGGCCAAGACGAGTCTTCTGGACGTCGTGCGTTTTATCCCACTGCCCAAGCAACTGGCAATGAACGCTGCTCGGTGATGTATTATAAAATGTTCAAAAGCCACCGTCCTTTGCTAATGAATCAGCCTGAATCTCCTTTCTACTTGGCCATCAAACACCAGCGAAATCCAAACGCTAACATTTGGTACAAGAGATCCCCATTGGGAAAGAATGAAATCGGCAAGCTACTCTCGAAAGCTGCTCAAAACGCTGGTCTTCCTGGACGAGTTACCAATCATTCCGTTCGCAAAACCTGTGTCTCAAGGCTTCTAGATTCAGATGTACCTGTCAACTTTGTAGCTCAGTTAAGTGGTCATCACAACCTGAAAAGTCTCGATGCGTACAAATCAGCGTCAACCCAACACCAGCGAAAGATGTCGTTTGCACTAAGTCGCACGGAAAACACAAGTCATCAAGCTGGTATTTTTCATGGGGCTACGTTTGAAAACTGCTCTTTCAATATCCAGGTTATGAGCGACCCTGTTCCTCAAATGCCTTCGAAAAGTGAATGCTCCGCAAGCGGGTGCCAGCTGTTTATCAATGAATCCAGTGACAGCGAAGACGAACAAATTAAAAACATGTTTGAACATTTTGTTCTTTTTTTCTTGGTATCCAATAACATCTCACCTACGGCTCATAAACAAGCGAAAAAAGAACTTGACCGTGCTGTACGGACCTCTCGCTCAGTCAATAACATATATGTATGCTTTCCCACTATCCTCTTGATGAGAACTCATAGTGCCGACTATCTTCGGGTGTCCCATCCTCTTCCATTAAACCGATATCCCATCCAATTCGGCTTAAAGCGTCCATCGTGCAATTATCCTGTCCTCGAATAAACTCTATACGTTGTTCGAATTCTGTTATATCCCTCATCATTGTTGCTCGTCGACCAAAAGGATCTTTCTTTTCTAGTATTTTTAAAAGTGGTTTATGGTCTGTTTTCAACAAGATTTTTGCTCCTAATAGGTAATAGCGAAAATGTTTGAGATGAGCACTCTCGTTTTGTCAATGCTCTGCTGAAATATTCTACAGGGTGCACATATATGTCGGGTGCACATTTACTGTCATCAATAGTAACGATAAATGGTCGACTTGGATCAGGGTGTGTTAGTACTGGGACCCTCGTTAACTTGTGTCGTAAAGTGTTGAATGCCTCTTCTTCTGCCGTCCCCTATGTGAATCTAACATCTTTCCAAAAGCCTTGTAAATGGTCGCGCAACTGTACTAAAATTCTTGATAAACTTCCGATAGCACAGCACCAACAAATACTTGCACTTCCTTGAGACATGTTGGAGCTGGCCAGGTATTAATTGCTTGCACTTTGCATTCCTCTGGTCGCACACCCTTGTTGTTGACTCTGTTCCAAGGCTTCGTTTATTAAAGGAATGTATACCACATGTAAAGCAAACAAATTATTTTCACATGCAAAAATCTTTCGAAATCGTGAACAAACAGTGCTGTTTACTTCTCTCCAAAGTCTTCCTATTCGCTGGTTGTGGATCTACGTACCAGTGATGATACTGCCTGTGACGAATCTATTCGTCGACGTGGGTCTTTTATTTCACGACACAAAATAAATTTTTGCAATTTTAATTACTATCAAAAGTTATTCACTATAATTACTAAAGTACGTTACAACAAGGATATCGCCCCACCAGTCCATCGCCCCTCCAGTCCCACGTGCGTCCCAACCAGCCAACGATTCGACTATGAGCTCGATAAGTCCTTCTGTGTACTTGTGAGCAGTTCCAGAGAAAGGAAAGCCTCTGAGTAATACACCGCATAGTTAGGTCACTCTGGTCCTGGCAGATTCATATAGCGTGTCTTGTTTTTGGTAGTGGTACTCGTCGAGATGTACACCCAGTTCACAGTTCAATATAGCGCTGCCTCAAACTGGCCCCGGCTCGGTTTTAAAGTTGTAACCGATATATTCTTGTTTTGCCTTTGACCACCTTCCCGAAACAACGTTTTTCCTCTGCCACTTTCTGAATGTGCCTCGCCTTTTATATCTTCCGTGTTCATCCCTCATCAATTTGCATCCAATTTACATAGCAGTATAACCACCCCTTCACTACATCTTCCCACCTTCTAAGATCAATTCTCAGTTACGAGATTGATCCAAATAAAAAAAAAATTCTAATTCCATATAAACATTGTTTAGCAAAACTGGCAATATACGGGAAGGCGAGAAGAATGAACTTTAAAAGAAAAATCACCCACCTGATGGGAAGGAGTGCCAAACTGAAACTTTACCCAAAGCTAATGAAACTTTTACTATTTAATTTTTAAAATTTTTTTTAAAAGGCACTTTACTCAACTCATCCAACTTTTCATTCCCATTCTCGTGCTTTTAAGGCACTCGACTCAACGCATCCACATTCCCATGCTTTCTTTCTGGCTTATGTTCGACTTCCATATCGTATTCCTGTGATGTTAAACTCCATCTTAATTTTATCTTTGGTTTGATTTAACCAAACAAGGGGGTTATGATCCGTTTGCAATATAAATTTCCGTCCAAAGAGATAATGGAAGGTCTCAACAGCCCATACGATACCTAAACATTCCTTTCTGTCACTGACAATTTAACCTCCCTTGGCTGTAACTTCCTACTAAGATATACTACCGGATGTTCTATTCCATCATTGTCAATTTGACTTAGTATAGCTCCCAACCCGTACGCCGAGGCATCAACCTGAACTATGAACATTTCATCCCAATGAGGGCATCTTAACACTGGTGAAGATTTCAAAACTTCTTTCAAAGTATTGAAGGCGCTAACACACTCCTCGGTCCACTTAATGCAGCGAGGTTCTTTCCCTCTGGTTAAATCCGTCAATTGTTTGGCTACCTCTGAAAAATTAGGAACAAATTTCCTGTAATACCCAGCCAACCCTAAAAACGAACGAACCTGTTTTTTTGTCTCAGGTTTCCACCAAGGCCTGCCAAGGCTGAATAGTACCACGACCTACCCGTTGACCCAACATATTCACCATTGACATTCCCAATTTACATTTTGTCAGTCGAGCATGTAATTTCGCCTCTTGCAACCTAAAAATACCTGGCGAAGATCTCTCAAGTGCTGATTAAAGGAAGTGTGTGTGTCTACCTCAACATCGTCTATATAAGCATCAGCAAAAGTTGACAATCCATTTAATACACTGTCTTTCATCATTCGTTGGAAAGTTGCTGGTGCTGTTTTCATCCCAAATGCCATTACAGTGAATTCGTATAACCCTCTAGAAGTAATGAATGCAGACTTCGGAACTGTCCGACTATCTAATGGTATTTGCCAGTACCCTTTAGTTAAATCAGAAGTTGAAATAAATTTGGCACTACCACCTTATCCAACATTTTATCTATGCGTGGCATATGCGTCCGTTTTTGTGACATTATTTACCTTCCTATAATCCACGCAAAATCGATACGGAGGTGACCGAATTGGACCCTCTTGGCCAATAACATCAGTGTCATGTAGTAAGGCGATGATGAATAGTGTAAATATACTCCATCACTTCGTTTGATATCATACTAATTTCAGGAACTGGTCGACCAAATCTAGATATCAGATCACTGTATCGACACGGATACGCAAACGCAAACGGATATGCAGAAGCATAAACAAACCCTCTATTCCACCAGAAATACTTCTCTGCTGGCATCTAATTACTTCTGGTATTTGTAAAGCGTCGGCCAGTGTTAACAAATCGTGCTTGGCGAAGCGACATTCAGCTTTGCACTCGGTAGGATCCAAGTTGTCAAAATCAAAACGTCCGTATTTTTCGTAAGGGAATTCCGGATTTTTGGAGTGATTCATATCGTACAACAGTGCAAATTCATTCAACTATTTGTCTCATTTTTTATATAAAACATCTTCCCGTTTATCTGAAGTAGATGTAATATGAAATTGAACCATTAATTCCGATGTTGCTGGAACGCTGTGTGCACGTTGTACGAACGTTGGATTTTAACGTTATCCCTAACGTTATTACGACGTTCGTGGGAGTCCACAAAAAAACGTTCCCACAACCTTGTATCACAACGTTCAGGGGACATTGGGCGAACGTTCCCACAACGTTGTGATTGTGCTAGCTGGGTATACATATATATACACACACAGACAGACACACACACAAGTAACTAAATCCATGGTGAAAATAGTAACGTATGAGATCTTCTAATTCGTTGATCCGCATCTTGGGCAAAACAAGTACGATATCTCTAACTTTTCAGAACAATGCAAACACTTTAATAACACATCCATAATGATCCATCATTCCATTCATTCAAATGTTCAATATGGCGGTCTGCTGACTTGAAGCGCACAAGTGGTCAGCGGTAGCAGAGTGTAAGAATACGCAGTGTAATTGTAAGAATAAATATGGGAGTTGTTGTTTTGATAGCAAATGTTGTGTTTGTGTTTAACGAATTTGTGATGTTTAGGGAATTTGTTGTTGTGTTTGCAGATGTGGGCACCGTAGTATCCAGCCTATGGGTATGAATGTTTTCATAACCATAGGCTGGATACTACCTAAAAATCAAAAAATTAAATTCAGCTAAACCCAGGGCATAGGCTAACAAAATACCAAATGAATGCAGAAAAGCTTGAAAAATAAAAATGGCTAATTCCCAAATAAAAATATTCTTCACATTAAGTATTAAGTAAGGGCAAAGTAACTCCAAACAACAACCATGGTTGCTTGTCAGCAAGGCAACAAGCCTTTAGTATGGAGACCTATTATTTTAATTGACAATGACAAATTGAAATTTGAAATCAGTGAAATTTGTTACACCTCATACCATGACGCCAACCTTAACTCTCCTGAATTAAATTAAACACTAAACAGTGTACTATTCTTCTCACAATCTTGAGAGTCGCCAGTGCTAATTAAAAACGTAATACATACAGATCTTCCATAATTTATCTGCTTTCAGGGGTAGCAGTATATTTAGTATTTGCCTTCGAATGTTTAGTGAAATTAAATCCAGGGAGAAATCGAAGACCATTTTAAAAGTAACATAGACCACTTTCATAATAGCAACGAATTTGAATATTCTTTTATGCACATTATAATAAGCCTTTCTATCCTCGTTTGTGAGTCTGCCCAAGAAGGCTCATTTAGATGCACGTAAAATATTTAAAGCATTGGCCATTATGAAAGTGGTCTATGATACACCCACACAATGGTTTGGGTTAGATTTAGGTAATATTAACCTAGCCTGTGCACAGCCTGAATATACCCTGTATATCAGTCTGACTTGCACGATAGCTTGTTGACACTCGCTGAGCTACTCAGCTTCTGATTGGTCCAAAACGCATGTTGATGCATAACGGTTTATTTAACGAATATATTGTTCCAAGTGGGAGCACTATGAAAAATGGTGGCAAAAACCCTTTGTCTTTAAAGGAATTCTTGTTTTATAGTGATTGTATAATTTAGTAACTTTGTGCAAATACATGTCCTGATATTTTTTATAAATGAACTGCGTTTACCATCGAAATATCGAGGAAAGTAACCAGCGTTACCTGATCAATGGAAAAGGAAAACTGAATGTACAAGAGTTAATCACAAGTCTTCCTTTTCATGTACATCTGTTCTCATGTCTGCAAGTCGTGCTTAACAAAGTTCCAAAAAGGCAAAATTATTATAAAAAATAATTATTTAAAAAAGCGGGAAATTAACTTCTTCAGAAGTTAGAAGTTGACAACATGTCTACAAACAAAGAAGAAGCAAGATGAAGATGTTCAAAGCCTCTGTGACGTCTCTAGTATCATAAGACTCTGATGTAGCATTGAATTCGAAAATATTTCGTGTAGGTTTTCCAACAACTATTTCACCAATAAATATATGTATAACACAGCCAGGAAGTTATTGTGCTCCTCACCACTGGTTCAGCCTCTTCTCTACCAATTAGCTCAATGGCGAGAAAATTACCTTTGTCTTCAAGCTGTTCAATGGCTGAGTGAAACGCGAAGGCGAAATCTTACCAAGGACTTAGAAAGTTTTGGAAAAATCCAATCAAGTAAACCGTTATGGATCACATGCGTTTTGGAACGATCAGAATCTACTATATATAACACTAACTAAAAATAGAAGTGCCACAGTAGATTTGTTGCAACTGTCAATGACAGCCCACAGTTTAACAGTACACTGTAGTTACTCATGTCTGAAATGTGTTAAAAAATGCCAAGTCATACAAATTAAATAGCTGTTCCTGATGTGGAAGTGAGTGATACTATTAATGCATGTATTGTCTGTGGGTAAAAATGATGATGTTATTGGGGTGAACCTTAGGCTTGGTGGGCATAGAAATCCAAGAACTGGACTTAGTTTTGAGTAGCTCAGCGGGGGGTCGACAAGCTATCAAGCGAGTTTTCACAGGCTAATATTAACCCTAACAGTAACAATGATCCTAGATCTACAACTAAGCCACAACACGCTTGTTGCTAGTGCAAAGTAAAATTAATTAAATATCTTGTCGATGAACGCTACTTGTAAAATCGAGAGTTGTCTTAGTGTTTCACCCTCTCATAGCATCTAATTTAGTTTACACTTCACACATATAAGACATATTTCTTTAATGCTCAACAGAATGCACGATAGGCAGAAACAATGATTCTGTTATTTTGCCAGTTTGCCATTTTGTCAAATTTTTGCAGAAATATTTTAGTCCTAAACCCAGGATCCCAGAAAGAAAAAAACGTTTTCCACCTCTGATTCACAGGTTTCAGCAGTTGCTGAAAACAGTAATTGTTGATTAGAGATTGTTACGCAGCAACCTGCAAAAGGAAAGTGAAAAAAGAGGAAAACGTGTTTGCCCAGTACCTTCGTGTAAATCATCAGTCATACATCTTCCACGTCACTTGAGGAGATGTCATGGTTGGAGTCCCAGGAAGTCAAGAGGTGTGTTGAGCGCTTTTAATCTACGGAAGATTAAAAATAGGTACGCAATGGGTACATGCGTCTACATTTGGATGGGGCGTAATTACCATCGTGGCACAGATGTACAATAGTAAAACTGGAAGCAATTAATGTTGGTATTTACATTCGTTGGAAGTAGTATAGCACCGTGCTCATATATGATGCAGTCAATGCATCAGATAAAAAATGGGCTATATCACTAATTGGTATATAGTTTTTACCACAATAAATATGTTTGTTCAGTTCTTAATGGTTAATATATCTGCACCAGTCCATCAAGTCATTTGTAAAGCATTAAAGTAATGATTTTCCTTCATCTGAAATCATTATAGCAATCACCGATGGGTATTGTAGTTTTTTAGCACTTGGTCTTGGGTTATTAGAGTACTTGCATTTTGTGTAAGAAATACAGGAACATGTTTTATTGAACAATGTCAACCATAAACTTTAATATTATTTTGCTGTATGGTAGAGTGCAGTTATACCTATTAAACAGTTCTAATTAATTAGTGCTTAATATCACAAAATAAACAATCAAGAAAAGAAAGGATTTTGCACTGGATAGTGACATCTAGTATTTACTGTTGCACATGTATATTAGTGTCTACACTGTATAGTGTCTACACTGCATGAATCAGGATTCCAATGCAGTCTATGGATTGCCTAAATAGACTAGATAATTATTCATACCCCAGTATTCACTACCACTAAAACATCAACAATATCAACTCAAAATTATATGTGTCCAAGTGGAGCACTTTTTAACATATGCTAATGCCATGCTAGAAAACTTCATGCATGTATATGTTGTGGGGCAAATTTATTTGATCTGGTACAATTTTTGTAAACCAGTTTTATTTTCAAAACCAGTTTTTTTTAAATTATAAAATATAGCAATTAGATTTTTCAATGCAGTTCAAATTTTCTAAACAGGACCTTCTTGGGTTAAATTTTAATTTTAAAGTTTAAAATTGTCTACGGTTAGTATTTAAGTTAGCATTAGGGTAGGTATTTGGATTAGTTTTAGCATCCAATGTGAATACCCATGCAATCATGCAATCATACAATAGCCATTAATAATCCTACATACATCTTACATTGCAATTTTTGACAATTTTTTTGACAATGGGTTTTCTAACCCCCGCCTAATGGTTTTCTAATACTAACCCTAATACTAATAAAAGGATCGTCCAAAAGACAATTGCTTGTGGGCGCTGACAAAGAACACCCGGGATGTAGTGAAACCCCACCAGCAAAGGAGTCGCTATATTGTACGTCAGTTAATAGCAAAAAAGGTTATTTCCAGCACATAATATGGTATTTAAAAATCGTGAATTCCAAGTTGTAATATCTTTTACTTGAGTATATATTATTGCAGTCAGTGACATAGCTACACATTGTTTACCAGCATTTTATCCAAATTGTCTTGAATTGCCTTGACTAAAATCTGCACAAATTGTATCACTTGGATAAATTATATCACATACATAGGTTCTGGATTTTCCTCAACATAGTGCAACATACACGATATAGCTTATTAAAAATACACTGCAGTATAATAATATCAATATTGGCATTGTATTCCAAATATTAAATACCTTCGAGATGCGAGTTAATATCTCTTTGGTTTTTGCGCCTTGCGTTTTTGCTCTTTTGGTTTTTGCTATTGTGCCTTTGTGGGCACCAATTCGAGCTCTGTATTGAACAATCGCTACTCAAATTATTGTGTTTATATCAGTGGCTGTGTAGTTGTAGATTGCCTCAACGAACGAGTTGTAGTTTGTCTCAACGACAGACGAGTTGTAGTTTACCTCAACGAATGAGTTTAAATTTTGCCTCAATGGGGAAAGAGCACAATGGCTTCGTTTAAATATGTCTGGTCGAACTCAGCGCGAACACAATGGCTCCTGTGAGAACAAAACTGTCACAAGTGATGAACTAACAAATATTTCCTGTAAGACTCCTAAAACAGAAAGCCCAGAAACAAATATGCATCAGATAAAATATACGTCGCCTACTATCGCAAGGAAAGTGCTGCCGTTAATTACTCCCATAAAAATTGTAAATGTTAACACGAAAACTGAACAAATTTCATGTCGATTAACATGATGTTAATACTCATAACTTGTCGCCTTACCTTGATAAAATTTTGAAAATCAAAGCAAACAGTAGACAGAAAAATGAGATGGCTCCGCTTGGTCATGTGATCCAGGTTTTACGTCACAAACGAGTGTCCAAACACAGCCATATAGTCATTTAGTCCGCCGCCGATAACATAGCGTTTCGTAGACGCAAAAAGCAGACGACAAGAAAGAGTAGGCGTAATTACCAGAGCAAGATATGCACAATAAGAGGTTGTCATTGTATTGTCAGAAGAATCCATAACCACTTGATGGATGCACACAAAGTTAAAAGAGGCAGCAAAACATACCGCAAATGTTTAGAAATTGCTGTTCCACAAGAGGCTCCAGTTTTATTATCAAATGAGTCCTCAAGATAGCGATGACACTATTTCGTCATCAGAATCATGCAAACCGCCACCAAAAAAGATAAAAAAGGAAAAGCATGTTAAGCATCTTGACAGCGTATGATGATGTAGATGATGCAGAAATGGTTCCCCCATCCATTCATGACAAAAGCACCGAGGAGGAAGAGATAAATGAAGATTTAATTGAAAATAACGATCAACAAGATATAGATGGTGCTGATCATTTAGACAATTACCTTCTGCAGTTATTTGTTAAATTCGAGGAGTGGTTGAAAGGTCCTGATGGAGGTATGAAGGATGATCATTGTGCAGGTCAGTGCTGCAGACATCAACACAAGTGATGTGGACGAGACTTATTCTGAGAAAGATTTTTGTAGTTCAAGCCACTCAAGCCTGTCAGAAGATGATCTGGATGGCTTGTTTGAAGAAAACGTTAGATCAAATCCAGGGGTATCAATTTCAACCCAGACGGGATTCATACTCTGAGGAAGCTATCGAGTCTAAAGATGGCAGTCAGGATGATCACGATGACAATGTCAATGGAGAACCAAGTGTTCCTGCTCGACTGAACAACTTGGGTTGGTAAGTTTGAGTCTTTAACCAATTTATTATGTGCTTCAGTGCTTGTGCATTAAAATAACGAATTATCGGGTAAATTTCGATCGCTTGGATGTATTAAGGACAAGTCGAAAGAAACCTCAGACAAGCTGTTGTCATAGTTTCAGGTGCATTTGTAGACATGGCGATATATAGACATGGCGGGCAGTCGTTTTCTCGGTCTTCTCTTGGGGCTTCTGTTCGTGGTCAATACTTTACGCCTTCCAACTATCAAATACTCGAGTTCCTCTCATACGGTGGGAGTTCCTTATGGTTATAATGGAGAATTATGTTGTTTTCTCCTAGATATTCCTCCCTCGTTTGGTTTGTTGTGGATTTCGACACGCGACACTCGGAAACTAAGCTATCCAACTGGTTATCGTTATGGTTTGGAATTCTCACTGTCTAAACCTTGGCATGTTATTTTGTGGTGCCTCCTTCTATCTGGCGATGTTTGTACCAATCCTGGTCCTTCTATATCTACGATAAACAAGAACGATGTCATTCATGCGAGGCCTTCTTCTCCAAAATCAAAGTTATGCAAATCTGACCTATCTTGTCTCCACTTTAATGCTAGAAGTCTAAAAAGCCTTAGCCGCACCGTTAATGGTTTAGCAGTGTCGAACATGGCTAACTTTCAGAATCTTGTCTATTCCGAAGATCTCGACGTAATAATGGTTTCAGAAACGTGGTTGAACGAACAGGTTTTTGATGGAGAAATTCTTCCGAGTGGATATAATATATTCAGGAATGACAGATCTCAAGGTCGAGTGGGTGGAGGTGTTTTAATCGCCATGAAGTCCGAGTTATTTACAGACGTTCGTCTTATTCGCTCATCTGACGATGAGGGTCTAGAATACATTGCGGTCGAAGGTTCTACTTCAAGTAATGGTAAATGGTTATTTATCTGTTGCTACAGACCTCCGGATAATCACGATTTAAAAAATTTTAATGACCTACTTGACACCCTTTGTTCGGTCTACGATAAATTAATTGTCGGCGGCGATTTCAATTTTCCCGGTATCGTTTGGTCTGAGTCAGGTCACAATGCTTCAAGTAATATAGACTGGGATTTTTGCAGCATACTAGATGATCATTATTTATCCCAAATATGCTTCCAACCAACACGGCAAAACAAAGTACTTGATCTAATTATAACTACCTTACCTGATTTGGTTGCCATTACAGAGGTATGTGACCCTCAAGCTTTTACCCTGTCCTCCGACCATCGAGTAATTTTCTTTACAGTCACATCGAAATTGGACCCCTCAACAAGAATTAATCGTTCAGTTTATGACTATAAAAAGGGAGACTTTGCAGGCCTTAAAACTGCCTTGAATATTCTCAATACCGACACCTTCTTTGATGGCAACTCTGACGAAAACTATGACATAAACAACGATTGGTCTTTGTGGAAAGATTCCCTGTTTACCGCAATTAATACATACATACCCTCTAAAATCCTTAAACAGAGGAACACTCCACCTTGGATTACTGCTGACATAATCCACTTAATTCGGAAAAAAATCAGTGTGCGTAAAAGATTCCTAAAACGTGGTACCGACTTCTTAAAAGAAAAATTCCATCAACTTCGTGCCTCGGTAAAGGTGATCATAAAAGATAGCCGAGAATCCTTTTATTGTTCTCTGGGACCAATGCTGAAAAGTAACCCTAAACGCTTTTGGTCAATATTTAAATTAAATTCAAAATCCAGTAGTTCAACTCCAAGAACAATGTTTATGAAAAAGGAAGATAATACCATTCCTACTGTTAGTGCAAATACACCGGATGAAGTAGCAAACTTGTTTAACACTTACTTCCATTCAGTCTATAGCCAACGGTATACTGACAACTTATTACAAAACAATGATAATAATTATGACCATCCCTCAGCTCCTTCATCTATTTCATCACTACAGTTTACTGTGGACGAAGTTGAGCAGGTTTTACTTTCATTAGATCCTAATAAGGCTTGTGGACCAGACGGACTTCCAGCTTACATCTTAAAGGAATGTGCTACGCAGCTCGCTGGTTCTCTCTGTAAACTTTTCAACCGATCACTTTCCTCTGGTCAGGTACCTAAAGAGTGGAAACTGGCGAATATTATCCCCTTGCATAAAAACGGCGAAAAGACGAACGTAGAAAACTACAGGCCAATCTCACTTCTATCCATAGTTGGTAAAGCTTTGGAACGGTGCATCTTCAATCGCATATCATCCCATATTACATCCCTCTTATGTAGTGTACAGCATGGCTTCGTTCAGAGGAAATCATGCACTACTCAATTATTATCGACGATGAACATAATAGGGAAATATCTGGATTCTGGTAAGCAAACAGATATCATCTTTTTAGATATCTCCAAGGCTTTCGACTCAGTGGATCACAGTAAACTTTCAAAGAAACTTGAGAAATTTGGTATATCAGGTCAATTGTTATCATGGTTTGAGGATTACTTGAATGGAAGATTGCAGAAAGTGATTGTACCTGGTGCTACTTCCCGGATTCTACCCATTACGTCCGGTGTGCCTCAGGGGTCAATTCTCAGTCCACTACTTTTTGCAATATACATGAACGATTTGCCGGATTATACTTCTACCTCTTGTCACATCGGTCTTTTTGCCGACGATACTAAATGTTTTAGGATGGTGGAATCTACTGATGACATGACCTCAATGCAAGAGGATCTAAACGGTATTATGTCCTGGTCAAATGAAGTCCGTTTGAAGTTTAATTTGACCAAATGTAAAGTACTTTCTGTTAGCAGGAAAATCATGCCACTTTCAACTTCATATAGCCTTGGGGAACATAAAATCCCCCTTACAACTATCGAGAAGGATCTTGGAATCAAAATCAATTCAAAATTAGAGTGGAAGGACCAAACAGCCTTTGTCTGCATGAAAGCTAACAGAATGTTAGGTTTGGTTAAGCATAGTACTCTTGAAATTAATGATGAATCAACCAGGAAGATACTGTATCTTCAACTCGTACGCAGTCATTTCTCTTATGCGTCGCAAGTGTGGTGCCCACAATCAGTGAGTCTGGTAAAGAATATCGAAAGAGTACAGAGGAGGGCCACAAAGTTCATCCTTGGTTTGGGCTTCGATACAGATGTTCCATACCTTACAAGGCTACAACTTTTGGATCTTTTACCATTATCATACTGGCATGAGTATTTGGATATGATCCTTTTGTATAAGAACATCAGAGGCCACATCCATATAAGTGAAGATACAAACCCAGTTCATGAAAACGTCGGTAAAACCAGGAGAACTAATAAGGATCCAAATTCAATCCTACTGAAGATTCCGTTTGCTAGAACAGTTTGTTTTCAATCAAGCTTCTTCATAAGAGCCAGTAGAACATGGAACTGTTTAACCTCTGATTTAAGATCTAGAGTTATTAGTTTGGCCTCCTTCAAACAAGGTTTAATCAAATATTATAAAAACGCTATGTGTAATATATTTGATATTGACGATCCAAGAACATGGAAAACAGTATGTATCAAATGCCATACTGCGCGGGCACTTGTAAATGGACTAAGGTGTCTTTGTTGAACCTTATTTTAGTATTTTTTGTTTTTATGTAATCGATTGTGTTCTTTTTTTTAATCGTTTTTTTTTTATTTTTTTTTTTTAATTTAATTTAATTTTTATTTTTTTTGTCTACTTAAGGGGCCACCGTAACTGGGGAAACCTGTGGTGGTATCCCAAGCTTGTATGTAATACTTTTCGTAGCTGAAGTTTAATAAACCACCATAAACCAATGCGTTTGCTGCCAGGAAATTCAGTTCGTAGTGGACAAAAACGATGAGGTTTCTGAACTTGAGAGGTCACGATCACGTTATTTCTTGTATAACAGACAATCCTGGATTTTGCAGTTTGTTTAAATCGTTGGGCATTGCAAGATGCTTCGTTTCAGTACAAGAAACAATATGGGTCACAGTCTTTCGACGGACCAGAGCATAAAAGACACAGCATATAGACAGTTGATTCGATGGTGTTGGGGTGTTCTTGGGAAGGAAATACAGGTTGTTTTGCCCTCTTGTGCAGTCAGCTGCATCGAAGCTCAATTTCCTCCTAGGAGATGAAGATCAGTTAGAGTTTGTTGGATTCCTTTTTGGGGACGAGTAAAGAATTAACTAAATGGTATTCACATAACCAGTCATGTCCATGTATCTTCAGTTTTATCAGCGAAATCTCAAATGTTTGTTAATTATAGCTTGTTTTGGTGATTTTGCCATTGGGGCTATGCATTTATTTTGTTGTGGTGGATTATATTCGATATTCAATTTCCCTTCGTGAATATCCATAACATCTTGGAAAATACGATTAATGTAGCTGTAGGATTTTTGCTCCTTGATTGGTTTGGCTACCTATTTTTCTGTTTTAGGCAAACATTGTATCTTTTTTCTCCCTGACGAATTCCTGTTTTAATTGTTGCTTGCTTGCTGTTAACATTCAAGTTTTGGTCTAGTGCAGAAAGTTGAGTTCGAGCTACCATTCCCTTATAACTAAAGTGTTCTCGCTTAGGGAGATACTTTAGCATAAGTGAATGGTATTGCTCTGACTCGCCAGTGTGATGGAATTCAGTGAGCAAAGCCAACTCTTAACAACTTCTTGTTAGTGGCAACTTCTTCTAGGGCAATATGGGAAGGTGAGCCAGCACTAAGCCATTTAATACCTTTTTTCTCTTCTTGACATTTTTTCTCTTCTTGACATTTTAGGGTGACTGCACTTATGGAACAAATGGTATCCATTCTAATCATGAATGTTTGTAATGTGATTGAGAAAGGATACCCACTTTTCACGAAGCATCTTTGGATCACCACCACAGGTCCGATGCACAGCACCAGAAATGATTCGAGATCATTTCGAGATGGCCTGGATCCACATGGCATCAGCTCAGCACATGCTTTCTTCTTAACTTTCTTTATCCCAAGTTATTCAACAAGTCCAGTGCCTCCAGCCACTTTATCAATTCTGACACGAATCCCCAGAGCAGGTTTGCGGATATGCATACACAATGCAATACGCACGTAAGTTCTGTATTTCTTTTTAAATGATGGGGAACATGTAATATCTGATATATATATAATGATGTGCTGTTTCTATCATTATTAACTGGCAAGCCTTAATTCCTGGGGTGGGGGGACCAATTGTTGAAGTTTCATTATTCTTATGTTTTCAATAATTATGTGCACCAATCAAATCAATTGTGATGTCTTTCATGGAAACATTTTAAATTATTTATAATATTAGTAATGTTATGTAAGTAACTCTAAATTAGGCTCATCTTCATTTACGCTTGCATATGGTTATCATTCTGCTGTATGTGATAAAACTGCACATGCGCATCAAAATTTTGCCATGGAATCATCAGCAAGAATTGTCCCACACAAACAATTAATGCAAATCATACATGATAACATATGCCAGAATAATAATCGTATACAGTGTATTGTGTAAATGGACCTTAATAGTATCATGTAATGTTTTTTTTCTGTCGTATTATGCATGGTCCAAGGAAAGTATTATATCATGAGTATTATATATACGTTTATGACTGGGCAACCACGCCCTGCGTTACCGACGTTAAATAAATAATAATTATTATACAGTCCAATTTTCCGGCTGACTTTCATATAAGTATCCCAAATTTAAAACATAGTCCTAACCCCAAACGTAATACTAACCCTAACCCTTACATAATGCTTTATTTTAGAAATAATAGCTGCAATAGTTTGCATGACGTCATTTCTGAATTTATATGAAACTTCACCCAATTTTCCTGATACATTTTTCTGCATTGAAATTAATTATTTCTAATGTTAAAGTTTACCATATTAAGTGAAACTTTACTTCCATTTTTCTAAATGTTTCACTAACAAATACATGTCCTTTCCTCCAAGTGCTTGCTGTTATCATTTAATTTTCCCAAATCTCCTGTATGTAGTAATATTTTCCACTGCATGGGGTACCAACATCAACTCCCTGGTCCTGCTGAATTTCCCCACCCCTAACAGCATCCCTTACAAAAATATTCTATAGAATAATTCTATAGAATAATTCAATAGAATATTCTACTAGATTTTGGGACCGATTCTATAGAATAATTCTATAGAATATTCTAAAGAATTCAATAGAATATTCTATAAGATTCAAAAGAATATTATATACAATTCAGTAGAATATTCTTTAGAATCCAATAGAATTCTATAGAATATTCAATGCAATTCAAAAGAATAATGAATAGAATTTGGTGAAATAATTCTATAGAATAATAATATATTATTAATAGAATATTCTACATAATACTAAGAGAATATTCTATATGATGTAAAAGAATATTCTTGTGGATCCTGTGGACTGATCTTAATATAATATGCAGTGCAGATCAGATTAAAGTTTATTAAATACCTTTAAAAAAGTTACTGTGAATTTACTACATTACATCTAATAAAACTATACTTGTAATTATTTAAAAGTCACAATTTACAGCTGATCAAGATTGAGCATTTAACAACAACAGTTATGAGCTTGCTTTGGAGTTTGGGTGGAGATGTATGTATATCTCAACCCCTAGCAACTTATGTCATTCTGCCGCACAATGTCCTACTGTTGTTGTTAAATGCTCAACCTGAATTTTAGCCGATATCACGATATTTTACAAAATAATTTAAACATGTTTGAATTAAGTGCTTATGAAATGAAATTTTCTCTTTTTTGATATGTAAATAGAGAAATGCTCATTTTTTATCTTAGCAATTTCTATATTTCCATATTATAAAATAAACAAAAAATTGAAAAAACTTTCAATTTCATAAGCACTTTAAAGCTATCTAAAATATAATTATAACAATAAGAAGTTCTTAATTATTTCTCTAATTTGGCAACTTGGTG
The DNA here is from genome assembly GCA_035772405.1 of Chrysogorgia sp. JL179-B06. Taxonomy (NCBI): domain Eukaryota; kingdom Metazoa; phylum Cnidaria; class Anthozoa; order Scleralcyonacea; family Chrysogorgiidae; genus Chrysogorgia; species Chrysogorgia sp. JL179-B06. Next base: position 2,122,778 of record JAYKKM010000518.1, on the reverse strand, counting down.
CACTCTAGACTGTGCTTTTAGTACTTTTGTGACATTGCGCACTTTAGAAGTCATTATTTGTTTAATTTCACTTTCTGTACAGGAGAACTTTTTAGCTGCATGTTCTACAAAATCAATTAAAATAAAATATAAATTAAGAGTTATAATAAATTAAGTTATTAAGATTATTGTGAACAATAACAAATTTAAACATTGATGACAGTTAAACCTACCACAGATGCTTTTAACCTTCTTTGGGTCAAGCTGGGGTTTAGCCTCTTTTGACTTGAAGGCATTTGATGCCTTACCACTAATCGAATGATTTGATAAAACATCCCTGTTCCAGAGCATTGACATTAATGCATAAACGAAGTCTTTTACGTTAAACTTGCTTTTTAATATTGTTAACTGCATCTTTGTCACATGAACATGAGGAAAAAGTGTCACCTACAAGGTATTAGTAATTTAGAAACAATACATAATACACAATCAGAATACATGAAAAATGTAATTAATAATTTTGAGTGGAAGCCTCCAACAGAAGACTGACTTCAGACTATACAGTTTTGGGAACAAATAGTTCAAACAAAAATAGTTTTCCCAAGCTTCAACTGATCTTAAAAGCCACTGGCAACAAAAATTAAGTTTGTCTAATATGGAAGAACTCGTAAAATGATAGTAACACCTTTTACAACTTTTCGGTATTTTACTTCATTTTTGAATTATTTCAGTTTGTTTGATATGTACAGGGTAAAGGAGATGGTGTCTGACGTCAGGTGCAGGGTAGAGAATTAAAATATGTCATATCTTAGTGATTGCTAAGAATTACAGTGTTCATTATCATGAGGAGTTATTGTACTCACATTTTCAAATAAATTTGTGGAACAAACTTGAAGATGTAACTAAACTAATATTTTAATGAGTGAAAATTCTCTACCCTGCACCATGCATCTCATTTACATATCAAACATTCTGAAATATTTCAAAAACGAAGTAAAACACAGAAAAGTTGTAAGGTGAACACTCTACACATCAATTTATAAGTTCTTTCATATTATACAAACTTAATTGTTGCCAATGTCCTTTAAGCTGGGACAATAGGGTGAAATAAATTATTATGATTAAAATTTTGACCAAAATTCCTGAATGTGATTCAAAAATTACAGTCAAAACAGATGTTCTCTTGCATGCAACTTTTCAATGTACCCATACAACAAGTTAACAAACAAAAAAGTGTGTATGGATGGTGGTTACTTTATACCAGTAGCAATAGCATGATGATGAAAAATCTACCTACCCAATCGGTATCTGTCCCTGATGGTGTATGCATTGGCTTTGGCAAAGATACAATGTCATATAACTCTGCTGGAGTTGGTACAGGTAGCACAGTTAAATAATCTGATGGTGTTACTCTTCCAGGTGGGGTATACATGACAGGTTCATCCAATTGCTTTCTGGTTTTAACCACGATTGATGATTGTAACTTATCGACATGGCTTTTAAGTTCCATGGCTATATCATATAGCATTGGCATGGCTGAAATGTTTGGAGCATAAAAATCAGTATTTAGCATTATAACATCCAATTTAATCCCTGCTGGATTAATTAGCACTAACAGGCCACCCAAGCCTCTCCTCTGTTGAAAAGTCTGACAATAGCAAAAATATAATAATTATAAACACTTGGCATACTTAGGGAAAGGGCAGAAACTATTCACTAATATATAACATAAAGAAGCCCAAGACAAATTACCTTTCAGGTTCTGTATGACATCTTGTAGATGCTTTATCTGAGATTCCTTTTCTTTCAGGTTTGTTTTCAGCTCTCTGTTTTCCAGAACAAGCTTCTCAGTTTCCTCACTAGGAATTTCAAAATGCTATACAAAAGTAGAAGAAATTACAAACTATTGGTTATATATGTTAATATATACTGATGTAGTGAATGTTGGAGAGCTTGGAGTAGATAGACGATACATGGACGATACTGTAGTCAAGCTTGTATCTTCAGAAAAATGATTCTGAGTCCCGGACAAGAATTGAACCTGTAACCTTCTGATTACCGGTGAGACACGATAACCATCGAGCGACCGAGATGGAGAGTGAAGGTTACAATGATGTACTGGTCCGATTGATATATGTACTGCCTATGCGACAGCCACTAATATACATCAGTAATGTTTAGATGTATTAATTATAAACATTACCGATATATAGTGACTGCCAAATAGGCAGTACATTGTAACCTTCACTCTCAGTCTCAGTGGCTTAATGGTTAGTGCGTCTCACCGGCAATCAGAAGGTACATTACAGGTTCAATTCCTGTCTGGGACTCAGAATCGTTTTTATGAGGATACAAGCTTGACTATCGTCCATGTATCATCTATTGGTTATAGTTACAAACAGAAAAGAGAAAAAGATCGATGACTTTATGATTGTCTTTGACGAATACTCCAAAGGCCACTTCACCAACACAATTTTGTTGGAAATCCAACTGTTGTTGTCGAAATACTTGTGATCTTCACCCTGTATCCATCGGGATTCACCAATCTCACATGAATTGTCTTCGATGAATTCAAAAAGAGCGTATTTGATCTTTTAAAACGTTGATTTACAAAGAGGCGCAAGTCACACACGTGTTCGAAGTGAAATAAACTTTCAAACATAAGCGGCACGCTACCTCGTTCCCATTCGCTCCCAGAATTCCGTTGGCTAATGCGCATGCGAAAATGCGACAATTGCTGACCAGAAATCTGTGGGCTCGAATACAAGCGTTTTCGTCCAAGCACTGTGGCTATGTGGTATGTGGTCCAAGTATTACAAACATTTTTAAGGAGAAAATGCCACGAAGAGGGACTTGTTACAAGCAGTATGAACATGACACTAGCATTCCTATTCCAAAGTCAACAGCGCATAACCGACGTAAACGTCAAATTGTTGAGGCAAATCAAGAGGACACAGGGCAAGACAATACGCTTTATGAGCAGGTATATGTCAGGAATGTCATTGTCAAAGTTTTAAAAACCTCGGTATATGTTACCATGTGTATCAGTGTTTGCATTAATTTTAGTTATTTTATTTAAAAATTATTACAGGTTAACAATTCCCGCTGTTGCGAAGTTCCAGATGCTTCTACAGCTCTGGTCAAGCTATTTCTAAATTCTTCACTCGCCAATATGGCATCAACAATTTTTCCTGTTCCTCCCCGCCATTATCGATTCTTAGATACTGTTCGTTTCGTTTACATAAAGTATTTAGAGCGATTATGTAAATCAACTGAAATTCGCACGTAAAGTATACTGAAATTGGCACAAAAATAGACTGAAATCTGCACAAAAATAGAGTAAAATAATCATTTTTAGTATTAATTTCGCTATTCAACATGTGTTGTGTTTCACATGGTGAAATGCATGGTTTTGGCATTTCAACATGTGTTGCGAGCTTTTCAGTTGAGCGAAGAAAAAGGTTTGAATTATGCAACACACTGCGCCTCATAGGAGAGAAGCTACTTAAAAGTTAAGGTAATCTACCTACGGGCTTCATCTACACGGAATTTTACAAACGGGTATAACCTGAAGTGTTAGCCAACCCCTAAACCCTTGTCACGCGAGTGTTAGATTGATTCCCAGACCCTTCTGTCAGTACTAGGTGCAAAAATGGTGTTACCTGGTAAGAGGCAGCAGGCAACTCTTGGATTCATTTGACTACCATGATCGCTGTAGCATTAGATGAAAAAGTTTGCAAATTGAGCTTCTAGATTTCAAAATTTTCCGGGGGAGGACCCCCCTAAAAATGCGGTCACTGATTATCTGCTTGTCGACTTCAGCCCCCCCCCTCCCCCCCCCACTTTAAATCCGTTCCTACGCCTCTGAAGACAAACTAAAATATTAGTAACTATTCGTTCATTAACAGATTTAATGTAACATGACAAATATAGTAAGCACTTTGTAATTGTTAATCTATATATTGACAAATGAAAACCTTAGTTACTTCCTTAATTGACATTAATTACTGTTTAAAAATTTATAATTTTCCCACACTGAACAGCATACATAGCTAGAATAATAAGATGAACCTGCAACCAAATAAGGTCAAGTTGTATACTTAGCTCGCAATTAATCTTTAAACAAATTAAATACACTTTTAAACAAATTAAAACCCAGTCAGTTACTTATCTATAAAATAAATAATCATACAAAACAATGGCATGTGCATTCAGCACAACAAAAAAGCACACACTATTCCTGCCACAAACCAACTAGAAATAACTACATTTAACACTAACTTTGTCTGTTCTCCTCTAGTTACTGGAAACGCTAATTTTCACATGGCTCACACCACATTTACTCTACTTGGTTTCACCCAACCGCAATCTGCTATGCCAATTATTGAAGATACACAAAATAATGCTAAGGTTTCACGTACAGGCTATTATGGTATTTCCCAACACCAGTTTTCTGTAAAATGCAAGATACTATATTGACTGAAGAGGAGAAATTAAAAGTTATACGTTTCAAGGGTGAACTAGGTAAGTAAAATCAACCTAGTGTTACTTTACACAATAGTGTTATGTCCACAACCATTGCACTTCTGTGCCCCACTCACATTACTTTTTTGACACTTCTCAACAATTCAGTTATTTCATTTCAACAATAAAAATTCAATAGTTGTTGTTTCTTTCCTGTAGAAGCTGGGTTAGTTGGGAAAACTCTGAAAACCTCTGACCTCTAAGCAAGGTCAATGACAAATGCACCCGGACATGTACAACCTGCTACAACACAAAACTTAACCAAACTCTAATGCGTCCATAAAATCCACATTATTTCAATCCTTATTATTATTTCTTATCAAACATAATTGCATTCAACGAAATAACCAATCTCCTTATTTACGTATTAACAATGTAACAATGTTACATATATTTTTTCACTTCAACCTTCATTACTAAATACTTTGACATTTACATTAATCCACTCCAAATTTACAAACTAACCTGTTAAAAGGCAGAAACTAAAATACTACACTGTTAGACACTATAATAATTAACTCCCCATCACTCTTCAGTTAACGCACATGACACACTTTTTAACAAATCAATGTTTTTATCCTCGTTGTCAAACTTTTGAATCTGTTTTTAAAACCTGTTAAGTCAAACCTAATTATCCACTCACTTATTTTATTTCTAAATTCAACCAATAATTACAGTACCTTAGCCTTAGGCAAAATGTCCCACAAATACTAATCTCTTAACACTAACACTAACAAAAATAAACCCAAACAACTCTATTCAGAAAATCATGTACATGCATTTTTCAAACCTTACTAAAATAATGTATAAAATAAAATAATATGTATGAAATAGGCCGGGGAGGTTAGTTAATTTCGAAGTTGGCGATTTAAAAATAGGACTACTACATGAGCCGTTGGGACAATGGTAATTAAGTAGCATAAAATAGCAGGGTGAGATTGGCACATGATACGAGATAACGATAAATATAAGTAATAAATAGTTAGTTAATTCAAGGAAAAAACAGAGAATTGTAAATGAACATATCATTCACTAGTTGACAAAAATACTATTATACACTTACTTTTAAAACAATGTTCTTACTAAATATACCAATGGTAACTAACTGTCAAAAATGAAATGAAATTGAAGCATCAATTTATTAACTAAACACTCTTTACCATTTTTTTCATCAATCAAATTCCTCGCTGACTTGTACGTTAAAGGGGAGTCAACATATATCATAGAGCACCATGACAAAATGACTAATGTGACAGTGAACAGAACAAAATACCAACTATCACACGATGCGATGGCAGCGTTTGAGGCAATACACGATGACTGGGAACTTAACATTTGTCAGAAATATCCATACGATCCATTGATTGGAGGTAAGACACACTACATGTGCCATTATGACCGCACTTGCACGCTATACTGAAAACTTCCATGTGGTACTATAACTAAAGTGCACTAGTTCTTTTTAGAAGTTATTCCTATACTCGTCCTACTCCACACCGCCCTTTTACCACATTCAGTCACAACCACCACACTAAATAATCAATAATTCCAATCATTAGTTTTTGTCCTTATTTCAAGGGGAAAGTCACACTTGTTGCGGTTATTCATTCCTATTCAGCTGTTCTGTCAATTTTATGACAGTTTTGAAATGTCTGAAAGTGATGACAGCCAAGATAATCCACAGCTACCTCAGCCGAACGCTGACAATTACTTAATGATTGGTGAGCGCGCACGATTTTTATTCACATGTGTGCATGACAAACGAACGAATGAGTTTACCGATCCTTCGCAACAACTGAATAATAATAATCATACAAACTAACCAATCCTGAAGTAATTTCTTTATTTTATAACTACTGAGATTTATTGATAGTTACAACATGTATTTGTAACGTTAACAATATCAAGACACTCTCACCGGAGAAAGGCTAGCCAATGACAACGCTGATACGATATTTTCACTAGTGAACAAAATCGTATGGCCAATCACAGAGCCGATATGATATTTCTCAGTCAAACTTAAATAGCCAATCAGAACATTCGAAAATTTGAAGCGTGTACGACTCTTATCTGTCATTTATTGCGTGGAAATCTCAGTTATATAATAATTCTTGTTATCACGCCAAAGCTCAATGCAATAATTGTTTTATCATACATTTGAAATAATCATAGCAATATTATATATATATGATATATATGAACCAGCTGTTGTGGTCTAGTGGTTACCACACATGTCTATCAGCTCTCAAGGTCTTAAAAATAATCGAGGAGAAAGTGCTGCCTTTGCAATAATATCAGCAAATGGTAAGACTTTCGGGTCTTCTCGGATAACGACCTTAAATCGTAGGCCCTCGGAACCCTATCAATTGGGCTTCTAGCCTGTTTGGGTATTCCGTTCACCAAAGAGTGATAAATCTAATAAACTAAACTAATATTGAAGCAAAACCTGCTAGTATAAAAATCGCAATTAACCTTACGAATACGTAATGTTTTATTGTTTTGTTTTATAAAATTTTCGTGCGCTTTTTCCTCAACTCTTTCCCTACGGCTGAAAAACATCAAAAATTGAACCACCATGTTGTTCTATTGATATCTCTTGAAATAACCATAACTGTTGTGAAAGCTATACATTTTCTGGAAGCCCAATAAACCGGCTTTTACTTGTGCTTTTAAATTTCCCGAACAAAACACATTATGTTAATATAAATTAGCATTAATTATCATAAATCAGGTTGAAAAATTTACATTTTTCTAGAAAAGGCCATCTTGCACGCCCGCGTAGCATCTTGAAAACTCAAAATGCCACCAATCGCAGAGTTGTTTATGAAATCAAACTGGGCGTGTGCGTGGATTTCATGTTCCTGGCGCTTGTCGAATTTCAATTTTTAATCTTGCGTTACCGTGTGCAGTGTTTTTCGATTGACGACTTTGCGGGTCTTCAATGACCCGTTTTAACTGCGCCGGTCGGGAAAGAGTTAATATACAATGGCCGATATTTTTTCGCATCGATCAATTTTATATTTTCGCCTGAATTTTTCATCATCGTTGTAAGTCGGCTAAACAACACACATCAAATTTTAAGCCAATTTGGTGAATTATTTCCAACATTTCTAAACACGGTGAATTTTGACCTTTTTGACCCACACGCATAGAACGTATTGTCTTTGTGGTGTATAGATAGCTTGCGTATATATTTAAAAGTATGAGCTCCTGTGCGGGTGGACCGGTGCGGGTGGGATCTCTGCAGAGACTCTGCTTTGGGTAACCCTTACATAATTCCTCTCATTGAGGGGGGTAGGGGGGAGCAGAGAAGGGGGTTCATTTTCTCACTGACCATTTTTTTGCTTTGTTAAACTGTATTTACATTGATTATTTTCAATTCAACAGATAATAAACTGCTTTTCCTTTCACGCTTTTTCTTCGATTATTTTCAATTTACCTATTATTGCTTATTAAGGCTGTTTTATTCTTACTTCGTCCATGCTTAAGATAAATTTTTTGCTATTTTCCATCATAACCAAACACAGCTCAAACTCCTGCTCAATATTACTTCATTACTAGCGGTGTAAATAATCATCCTACATAGCATGATTTCCATTAAGAAAATACGCACGACTCTCGTTTTAAGAGTGATCGTGTGCAACGATGTGGAAAAACAATCAATTTGTACAATAGAAAAGCCATCCGCACGCCTATATTCGCTTAATTATTGAAATCCAGCTTAAGCCATAAGGAGAGCCAATTAAGTCTGCCAACCACAAAACCCCAAGCGCAACCTTTACCAAAACAAAAGAACGTTCTCTCCCCTGTGTCTTCGTAGCACTATTTCCCAAATTACCTATTATGTTCCTTTCTCTGTGAAAACCTTTTCACTTCCCTAATCATTTCACGATTCTGTTATAATATTTTGCTTATTATCTTAATATAGGTATCTTGACTAACAAAGAATATGCCACGAATTCGCAAGCAGGGGATGACGACACCACCATCACGAACGCATCACCTGGACCAATCCCCCAATCAGACATGAGCAAACTCATTCGCCAAGTGATGTTAACGCCAGGCAAAACAATAAGCTTCTCTCTCCGGACTCAAAAAGGCACTTTCAGAAGAGTAGTACATGGCCACTCAGGCAAAAAACCTCGTGCAACACTTGGCCACTAACATATTGCCAAAAGTTCCTATTGGACAGGTTTAGGATATCACAATACCCGGAAACAAAACAAAGGTTATTATCACAGCATACTTTACACGCCTTATCCCAAGGTCGTAGCTCTTTAGTGGTGAGAGGACTGTAACCAACCGTTAGGGTTAGGATCTTTGTTGTTTTGGGGTTGGTTACAGTCCTCTCTCCACATTTCGACCTATTGAGTATACTAAAGAGCCACGACCCTTATCCCAAAGGTATGAGTAGCATTTCTCACCACAACATAACATTACTCAAGCCTCGTTCCATTTCCTCGCAGCTCTCGTAACCATATAATGGATGTACTACAAACACCAACTACTTCGTGCATATTCACATGTTTTGTCATTACGCCACAAACGGTTTGCGGGATTATTATTTTACACCGTTTGTTACTCATCAAGATAAAACGAGCTAGCATGTGCATGAAGCAGCGTCCAATATAAAATGTAGAGATATGCATGTGGGCGGATTGTACAGCGAATTGCATGACACGCGTGTTCAGTACAACAATTTGAATATGAATAATCATTCATTATCGTTTAAAGGTATTCAATCTCAAGAAATAAACATACAATAGAATGGATACGGGGACTATAGAAATCTAGAGATTAGTCATCAGAGTCAAGAATGTATCATTATAATGAAAACGTTGTTGATTAATATTTCTAAGCACGAACAGGCGAACAATAAAATGAATGTATAAACATTACAATGGTCTTAATTACGAACTGTGTGTTTGTAATAACAATATAATTCATATCAAGTTCATTTAACACAAATGTCTTTTCAATTAAACACTACAAAATATGTGGAAAATCAAGCAGGAAATGTCATGTATCCTTCAGCCCTGGATGGCCTCCCTGTTTAAGCAGCGTGGAATGTACGTTTGCATTAGGCGGTACCATTGCCTGCACTTCGCTGTCGTTATTGTACCGATATTTCGCTGTAGGGCATCTAGGAGAAGATGGGTTCGAAACTCTCCCAAAGGGAGTCGCGATTTCTTGCCGTGTCTATCACCCATCAAACGCTGAATTGCGGGACGGGAAATGTGAGCTTTTATTTTAAGGGCGCTTATTGCTTGTTCTACGATGTTTAAGAATGGGCTGTATGGAGGTAGTTTTCGTAACTCGGTATTGACAGCAGGGACAGGTGGATTGTTATGTGCTGGTGCGCCGTCATATATGAAGATTACTTCCTCATCAGGATCTAGATTGAGGCGTGTCTGTGTAAGAAAATCAGCAAAGCGTTCACGATTCATTCTTCCTAGAAAGGCCGTGTGAAAGACCAAGCCACCATTTGCGGATAGTGCTAAGCAAACGGTCATGTTTCGTCCTCGCTATCCGCAAACCTGCCGATACGTTCTTTCACCTACTCTTGCTCTCCCATGACTACGGGCGGTCAACGCGTTATATCCGCATTCATCGATAAACACACAGTTCCGCAGGATGGCATGGTTCATGAACCAGTCTGCATATTCTCTACGTTTTACAATTACATCGGGTCGATTTCTTTCGGTTGGAACGACTCGCACCAGTTTAAGTGTGAACAACATACCATTCAGTGTTCGTGCAACTGTACTTTCATGTATTTTGGGCTTTTGTGGGAGACGTCGTCGTAATTCTCGATTTATCTGTACAAGCGTTAGGACACAGTTGTCGTTGATAATCTGTTCAAGACAGTCTCGCATTTCCTCGTCTACACGGGTGTTGTTTCTGCCGCCCCGCGGTAACTCATGGATTCGTCCTTCTCTGATAAAGCGAGCAACTATCCCTCGCGCCGTTGACCGGTTAACTCCCAATGTATCCGAAACTAGTAAATAGTCTTCGTCTTCATTCTCAAAGGCTTGTACAATTCGCTGTCTGTGCTCTTGTGAGATTCTATTACGCCTGAACATGTCCACGTACACCTTGTACCGACTGCGTAGTGTACAGATACACACAAACCACGCTCTGTATTTATATGCTCGTGTGGGACTGCTTAATTATTTCAACAAAGGATGGAGACCCATTCATGTCTCTACACTGCGTGTTAGGAATATTCCACCACATTCATGCCAATTAGGTAGTGTTTAATTGAAAAGACATTTGTGTTAAATGAACTTGATATGAATTGTATTGTTATTACAAACACACAGTTCGTAATTAAGACCATTGTAATGTTTATACATTCATTTTATTGTTCGCCTGTTCGTGCTTAGAAATATTAATCAACAACGTTAATGAATACATTCTTGACTCTGATGACTAATCTCCAGATTTCTATAGTAGTCCCCCGTATCCATTCTATTGTATGTTTATTTCTTGAGGTTGAATACCTTTAAACGATAATGAATGATTATGCATATTCAAATTGTTGTATTGAACAGCGTGTCATGCAATTCGCTGTCCAATCCGCCCACATGCATATCTCTACATTTTATTGGACGCTGCTTCATGCACATGGTAGCTCGTTTTATCTTGATGAGTAACAAACGGTGTACTATCAAAATAATTTTAAAGAACTTATTCTTTTACTTCTCTTTGCCTTCAAGAACATGAATACAATAACCAATTAAATAAAAACAAAAAAATACAAAATACGGTTTTTCCTTTTAATTCACACACATAAATAAGACGTTATGTATGTTTTTAGCCTTATATGCATGTCCCTCAATGACCCACTAATAAATGTAATATATCACCATAACTACTCTTTTTAACAAACAGGTATATTTCTTTGTGAAAGAGGACTTGCCAGATGATGAGACAAGTGATGATACCATCATTCGCCACTTAGCCAGGGTAGGCATTGATATCAACGAACATAGTAATGCGTTCAACACCATCAACAGCGAAAGGTTAGTATAACATATCCCATTATATGTCTTAAATCTATCCACATTCAGACACAAACTTTAACCCTCACTAATTTTTAATTTTTTTAATTTAAATGTTGAAACTCCCAACATGTGTAACACTTACACCCACCAATGCAATGCTTAGGCGTAAAGTTACCTTCCTAACTGCCTGACATAAATTTAAAAATGTTGTTTTAGGTCTTAATTTTTTCCACTGACAATTTTTAATATCTTCAAAGTTTCAATACGACAAAATAAACACCAACCTTTATAAACGAATATAATATTTACGCTCTTATCACCACCACCGCATCAGATCCCATGAGTAAAATAATAAACTGTGTTCAACTTTTTTGTTATTTCTTCTCCCTTTCACCTCTAACTTTAATAATAAAACAATAATTAGAATTTTTTAATTCTTCCTAATCTCCAGGTAATATAGTCTCAGCTATTTTCAGGGGCGTTGCCCCAACGTTTTTAAAATACCAAGAAAATTCGGGCAAAAATGGACAATAGAAGTATTTAAATTCGCGCAAACTATGATATAGTAAAGTAGGACTTTATACTAAATTATGAGATTGCTTAAAGATACAACGTATATGGCAACATTTGTGGTTGTCGGAAAAATTTATAAAAATAATAAAACTAATATGTCGTTAAAACTTATAGTAAAACACGCTTCAAATCTACCAAACGTTTTTATTAATACATTATTTCGCATTAACCTTTTGCTACAAGCAAACCTTATCAATAAAAGTATAAATTAATAAACGAACCATTGTTCCAACAGAATGCCAGTACTAAATTAAATACATCTTACCGTAACAGTTATCCTAACTAATTCTAACTAAACACGTGCAAAACTTTAAAGTATATGTACTGTACAGTATCACCCATACTGCCTACTTACTATTGCTAACCTGCATTATCTACATTTGTATCATTGCAGTGAGAAACACTTGGCAGAATACAAAGCCAAGACAGATGATGGCACCTCCCCTTCAAAACGACCAAGAACAGAGTAATAACAGCGGTGAAAACATTTTCACAAATGGATGATTCTAGCATATTCCATGTTACTGCACAATATTTACAGCTAAATGTCTATTTTCGTAATGCTCGCAAATATATCACCTATCCAACCAATCCACAAACGCCATTAATTCCTGTTTGTAATCAATTATTCATTGTCAATAATCGATTGGTAGTAAGACCGAAAATAGTCTATCCAATTTATATTCCATTTGCCTCAACCAGTAACTTGCCACCACAACGGCGACATACACTCCTTGACATCAATATAGTCCCAATAGGAGAGCCACAGCTCAACATAAACTCATGAAAACGATCGAATGTTTTCTTAAACCCCTCAATGAGACAATTGTCACGATCCAAGAAGACCTCTTGTTTCACACGCACATTTTCGTTCTTCCACTACCTGTTCCAGTTGGTCCTGTCCGACTCTCCATCCCTTTTACTAGACTATTGACAACATATCGTCTCACAATACTACAAAAACGTGGAACCAATAAAAAATAGTCACCAAGAGCTTGCAACACAAATATCAATCATCCAAGAAAAAGTTGATTCTTCAACTAAGACTCTATATAATTTTATAAAAGGAAGATATGGCCAAGACAGGAGTTGTAACTTTTAACCACGTGCGCTCTTCTATATATGACATGTAACCGTGAGGAAACTGGGACTAGAAAGTAAATTATTTCAAATCAATCTCGTTCCCAGAGCCTCCGCCGCGTCACGCAAATTTCAAACAAGAAATAAATTTTCAAATAATCAAGATGGCGACCGATATTTGCTGAAAACAAGGATATATGCGTTTACTTTACACATTCTTTTCTCTCTGCAAGTTTGAATTATTCAAGTGTTCTAAGCGTTTTATTTATAAATCTTGGCAGCTCAAGTAATACATATAAATATAGTTTCTTTACCAGATCAATGGATTGGAACTTACTTCCAAACAATGTAATAGAGGCACCAACTTTAAGTGCATCAATTAGTCTGCACTGCTTAAGCTGTATCAGCCCATGCTTTATATAATTAAGTACTAACATTTAATTTTGTTATTTAATGTTTTTGATTTTTATATATTTTTGTTACATCCACGTTGATGTTCACGTTTTGTTTTAATTCAGTAAGTACTCTACTGTATTATGACAATTAAATAATAACTAAGAGTAATATAAAGTACTGTATTGCATTTGTTTCATATTCATGTGTGATATAAAACTAATGTTATCACCTCACCTGACCTAGTGTAATAAATACTAAGCCGGGGTAAGCCAAGCAGGCTTTTTAACTCCACATCAGACAAATTTAAGGAAAATAGTTCAAGATCCACTGAGCCTGTGATGAGATATGATTTAGGAAAATAGTTAAACATCGACTGAGGCGCACTATTCTTGACACTTCTTGGGTTTCTGTGCGTAACTCGTGCTCAGTCTCTTTGCCAAGCTATGTATAGCCGACGAATATTTCGATTTGTTCAACAGTTTAGTAGCCTGCGTGGAGACTCTACAATCTCCGGGGGAGGGCACTTACTAGGGAAACTAGGGAAAACTGCACATGTCCTATTTGCACGTGTCTTCCACAGTACAGAAAGATTCGCGGTAAGAATAACCAGGAATAACCAGTTATTTATTTACTGGTAATCGAATAGTTGACACTAAAATCGAGTCCGCTGTTTTGTCTGTTTTCGTTTGCTTATGAACTGCTGAAATTCGAGACTATTGTGGAGAAAATGAGAGCCTGTGGATAAGAAACTCGATATTTCCATAACAAACGCAATCGCTGTATGTTTCTTATTTATATCGTCGACGGCTTCAGTAGTTTACTATCAAAGATTATGTAAATGCATTCGACGCATGTTGACCAGTAAATGAAGATTGGTTTATAAACATAAAACAAGACGCCCGCTAGGCGTTAACTTGGGCTACTTAATCACTGGACAAATTAGGGAGATATGGCATGGATATTGCTTGCAGAGGTTGGGTATGCAATGTTCTGTTCGACAAGTCCTGTTTAGCCATCTTGTTCAGCAAAAAAACTGCAAGTCTGCAACTTTATAAGCTAGGCAACTTTCCCCTTCGTACATAGATTTTGTGATTTTGTGTCGTGCATGAAGTCTACCGCTCCTTTATATACCGGAAATAAAATGTACGAACAACAAACATACCGGAAGTAAAAAATGCGAAATTACGATTTCGTTACATGAAAAAAATTATTAATAAGAAAAACGCAGAAATCGTGAGTAAGGTCGCAGTGAGGAAGAAAAATCAGGCGTCTACACGCAGGCTACCTCCCCCCCAATGCAGAACGCCTGACACGCAGACGAAATTTAATGTAAACACTAAACATGGGCAATGCTATTTTTTCTAATATCTGTTCGATTGAAGGTCTTCGTGTGTCAAAATTTATATAAAAACAACGGAAAGGTATACGAAACATATCTGTTACGAAATTACATCGGTTTAACGAACATAAAAGCATTAAATCATCGGGTAAACAACGAATAGATCTTGAAGCCATGTCCTTTGATTTTAGAGGCGAGTCTCGCTTTAATCGCTAATACGCATTTTCTTATATAACATCTGATCTTCACATTTTAAGTAGACGAAACCTACAGCGTTCGATTCGCCAGATTCAAGTGATCATTTCGATCTAGAATTGATGTAAATCGGATAAAAACATTAATATTACGGAGTTTCACGCGATAAATGTCAACACAGTATAATAATATTTCCCTGCCCTTCGGCTGTCCTTTCCGTCTTCATGATTGATCTCTCATCTGTGTTTCTTTCATCTTCACATTTTAAGCAGACGAAACCTACAGCGTTCGATTGGCCAAATTCAAGTGATCATTTCGATATAGAATTGATTTAAATCAGACAAAAACACAACATTTCATAATGATAAATATTACGGAGTGTTAACACAGCATAATAATATTTCCCTGTCCTTCGGCTGTCCATTCTGTCATCATGATTGATCTCTCATCTGTGTTTCTTTCATCTTGGAGAGAATCTTTGCAATGGTTTGCAGGTTTACAGGTCTCGGTAAACTTTTCCAACTGCTATTCATTGTCAATAAAATAAAAGTCCGAAATCGCTTCAATTTCGACTTTCTGTTGTTGTTGACGTTTCGTCCACGGTTCTGCGAGTTCTTTCTTCAATCTCTCATCTGTGTTTCTCTCAGTCATCCAGTTATCTTGGAGAGAATCTTTGCATTAATTTGCGGATTTACAGGTGTCGTAAATGCTTTTCAGACTGCGATTCATTGACAATAAAACGGTGTTTAAAACGACGAACATGACGAACACAGAAATCAAGCTGGATTTAAGACTTGTGCTCACCACAAGTGGCCCAAGTAATTATGCTGTAACGAATTATGAAAATACAGCGTCTAAATTGGAGGTTAACCTCAATGTTTTTGACAACGGTGATCCCGCATTCCCGTTCGTTAGTTCGATTTGAAATATGACCGGTAGATAAGTCAGCCACAAATATTACAAACGTGAAGTTCGATTTGACAAGCATGTCGCTTGAATGGAAAATTTATAGTCGCGAGGCTTGCTCGTTTCAAGTAAATGTTGTTCGAATTAGATGTATGGCGTTCAAATGGTCACATTGAATTTTGACATTATAAACACGCCATATGATTACCGTATGTTATTCAGAAGTGAAATGCTGCCTCGCGACTGACACAGGAGCAGTGCATACGAGCTTGCCCATAGAAGTGTTCAGGATTATGCCAGCACAATGATGCTAGAAATTTTCTATAGCATGGCCGATCAAATAAATAGAATGCAGAATATAAACCACGTATCAATGCGATCATATAGCTTAGGCTGTGTAATATTCAAATAACATACGGTAATCATATGGCGCGTTTATAATGTCAAAATTCAATGTGACCATTTGAACGCCATACATCTAATTGGAACAACATTCACTTGAAACGAGCAAGCCGCGCAACTATAAATTTTCCATTCAAGCGACACGTTTGCCTGATCGAACTTCACGTTTGTAATATTTGTGGCTGACTTATCTAGAGGTCATATTTCAAATCGAACTAACGAACGGGAATGCGGAATCACCGTTGTCAAAAACATTGAGGTTCAATTATTGAGACGCTGTATTCTCATAATTCGTTACAGCATAATTTTATGTTTATAAACCAATCTTCATTCACCATTTATTGGTGCACATGCGTCGAACGCATTTAGATAATCCTTGATTACTCCAGCTTAGTAAAGTACTGAAGCCATCGATTAAGGACGAAACAAATAAGAAACATACAGCGATTGCGTTTGTTATCGAAATATCGGGTAATCGGGATTCTTGTCCACAGGCTCTCAAATACTCTCGAATTTTGGCAGTTCATAAGTAAGCGAAAACAGACAAAACAGCGGAGTCGATTTTATTGCCAACTACTCGATTCCCAGTAAATAAATAACTGGTTATTTCTGGTTATTCTTACCGTGAAAGCAGAGAAGCAATCGTTCTGTATTTTAATCCTGAACACTTCTACAGCCAACCTCGTATCCACTGCTCTTGTGTCAGTCGCGAGGCAGCATTTCACTTCTGATAAGAACTCCAAGTTACATGAATATAACATACGGCAGAACGTTCTCGATGCATATTTTTGACACACACAATACTTATTAGCCTATTCAACGATCGTCAAATCTATACTATACTGTCTGTAGCAACTCATACGGATCGACACACTATATTTACGGATCGAGAATTAGCATACCATCCGTTACGACTCGTACGGATCGACAACTTTTTTGAGGGCTACCTTAGCTACACACGATACATATTATATTCACGGATGGTGAAATGTAGCATACGGATCGACACACTATATTTACGGATCGAGAATTAGCTTACCATCCGTTACGACTTGTACGGATCGACAACTTTTTTGAGAGCTACCTTAGCTACACACGATACTCAGTAGCGTCGAGAGGGGGGGGGGGGTAGGCGGGGTATTATGGGCCTGCAAAAAATTCGGTCCATGAAGATATCATATATTATATTATTAATTAACAAAAACTTGCTGCTGGGGCCCAGCAAAACCTTGGTAAGTTGATCATTGCTGGGAAACTTTCTGGTCCTGGCTAAAAGGCTTAGCATTCGTAATAATAATATAGTATTTTGTCAAAACTAACGGAGTTACAGGCCCCAGTCCCAGCATTGCAAAATGTTCGGGGTCATAAAATTTACGTCAATGGAAATATTTTTTAGCTTTTCATTTCTACAGGCCAAAACATACAGTCGATACAGACCCTGCTGCTTTCAGCTTTCTGATAAGCTTACTTTTAGTTGGACTTAACGGTGAATCATATTAACACAACTCACTGGATTAGCGTTAAGCTTCTCAAAGGTTCAAATTTCAAGATTGCCGCATTCACGCATCGATACAGACAAACAACTGAAACAAGGGAGCCATAAACAATTCCATCACTAGGTTGTTCTTTGAATTTGAGATACGTTTTAAGTTTTTGGGATGCAACTATACAAAATTAAAAAAACAACTAGGGAAAACCGCCTGTGTAGTCAGTAGTCTACGTAATTTATTTACTTACACGTAATTAATTCGTCAGCGCTTTCGCTCCCGAGGGTTTACGTTTGGTTTGTTCACTTCAAGATAACGCTATTGAAACTAAAAATATCGGAAGGGGCCCGCGCGCAAATTATGACACGGGGCCAGTTCTGGCTCTCGACGGCCCTGACGATACTTATTATATTCACGTATGGTGAAATGTAGCACACGGTTCGTCACGACCCGTACGGATCGACACCAAGGGCGTCAATCCATCCCAAAAAGTAGGGGGGACGGACTCCAAATTAGGAAGATCCGGAGGTATGCTACCCGAATTTTTTGGAATTTTGGTACACTGAAACGGCATTTCCAGCGTTTTGGAGGCACTTATAAAGTTATAGTACAATGTGCATGATCTTAAATCCATTTTTAACCATGTGAGAAATCCGCTAAAAAACAAGGTTGTACGGTGGCCCGTATGTGCAATACACAAAACAAAGTTCCAGTACGCAAACAAAAATTTCAATTCACAAATAAATTATCCACTGCACATTACAAAACATCAATTCACTAAAATGAATTTCAATACACAACAAAGTTGCGCACAATACAGAACAAATAATTTTTCAATACGCAACGAATTATCCCTTGAAATACACAACAAAATTTCACGCAAAGCACAATATTTGTAATTCGATACGCAACAAAGTTGCGCTCGACGCGTAACAAAATGTATTACGATGCACAACAAAGATTCCTACTCAATACACAACCGACAAGTTTCGATACACAACAAAGAATTGCATGCGCGAACATCCGGGACAACAGGGGCAGTGGAGGGATATTGATAAGGAAGATTGGAAAACACTTGAGTCGACTCTTCTATTTGAATTTCATGCGTCGAATGGCGGAAGACAAAATGTTCCGTTGTTTTTGCGGAAATTCTATGGAGGCAAGATTCATCTATTGTCCGTCCTGTGGGAAGCAAAAAGGCAACACTGCAGGTGGTGCTAGTACCAGCACCGGGAATTCTGATTCCGCAGGCTCTCGAAGAACGGTAAATGCTCCCTCTCGAAGAAATGCGATAGTCTTCAGCAGGTCATCCACCGTCATGGTGAAAGAATACCACAGGCACTCTTTTTGCAATTCATCAGCTAGATTAAGATATCCTGCTTCTACAAAATTTATCCACCAATTGGAACTGTTTTTGCGCAAATATGACCACCAACACTCTATCCGTTGGTTAGCTGGTGAAGAGCTGCACCTGTGTACCTTTACCCTAGCAAATTCATCATCTCCGTTACTTCGAAAGTATGATTGCATTTGCATGGCGGCCATAATAACATTTTCGTAGAACGTTTTGCCCGACTGAGACGGAAATTGCCCGACTTTTGATATAAAAAAGCCCACCAGTAATCATATATATATGTGTTCGTATGGACATGACTATGTTTTGATAAATTGTTTTGATTACTTTCCCCATTTTCATCCTATTCTTTATTTTTTCCCTATATTTTTCGCCCGACTTACGTTGAAAATGTGCCCGACTTAGCAACATCTCCATTCGTCGGGGGCAGCTGCCCTCAGCCCTCCGTCTCGTACGCCTCCACCGTAGACGCACGAAATGCAAATGCAAGTTAGCCTGAGTGCGTAGACTCAAGTGTTTTCCAATATGCGTCGAGCGCAACATTTTTGCTTATCGAATTACAAATATTGTGCTTTGCGTGAAATTTTGTTGTGTATTTCAAGGGATAATTCGTTGCGTATTGAAAAATGATTTGTTCTGTATTGTGCGCAACTTTGTTGTGTATTGAAATTCATTTTAGTGAATTGATATTTTGTAATGTGAAGTGGATAATTTATTTGTGAATTGAAATTTTTGTTTGTGTACTGGAACTTTGTTTTGTGTATTGCACATACGGGCCACCGTAAGGTTGTGCAAGTGGGATAAATGTTTATAAAATTACAACACAAATTTGAATTCAATTTGAATATTTTTTTAGTATTTACATAACATATGCGATGTCAGTATTTGCTCCCAGCGGCTACAGAAAGGTCATACGTTGTACTTCATGACTTCATCTTATTAAATGTCTATTCAGGATGAATAGCATACTAGGCATTAGGTTTTTAGATTACCAAGAAACAAAATTTCATTAAACATGTTAAAAAGTGGGGGGGGGGGATAATTAGATATTCGTCCCCACACTCCAAAAACTGGGGGGGACGCATCCGCCCATCCCCCCCAGGATTGACGCCCTTGATCGACAGACTGTATTTACGATCAGTTACGACTCGTACGGATTGAAAATCTAGATTTACAGATGGTGAAATATACCATACAGTCCGCTACGGCTCGTACGGATCGATACTCTGTTTTTACGAGTCGTAATGACAAAACGACTTGTCCGATCGTAACCAAAATTTCACGAAACTAACGATCTGTATGCTTGCTACAGTATTGGACAACCATCGAACTTTCGGCTGGCATGCTAGTTATAATTACATTTGTTATATATTAGACTATAAAGTTGCTAAAGTATAAAATATTATTTTGATTTGGTGGTGGACATCCAAGGATGCCCACAATCACAAACAACAACGTACCTAAATGAATGACTCTAGCAGCCAAGCCAGCAATAAATGTGATCAATTGTACAAAACAAAGATGGGGAAAGCTGTGGAATTTATTTTGCAAGTACAACGAGGATTGTACAGTTTGATAAAGCCAGAGAACAGCACAAGCAGTCAGGTAATAACAAATATTACTTCGATGAATACAGGAACAAACTAGCAGTTATAGAAACAATGGTTTTGAAACAGCAGCAAGAATTTAAAAACCAGCTTGGCGAATGGGAGCGAGAGTTTTTCCTGAAGAACAAGTGCAAAGTTGTCACTCAAAAGGATATTACATGAAACCCAGCTGCAAAGCTCCTAGTGGACAAGTTGAAGTATGCTAAAGCAATTTTGAACAAATTTAAACCCAAATAGCATCCGAACGTCTATGGAATTACATGCTGTACGGTATTATAAATAACGTTCAAGCACTGCAACTTTGTAGTTGACATTCCGAACAGAATTAACTTAACTGGAGCTATCCTGCTGTTGGCCATCTCCATCATCTTCACAGCGTAACTGGCATTTAATAGAGCGAAAATAATTAGAATACTCAACTTCCCCAGGTTAAAAAGCCAAAAATCCCATAGCATACCATTTACTATTCATCACAAAGCATTCTGTTGCCCTTGGAAACGACGTCGAATTTTTATCGGCTATTTCCGGTCTTACCAATGCACCCTGCCTTGGAAGTCTTCCACGCCTTGAGCATCTGGCCAGAACTGCAAACCGAGCTTGGCAAAAGATGAAACCAACAGACCTGGACATTCCAGAAAACTTTTTCTGTGCAGATATCCAAGTAAGTGTATTCAATACATTTTTGCAGCTGTGCCCCTTACATGACTGACTTCTATTACCTTTTGATACTGTAGTAAATATTGGAAGGAATCCCAATTTAAAGTGAAATTAGTTATTTTGATCATATGACAATATACATTACTTGTCTTTCAATTTCATTAGGTTAGTTCACGCAGGCACTTGATCTTTGCCACAGACCAGCAACTGAGGGTACTGTATCGAGCCAAAAGCTGGTACATGGATGCCACATTCAAATTATGTCACCAACCCTTCACGCAATTGCAAAACAAGTTCCTCTGGTATTTATCATTGTCAGGAAAACGGAATAAAGATAAAACGGCAGTTACATTTAGACAGCATTATCCATAATTTATTTTTGTATATTTTTTAAATCGTGAGAGTTAATGCTATTTTTTTTTTTTAATTGAGAAAGTGGTGAGAGGGCTCAAGTTTTAAGGCTGGGTTTATAATTCTAGAAAAAGAATGCATTACAGACGTTACAGTAAAATCCCTGCTCTTGGTTAATTTGCAATTTGGGCAAAAATTTATGTGAGTTTAGCAAGCTTTCAAACATTCAATGTTGCAAAGTTTAGAAGTTAATATCTGACGTTAATCGTCCAATTAAAACATTCTTGAAAACTTTCTTACTTTTAAGTTAAGAAGCATTATGCTCTGTTACAGATGTTACATTTTGTTACGTACTTTACATTCTGAATGTTATGGACGTTACCAAATAAAAACATGTAAAATGAGTTGATTGTTGTAGTTGTGAAGATCAAATTACAAATGTAAGAACACGAATAATCATTTACGTAAGCTTGCTCAAGAAGTGGGAACCAATATTCATTGAAAGTCTCTAGGAAACAAGAAGCTGCCAGATGCCACTATTGACTGTGTTAGCAAGTATTTCCTTCTGGACTCTGTGTCCTGTCAGGCCCCAGGAACCAAGGACTATGTCACAATAAGATCAGCTGGTAAGAAGACAAAGCTCCAAGTTTTCTGAAAATATATCCTGATATGGCTAACAGTCGTGATACGTTTTGTGAAAATATATCTTGATATGGCTTTCACAGTTGTGATAAGTTTTCTGAAAATATATCTTGTCTAACATTCGCAATTTAGTTTAATGGATAAATTAGGGTCAGGGTTGGGTTACTCATTTGGCACAAAATAGATTTTGGTGTTACGGTTAATTTTTTAGAATTTTGGCTTGAGTCCATTTCAAACATGACAAGCTTGAACAATCATTATAATGTTTGTCCGGTCTATCGCATGCCAGTCAATTGGGATGAAAAAACTCATGTAATCGCCCCCTGCAGTTGCGATCAGTTGTTTAGCCGTGACGACGCCTGACGTGTCGCTAAACATGACGTGTCGCTAAACATGATGGGGATTCATTTCATACAGTAATTGATCTCATTCAACCAGCACAACTGATATTTTCGTAAAAAAAATAGAAAATAAAATAACTAATTCAAGTATCAGTGTCTTCATCACTACTGTTGTCGAATGCAGTTATAAATAATTTCTGCAATGTTTCTGTTGCACTCCTCTTTTTTTGCGAAATCTATGCGAAGAGGGGGTGAACTGCCTAGATTTTTAGGAAGAAAATATTGACGTTTCGAGCGGAGTCCTTCGTCAAAGTTAGGTCCCTGTTTCAAACGTCGAACTTTTCATGTGTCGAATCTAATGTAAATGAGCAAAATCCTTTGTTCAAGCTCTATGCATATATCCAAAACACTGCCTATGCAGCACTGTTTTTTAAAAATTAGGGCATATATTAATGGCATTAGATCATGCTGCTTGGCTGTAGGGCTCGAACGTTCAGTACCAGTATGGACCTGCTGTTTGGTAAGTAACATATATTTTTATTAATTATAGAATACGATATAAATACTTCAATAAACACCACTTCCTCGATATATTTCATATATGCGAAAGTGCTTTGGCCAGATTTCATTGACAATGCGTTTAGTTTGTTTCAAGATACTTATACGCTAAAATATAAAATATAAATATTATAAAAATTCTAAAACTTTATGCAGTGGGTTACTCAAAGATGAACTCGAATGTTGAAAATTTAAATATTATAAATCAATTATATGAATTCTAAAATACCTGTCTGTAGTTAAACAGTCCACAGTAAGCTAGTTGCCTTAGTTCCTGTTCAGCCTTTGAGCTTTTTCCACGCTGTGAAAACAAGCGATGCCGTTTGCTTGCCAACTTACTTGTGCTAATTCGATGAAGACGACTCTAAATATATCTTGAATTAGCAAAACTTTTACAAAATAAGAATTTTCTTATTGCTCATACAGGGAAAACTATTGCGTACACTAATTTAGTATTTACCCTTTAATCCTCAATAGGCTGGAAGAGACAAATTTATGCCAGAGTAATCCTTAGTCATCCTGAAATAGGATTCATCGAGACTGTTAAATCAGATAAGAAAAGGAATTTAAATTAATCAAAACTTACATATTTTCTATCATTATTTAGCATCCACATTCAAGTGGTCACCTTAGTTTTTTACTAAGCCCAATGCATTCCCAATGATACCATTCTTCACAATAATCGCAAAAAATCCAATCCACCTCTTCTCGTTTCCAAAATGGTTCCTGGCAAACCAATGCTCTGCATTTCTCGTCCGTTTTTTTGTCTTACAGACATTTTATTTTTCCTTTTCCTTTTTGTTGCATTACCTTTCTTTTGTTGTATTTTCTTTCTTTTCTTTTCACCACTACACTGTCCCAAGTCTTTGCCTCTCTCTCCGCCCCTAATACGTTTGCCCATATTCATTTGTTTGCCAACAGCGTCAACGCCACTGTTCTCTCCATCATACTCATTACCACCATCCACATCATAGTATAACCACCTCCGTTTCCTCTGTCACCTTCATTGTTTTCTCCAGCCACATCATCATCTCTAACACGTCCACTGTCCCCTTCATCCTCCTCATTACCACCTGTAGCACCACCACTTCTCCCTCCATCACCCTCATTGTTTTCTCCAGCCTCATCGCCTCTACCGCCACTGTTCCCTCTGTCACCCTCATTTTTTCCATCCACATCTCTAACACATCCACTGTCCCCTTCATCCCCCTCATTATTTTCTCGATTAACATCACCACGCTGATTATTTTCTTCATCCACATTATCATGTCCATCAGCATTATTACATCCTATACTTCTTTCACCAGCGTTTCCTTCGTCAGTGATGTCAGCCCTTTCGCTAACATCTGCTACTGCTAAAATCTTGTCAAGTTTGTCTTCACCAAACCTTGACGGATTTTGAAAACCGATGTTTTCTGGCTTATTTGTCACTATCAATTTTGTATCCCACGTGAATATGCCAAAAAGGGAATTGGGAGTCCAGTCGCAGAAGCTACAAATTGATGCACAACAGAACAAATTACCTTTTAAAGAGAGTTTTAATTTACGATAAAATTAAATTTATAAAACATTTTGGTTTACTAACCGTATTTTTGGTTGAAAAGGTCCTGTACTCTTTTGCGTTTGCTTTTAAACCTGGTGGATTGGTCGTCGGAATACCGACTTTCTGTAGCCCCTGCTGATATATATAAACCACATGTTGAACAACACTTATTATATTGATTTAGACCCTGATTACATGGAAGCGAGCAGTCCAAGATTCTCAACGAGAATCTATTATTTTCTTCTTTTCTTGACACTATACATTTTTTGTATCCTGCTCTCAGAAATTTTGATTGGAGGAAGAAGCTCCGCTTTCGTTTAGAGATGCTTTCGTTTTCGATTATTCACTTCCAGACGTAGTTAATTTGTAGTCAGAATGTTAAACCACTTAATTAATTACCGGTAGTTCATTATGAGCAAATACTATCCCATAGTAACAAAATACACAGACATATTCGAATGGCGCCTCAACTTGTACGAAATGAAAATCAATAGCTATAAAGCATAGACTACAAAGTACTGTCAGCAAGCCTACTGTTTTCGTACGGCAAAGGAGGGCAAGGGTTCCTCGTTGCTTCTTCAAGTCCACTTTGGATGAATCCAAGTTGTATCTTGATGTCTTTGAAGTTCGATGCAATTCTGGCGCTCGCACCCTGTACGATTTTCTAGTCCCGTTTTTGCCTAGTGTGGACTTTAGACAAAATTCAAATATAGTCTTGGATTCCAGTGACGATCAGTAACACGTTGCATACTATAATATTTATACTATTTACTATTACTACCGTTTGAGGGTTTAATATTGTAGTGCTCAGTTATTTTATACTTAAAAATAAATCAATAATTCATTTGATCATCTGAACAGATTTTCAAACTGCTTATTTTTTGGTGCAATTTGTTGGTAGTGCACTGAACAGAACATGAGTGGGAAAGTCTGCCATCACTAACTTGTCTCGGAAACAGGGTTAGAAACCAATTGTGTAACTCTTGATTATTGAAATTAATAATTAATTTTATTAATTATATAATATTAATTTCATTAAAGTTAATTATGTCAGTTATGATTTTTATAATAAATATTCAACATGCATGTTTAATAGTGGCATACTCATAATTTTACTCAAAGTAGTTGTATTCATGAGACTGCATAACCTATGAATGATTTACAATACTGGCATTGCACATATGTACATACATGTACCCTTCTGTGATACTGTATGTACTGTAATCTGCATGTTCCTTATTGTCTAATTGTCCCAGACAAATGCTTAAATTTATCCCAAACCAAGAGTGTTGTCTGACTATATTCATAAGCTTGTTAAACCTTTTATTCTGTTAGAAGACGTCTGTTGCTTTTATTAATATTATATAATTATGCACATACATTTCAATGGTATTCAAGTACTGGTAACACAATTTCAAAAAGATGAAATGACAAAAGCCCATAATATGCAACAAAGAACGACATTGCTTAATCTAATTATTTCACCAATATATAACATTAATTCAGGGTGAAAATTGCTTCAGCTGCTTGTTGGCAGGGAGGTGATACCACCATGTTTAATCCCTAACATGTTCCCCTGACACAGTGAGAGTTAATCTACCCAATTATACATTATACAGTATATATCCTACAAAAGCTGTGTAAAAATATACATTGGAAGCCTAGGACTGGCATTGTCCAGGCCTAAACCAGGACAAAGGTGTTTACACAGACACACTAAGCCATTGACCAGAGCAGCATGCCATATACAGTATCATAATCCTATAGACAGCCAGTATCGTCCATGTTTACACTATTAAAGTAAGTAAAATGTAAGCCAGGCCCAGGTGGTGGTAGGCCAGGTTGGTCCTATAGACTTGCAGTATAAACACAGCTACAGTCTGTACTTTTTTACACCCTTAATACTACCACACACCAGTACTCTCTATATCGGCTAATTATCAAGTTTTGGAATTACCCCATTGTGGATGAGGTTGCAAAGAGTGAAGCAATGGTGATGAATAATTTAAATAAAATTAAACTCTGCAATTCAAAGTTTGTATTAACATTTGTTATTCTGCAATATTATAAAGCACATAATTTAAATGGTATATATACAGTACATTCTAATCTTCCACTCTAAATATTAAATTCATTGATTCTTTAATAAACAGCACTAGTTCTTTGTGCTTTATTTACTTTCACACTTAAGTCTTTCACTTGACAGGATTGTGATTACCATACATCTCTCTCAAAATTTGTGCTTTATTTTTATAAAATGAACCTGTTAATTGTTAAAATGGTGCCTTTTATTTTGAAAATGGTATTGTGGCTTCAATTTTTAAAATGGTGATAAGTATTTTTCAAAAATTGATCTTCACGCTGCATAATTTTTGAAAATGCAGCGTTAGATTTTGAAAATGGAGACTTTTTGTGCAGAGGTCTGGTGACGATTTTAGTAAGTACCCGGAACCCATGGTCCATAACCAAACAACATGGCCGCCAATCCGTCGACAGTGCGCTTTTGGTTATTATATACAGAATAAAAACAAAATGGCCCAAGATCTTTATACGGCAGCTTGTTTGTTATGTGAACTGGCGACACGATTGAGCAATTCGCCTGTAGAAATCCCTTCAGTTCCAGCTACAACCGAAAACGCGAGTGTGTCAACACATCGATCTGTCTCTGAGAGTTCTAGCACTTCAACAAACGTTGGGCATGTAGCTTCTGGTTCGTTGTCTACTTCAACAACACATAGGGAACTACAAACTTTATTTCGCCAACATTTCACGTCAAAAAAAATCGTTCGAATATAAGAAAGCGTAAACGAGCTGGTGAACAGAATGGCACAAAGATGGCAAAATCTGTTACAGAAAATGTGTTTGTTTGGCCGATAAAGAACAAACGGAGGTCACGGACCGTGAAGAACAAAGGGAGCTATTGGTAGCAGGACTAGTGGAAAAAGGTGCCTGTTCCTGAAGATGCCAATGAAAAGATGTCCGTGAACTCGTGACTGTTCTTCCAAAGCTGAAGGGAAGTGGAGGCTTCGTCCTAAAGTTCGAGAGAGGCTCGGATTGTATTCCTAACCGTAATCCGCGACTGAAAATACGTAACAACCGAAAACCGCGCGAAAAAGTAATGATTTTACGAGAGCGGTTTGCGTTAATTTTCACATCAGGATAATTGGAAGAGCTGTTCTACAAAAGTGGGTATGGGATTTTCAACATTCGAAATATTGTAAAGAGTTACTTTTTTCAGCAAAAACTAAAACTGACATGGTATAAAATGCGGAGTGCGGCAAAATCTATTTTATGAAATAAAAATAAATAGGCGTCGACAATCGACAAGCACCCTGTAGCCAGAGAAATATAAAACTCAAGAAATATAGAAATCAAAAGCTTCTGCAGAGGAGAGTGGACAAGCATAGTGTCTCGCTATTTGTTAGGATTAGTGTTATGTTGGGTTCTGAAAGTTATTAAAGTGACCCAAAACCATTGAACCAATACCATAACCAACCATGGACCTCAAACCATGCCCCCTGCAGCCTGTTTTTGGGAATCTGAATAAATAATGTCACAACGAAGTTAATGAACCATACTGATCATTTTAATATTCAGATTTTGTTTATTTCAGCCAGCCTTAGAAGTATTTGACATCAACCACGCTATAAAGACACACTGGAAAATTGTGACATTGTGTTGGGATATGAATAATTGCACAAGGACATGGTTGATTGCATTTGTGTAAAAGTAATAAAGAAAAATATACAGTAACTGAACTTGCTATACTACCATGGTATTGCTGCATTAGTGCTGGAAGACCTCCATACCTTAAGGTGGTACTGGAGGCTGAAGTCAACTATTTCGATCTTAACAGTTTTTGGTCAGCTGAAAGATATAGTAACAACAAGTTTGTACGCCAAGTTTTAGAACTCTGCCTTTTATACTTATCGAGATATGGGCGATCAAATGTTCGTATCTAAGGGCCCATGTGCGCGCCAAAATTGAAGATTAAGACTAAAAGACAATGAATTTGTATTTGGTCTCCTACCGCGCGTTTTGACAAAATTTACACATCGAGTTTAGCGTTGAAATTTAATATGCTGCAATCATGTGGTTTTTGCGCTTTTTTATTTCTATCACTTCGCCGACTGTCAAAGGACCTTTTGTCTTCTCTCTTGAGCCGTGAAGTTTAGAGAAAATATGGCTGGTTAGTAATAACCGAGATAATATTTATTTTATTATTTCCTCAGTGTTTTTACAGAACTTCTCCTGTAAAAACTGATTTTGTGACGCCAAATGATCCACGTTTTTATATTTAGAATCAAGCAAACAAAACACCACCGGATCAACCAGCGCGAAGAAAATAAAGGCTTTGCGTCAGTTAATGGACGCAATCCAATCTTCAATGTGAGTATAGTTTTCTTTTCCAACTGTTATATGTTTTGGTTAGTCTAAAGACTAAACAATTATGGTTTCTGGTTTCCTTTCTTATTCTAGTGGTGGGGTAATGCCAGAGGCCCTTCAAGTTGTCATATGGGAAGCACCAGGGCTGACAGATCAAAAAAAGCGCCGCTCCGTTTATAAATCCCTGTTCGACTTCTTGTCGGTAAGTAATGGATTATCAGTACCTCGTAATCCTATGTAATTTCTTTAGAGAAATGGTAAACGTAGACATTGTTTCCCTTGACTCTTTACTCTATTTAATTGAGACTCGAGGTCGAAAGTCAACACGAGCACGTGGTAAAGTGAAATATACTCAAAGATGCTTTCTCGATATATGAACAACCCAAATACAAACCAATCCCTAACCCAATCCTAACCCAAATCCTAACCCTAAAACTGACTTGGGTTGATGCTATAAAAAATTTACATTTCGGTTGCTCATATATCGAGAAAGGGCACGAAGCGGGCCAAGTGCAAAATTCTTTGACTTGTAAATTGTGTACTAATATTTTCGTGAGTGGGATATTACTTTATTATTGAAATTGTGATGAGTGGCGAAAATTCACACAATATATATACTAGAAATACGTGTACGCAACAACCCCTCGCCCACCGTAATAGGCGATAAAAATCAATAACCCATTGATTTGTCAATCGAATCGGCTTTATAGAAAACACTACATGTATCTCTGAGAGCCTTTAAACTATCAAGCTTGTGTTGTTCTGAATTTCATTGTTTCATAATTAGACATCAAACTAAATAACTCAAAGTGTTTACTTTTTTGGGTGCATTATTATATCAACCTGCAATGATTAAGATTTGTTTGATATGTAGAGGCCGGATCCTCACTGTGATGTCACACTGTATAATAACTTACTGAAAATGCATGTATATATATCTTTGGGATTATTCAATCAAAGCACTCAAAACTCAAAGCGTACAAAAAGTATCTCACTACTGACAATTAATCATTTTGACGCTGCTACATAACGTGTCTAGCAGGTTTTGCTATATATAATACAGGGCATCATTTTTCACATTATTATAAATTCTAGTTAATATTTGTTACTATTATTAAGTTACAACATTATTTGTTACTATTATTATTAAGCAAAAACTTGAGTAAAAAAGTGCCAACAGTTTGCCTGTTATGCATTTTGAAACATTTTTCTATACCGTTTATAATCTCTCCCACTCAAACCCCTTTGGAAGTAATTAAGTTGTATAATCCCAGGGCATATAAACAGATTCTATGGCATATATCTTCTTCTGTTCAGGTTTATAAACATTATATACCGCACCTTCAAAAAATACTCTGAACACATTTGCTTAGTTTTTAATGTATCGGGACCCTGCTCCTTTATCAAAATGAGACATTAGTTACAAAAGTGAAGCCCTATTTATAACAGATTACAAGATGATGATATTCAAAAAAAGTCTCTCAGGTTCAGTTCCATGGGAATAAAGCTGTTTAATTTATATGTCCAGAATCATATTTTATTGCCCCAATTTAAAAAAATGCACATATAAATGCTCTTGTGGTGCATGCCCAATGTGTGTTGCCAGATTTGTTGATGAAGGTAATACTTTTAGTTCGAGTGATCACACATATTATATTAATTTTACATTTGATTGTTTGTTTGTAAGAAATGTAATAAAATCTATGTTAATAAAATCTACTTTATATATCCTTCAGAAAGCACTTCAACAAGAGTAGCTTAAATATATATATAAAACTGGCATTGCATATGCAGTTCTATTCCAAGGACAAAAGTGTTTCCCCAGAAACATTAAGTGGAGGCCAGGCCAGGCATAACATGTGTAGGTCCATAAACCTGTACAATGCATGTTTACACTACTCAAATGTACAAATACAAAAATTAAAAGCACAACATTGTCGTTGATGCAATGCATTACAGTAAATTATATCACATTATCACCACATTGATCAAGGGTGCACTTCACCTGCTTGTTGGTTGAGCCCATGCATTATATCTAGTATTATTAAATAATCAGAAGTAAATGAGCGACAACACGCTGTCTGATTGAGCTAAAAAACCGTGTCATTATAAGACAATATTAAAGCATACAGTAGCTAAGCTGACGTGTTCCTCGCGTAGATTTTGTCGTTTTTGACGTAGTGTAAATCACAAAAGGAAGTCAAAGAATACCTGGATACAAGACTAATCAAGGCACTAACACAAAAGAATGTTTTAACTGCAACGTTGGATACAATTTCATCGCTAAAATCGCTAACATGTTTCCTAGCAACGCACATAGCAACGCCGCTTATAACAGTTAAATCTGCATTTTTCATGGGCTTTTAGTGTTAATTTAATGGTGTTATTTTATAAAAGGAATAAAAAACTTTGTCTTGTGTGATTATCGAGTTATAATGGCACTAGAGAAGTTAGTAAAACTTTACTGGTCATGCTATGCTATGCTAATTTAATTACAATATATTTCTAAAGATCTGAATATGTAAATGTTTCAAAATTTGCATGCCGTACGACGAAATGCTAACCTAATATCAACAAAACCCTAAACCTAACCCTAAATCTAGCCAAATTACTAACCCTAACCAAAAAAACTATGCAGAAAAGGCAAATTAATTGCTCAACACAGACTCGCAGTGTACTATTATTATCCATTATTTGAGAAATTATTAATTTATTTACCTTTATTTGTATCTGTTCTTGCCCGTCAACACTGCAGTCTACAATTACGGCTTGAAATCATCTGGTAAAGTCTGTATAATTTGATGCTTTAGTCCAGAGGTTCTGCAACGTCTTGTACGCCGCCCGCCCGCTCCGAAAACCCAAAGCCGCCCCCCCCCCAAAAAAACGCTTTCGGTTTTCGGGGGGGGGGGGGGGCAGCGGCGTAAAGGTACGTTTGTCGCGCTGACGTCAATTTAAATTTAAACGCCAAATGTAACCACCAAAAAGCCGTTTATAGTACGTACGTCCCAATCACAATTCCTAACCCTAATAATTCTAACTTAACCCTTTTGACTGCCAAATTATCCCTCTCTAACCCCAATTTTCCTTTGTTACCACGGCAACAATAAAGGATCGTTTACCATACATACAAATATATATATATTCCGACATAAAGACTACTTTCACTTCCCCTTGCATAAAAAAGCGCGGGGAAAAATTCCGTCGAGATTAGCACCCTCGCCCCAGACGGCGCTTCGCGCCGCCGGGCGAGGGGATAAAGTCAGTCAGTCATTAGATTGTCGGTGCTGCCCTAGCGTAACCAAAAGTTTAGTAAGCTGTAAATTATTTTATACAAAAGATAAGCCTTTCATATTTGGGGGACTGCTTTGAAATATGACGAATTATGTATTATCTACGCGGCGGGGTCTTGCGCGAAATCGTTTCCACGCAATTTATGTGCAACGAAGTCGTAAGTTACACTAGGGCCGGTCATCGTGTAAACCTTCATTTTTGAGTGGATTTTCACCAAAATGCGACAGATTTGGGTTTGACACGAACTGCATCCGACTACTAATAACCAGCTCTTTCACTTCGGTTCAGGAGTTGAGACGAAATATAATGCCCTAAACATCTACGGTCTTAACTTCACCTCCGTGGTCTAAATGGACGCTCCGAAAGTAATATTTGAATTACTTGAAAGTAATCTTTGAATAACTTCTTCAATTGCATGCAAACGGCCTGATTTTTGGCATGGATACGCGCTTCCACCCGTAGAACCAGCTCACTGAAGCTCAGAGTTTTGCTACAAAGCGTGTTGATTTTATTTTAGCTTTTGTGCAAGATTGCCGAGGACGTGTGCCCTAATGTAACCAAAAATGTGCCCTTGTGTAACCTCAGTACTTTCAACTTTAATTTTTGTCTGCAAGAAGGGCTGAACACCGGCTAGGGAGGTCATACGTGTCTAATCTCATCAAAAACTAGCTTGCAAACGCAAAATGAACGTTCTGTTGTGCAAATTACCAACGCGACTTATTTCGCCTTTTTTTGCACATTATAAAGGTTCAAATTTTTTTAAAACAGCAAAAACTATTACAATAGGGTCTTTTGAAACTTTTTATTGAAAAAAAAGTTTGCATGGGAAAACGGCCGTAGAATGGATGTTGCTGTTGTTTTTTAGTTAACCCTTTACTGTAGCACCCAATGGAGACTTTTAGTATTTTACTCTGGCTAACGCCAGACGATTTTACTCGTCAGTAGGGAAACTCTGGGCGTTAAAGGGTTAAATGGCATTATGGCGCAAATTGTACGGTGGATGGTAGCCTGGTACTAAGTCGATGTCACGCTTCAACACGCGGGTTCCTCCACCCGTTCTTAAAACACCGTGCATGGTCACTGAATAATTACGTTTCAATTTGAAATTTTCCGAAATGAATTGATTATTATTTTTTACGTTGCATTTCAGCACTTGTATTATAACATCATAAAAAACACTTTGTATTTTTTGGTTTTTCTGTGTGGGGCAGTTGCCCCTGCTGACCCCCCCCCAAAAAAAAATACGGCCCCGCTTATGTGTATATGCAAGAGTGATGTTAATACCCAATTTATACTTTTCAGTTCAATGGAGCCTGAATATATTGCAGAAGAGATGGATGCTATGGGTGGTGGAGGGACGGCGGGAAAATGCCCTAGGAAAAAGCACAAGTGCCCATTCATGACATGCAATGCCAGTGTCATCCACCTTCGCAGGCATATTAGGCTGGTGCATGGATGGGATAAAACTGACTCAGCTGCTGTTCTAGGAACATTTGACTTGCGGAAGGGAAAGTCATTGATCAAGAAGAGAGAACACCCAAGGAGAGTATGCCCAAAAAATAAATGTGGTGCCATTGTTAGGCGGATACATAACCATCTTGCGCAAGTGCACAAAATTAAAAGGGGAAGTAATGAATACTTGAAGTTGGTGAAGAAGGCTGAGAACTATTTACCTCCAGTAGTTAACATCAGTTCCTCAGACGAATCTTCGGTGGACAGCGGTGACTTGGACCAGTCTCAAACCTTGTGCAAAATGAAGAAGCCAAGCTCATCGAGAAATGTTTACGAATCTGTGTACGACAGCGGGGATTCTACAGAATATAACAGATTCCTGAATTGCGTTGTAAATAGTGGTGACAAGAGAGGTGATAAAAATGATGATGATAGGGGTTGTGATGATGGAGACAGTAGTGATGACAATGAGTATGATGGTGGGGATAGTGGTGGTCATGATGGTGATTTTAGTGGTAACCATGGTTAGGGTGCTTGCAGTGGACGCAATAAGGAGTATGATGGTGGGGATGTTGAAGATTATGTTGGTGGAGATAGTAATGAAGACAGTGATTATGTTGTTGTTGATGATGAT
The DNA here is from genome assembly GCA_035772405.1 of Chrysogorgia sp. JL179-B06. Taxonomy (NCBI): domain Eukaryota; kingdom Metazoa; phylum Cnidaria; class Anthozoa; order Scleralcyonacea; family Chrysogorgiidae; genus Chrysogorgia; species Chrysogorgia sp. JL179-B06. Next base: position 2,088,074 of record JAYKKM010000518.1, on the reverse strand, counting down.
GGTGGTGTGTTGTTGATGGTGATGGGTGTTGTTGATGGTGATTATGTTGATGATGGTGATTATGTTGATGATGATGGTGGTGATGATGCTGTTGGAAATGATGATGTTGGTAGTGATGTTGGTGATGATAGTGCTGACACCAAAAGTGGCCAGGTTTCATCAATTGATGACAAAGTGACATTAAGCAACTTTCAAGATTGGTTGAGGGGCCCAGATGGTGGCCGAAAGGATGAAAAATGTGCAAAGCAGTGTATGCGACAGGTGGAAATGGTTATGGAGTTCATCACCCCGGATGCACCATCGATACCAAGCCTCTTGTCCAAGTCGGTGAGCGAGAGATCAGTGGCTAAATATAATTGAAAAAGAGAAGAAACCTGGGTCCCTCAACCAGTTCTTCATTTACCTGCGTACAGAATGTCCATGCAAATTTGAAGAGCTGGATGTAACTGAGGGACAGCTTGTCAGAACAGGTTAAGTTATGGGCCAGGTCTTCTCGGAAGATGGTCCAACATCGTTTTGGGGAAAAACGTGTAGAGGATATTCAAACTTTGAAGAGGCCAGAAGAGGTTAAGCAGTTCGACACTTCAGAGGTTGCACGGAAGGCGGTTATAATACTTGGGGAATTCCAGACGGATCCAGACATCCCTGTGTTATCACAGCCAGAGTACACCATTGTGCGGGACTACCTCATGACCCAGATCTGTATCAACAATGGCAGCAGATCTGGTCCCATTGCCAACACTAAGTCTTGCAGCGCAGCATTTTTCTGGTTGCATAATATTAAGCGCGTAAGTAGATTTTTATCTAGGGATAAGTTATAAATAGTTTTGCATGCATTTGTTACCACCAGGATTGACTACTGTAATAGCCTTCTCTATGGACTACCAGACTGCCAAATAGTAAAGCTTCAGAGAGCTCAGAATGCGGCGGCGCGATTGTTAACCTCCACTAGGAAATACGACCACATAACGCCTGTTCTGCATGAACTACATTGGCTACCAGTTAGATTAAGGATACATTTTAAAATTCTACTTTTAACTTTTAAGGCTTTACATGGTATGGCACCACCTTATATCAGTGATCTAATTAATGTTAGGCAACACGCGCGGTATTCGTTGCGCTCTGGTGCTAGCACTGTTTTACCATTTCCCAAAGGAAAAATGTTACGTACCTTTGGTGATCGATCATTTAGTATGGCGGCACCAACACTCTGGAATAAGCTTCCATCTTTAGAGACTTTTAAATCTTGCCTGAAAACTTATCTTTATAAATTTGCCTTTAGTCATCTGTTTTAGAATTGTAACTATAAGTATATATTTTGTTATCATATTGTTGTAATGCGCTTTTGATCATTTTATGTAAAAGGCGCAATATAAATTATTATTATTATTATTATTATTAACATGACCATGGAAGAATTCCAAAATGCCTCAAAGCAAGATGACTGCTATGTTGTAAGGGTGAAGAAACACAAGACGTTTACTACCCATGGGCCGGCGCACCTTGTCTTGTCATCTTCACTTCATGAATATATGAAAGTATTCATTGAGAAATCACGTTGCTTTGGACCAGGTGTCAATTCATGCCAATCCACGGGCACCGTTTTTTTGAGTTTTCGAGGCACACCAATGGATTCATCTCAAGTCGGTGCCCAAATTGGCTCATGTTTGGGAAAGAAAAGTCCATGGGTGGTGCAACTTCGTTTAGAAAGGCTGCAGTTTCTGCCGTTCACGAGTGCAATGAGGAGATGCGAGGTGATTTAGCAGATCTCATGGTACATCACAAGACAACAGCAGACAAATATTATTTACTAAAGAATAAGGGGAAGTCTGCAGTAAAAACGTCCAAGGAACTGTCACGCATTATGCGTGATACCTCTGAGAATACAGAAACCAGCGAGTGCGAAGAAAAAAACAACTTTTTGCTGCACACATCCAAACAAGAAAAATATCAATGGAAGAGGTTAGGAAGCTTTGCAAGGGCCACCAATGGACAATTTGCATTATAGCAATGCATCATGGGTAAAATGGTAGCGCTTCATTTGCAGGGGAAATGGCCGCAACGAAGTGAGCATTTTGCTTGTGAAAATAATTGATTATTTTAAGCACATTGTCTGTAGCGCAGAAGAATTTCGAAATGGGCAATGTAGTCAGGGGATTATAAAGTACGTTGTGTACCAAACACAGCGAAATCACAGCAGAAATGGACGAGAAAATTGCTATAGATCTATTGAAGGAGCGAAGAATATGGCAATAAATATGTTCCTGAAGGGAGGTTCTTCTCGACGTTTACAGGTGAGTAAGCTTAGTGAACAACGGATAGCTCACCATTTTACCTCACAGACATGTGTGTGTTGTTGTTTTATTACGATCTCGCATTTGCTGAATCATCAAGTGTTCTATAATGATTTTTTCGTTTGTTGAAATTGACAAACTTTGACCATGATGTCTGTCACTTGTTCGAAAAGCATGTCCTCTGAAGACAATGTTTTTAAATTGTTTTGGCGCGAAAATAAACCGGTTTTATCGGTAACGGCTCTGGCACTTTGTAAAAACACCAAGGAGAAAGCACTTTTGCCTGGGTTTCTGCTGTTGTTTTGCTTTTCTGTTTCGTTTGTTGTGGTCGGTTCATATCCTCTCAAATAAACCAGTAGGTTCTAGAACTAGTGTAGGCTGTAAATATAAATTCATAACTCTAAATTCGTTAAAAACGTTGAAAATTTACCGAGTTTTGTTGCTGTGTTGTAGGCGACAAGCTTTTAAAACAGTGACTTGGAAATTAATATAATTTTAGGCTAGCCTGAGTCACTCGAGTGTAAACTATTTTTCGACTTAAAAATTCGAACCTATTCATAGGATTATAAATATATATTTAAGAAATAGAAAACATTTTCCGTGTTTACATACCGTTATATAAACACGAGTGGAAGTTTGGGAGAACGAGAAATCATAGTGGGAACACGAGCCCGTAGGGCGAGTGTTTCCACGCGATTTCGAGTTCTCCCAAACTTCCACGAGTGTTTATATAACGTATGGGAACACGGATAAAAATGTTTTCTATTTCTTTTATAAAATAACCCGTAGAAAGCAAATAAAATGTACAAATATCTTTTTTATCAACACGTAAATTCTCCTTACTGCGTATGATGGCGCGGTGATGTCTAATTGATGGCGTATGATGGCTGATTGATGGCGTATGATGGCTGATTGATGGTGTAGGATGGCTGATTGATGGCGTATGATGGCTAATTGATGGCGTATCATGGCTAATTGATGGCGTATCATGCCTAATTGATGGCGTATCGCGATGGCGTAATCCATCCATGTTATATAGCCTGATATAAACACGGTAACTGACCAATCACAGCGTGCGTAAGACACGACTTATTTTATAAAGTAGACTAGTGCATTGTTTAAAATATAGGTTTAGTAGTAGTTATAAATCTTGATAGTTATATTAAAATTTTTAGGTAGGTAACTGTATATATATATACATAGAGTAAATTTGTAAATAGTCAATTGTAAAATATATAATTATATAAAAGCATATCAATAACATAAATATAATTGTAAATAAGAAATAGGTTTTAGTATTAATTTATATAATGGATAATGAGGCGGGTGGACAAAGAGCTTAAAAGATATTCCAGAATTTTCATACAAAAAATTAGAAGAGCATTTAGTCCTTCAATCTGAAAAAACACCTGATTGCAAGCCTGCTGAAGCATTTAAACACAAGAAAAGTGGATATCGACTTTTTAAGGCTGGGTATACAACACATATTCAAGTCAAACCAAATGTGAAGAAAGGGAGTGAAGCAGTTCATTTCCTTGTACGTTGCCAAGTAAGTGCTCAAATGCGAAAAAAACAATACCTGGTTTATGTTCACCTGGACCAAACCTCTGGAGATCTTGTTTTTGCAAAATGCTACTGTCCTGCTGGTGCTGGAGGTCATTGCAAACATGTAGCAGCCCTTTTGTTTCAGTTGTTAGACTACATTGAGCTTGGACTGACTGAGATACTTGATGACAAGACATGCACTCAGGAACTTCAGCAGTGGCATGTCCCAAAAAGATCACACACACAGGATGCAGTACTGTTTGAAGATCTCATTTTTCCACAAGACACTTATGAAAAGGACAAAAAAGGGTACAAACGTCATGTGCTAGAAGGTAAAAGGGATGCTTATTGTTCAACATCTGAAAAGGTTTACAAGAGTGACCTGCAACGTCTTAAAGCTGGGTTAGAAAGAGCAGGAAGTTCAAGTAAATGCCATTTAATTGACCAATTAACTGATACGGGTTGTGTTCCATGTGAATTTAATGTTGATGAATTACCATCAAGGAAGAGAATTGTAAAGGCAGAGCGAGTGGGTGATAAACTAGATTCAACAAATGTAAAGTACTTTCAAAATTAAATGAAGGATTAGATTGTGCTACAGTTCCTAAAGAAGAAAAATACATTAATTTTATTAAAGATATGTTACTTGTAGACAATGAGACATGCAAAGAACTTGAAAAGAATACACGTAAACAAAGTGAATGCAAGGAATGGTATGATCAAAGAAAATGTCGGTTGACTTCATGAATGTTTGGCTTTGTAATGAAGAGAAGAAAGTCAATCTATCCAAAGAGTATAGTAAACAGAATCACCAAACCATGCCAAACAAAAAGTGCAAGTTGTCAGTGGGGAACTGAAAATGAACAGGCTGCTTTACTAAGATACTATGAGCACAAAGAAGAGCTCAACCAACATGTAGATGTTTGTTCTGCCTGTGGTTTAGTTGTTAATCCGAAGTGGCCATGGCTTGGATCAAGCCCTGATGCTTTAATTTCTGATGAAAGAGAACCATCAGTCTATGGAGCTGTGGAGGTGAAATGTCCAGCATCCAAAGCAGATATTAGTATTATGGAAGCCTGTAGTGATAAATCCTTTTGCTTAGAGCTTGTAAATGGCAAGCCTTCTCTTAAAAAGAAACATATTTATTTTTATCAATCACAAGGAGTTATGGCAATTTGCCAGTTGATTTTCTTAGATTTTGTTGTTTACACAATAAGTGATGTCCATGTTGAGAGGGTACACTTTAATGAACTTGAATGGGAAGAGAGTACTTTGCCTCAATTAACTGCTTTTTATTTTGATTATTTAATAAATCTTGTTTAATTATAGTGATGTAAAATCATTAACAATGTTAAAGAATGAAACACTAATCCGAAACAAAATTGTTCAGTAAATGAACTTATTATTATTGATAAAGTACAGTATGTTGTACCATATTAAAAATTCTGAACACAGTATAATGTAAACAGACGTTTTCTGATCTAATTTATTAGATAATAACATATGTATATATCTTGACAAAAACCAAAATACAGGTACATATAATTAGTGCTGTCTACAGTACTTTAAGTACCACAAAAAACATTATGGCCTGTAACCTTTCATTTACACCAATGTGTACCATGAACAATATTTGTACTTATTAATATTGAAGACTATCACTCTTCATGTTGCTGGATCAATGGTCTGGAGAACAAAGTTAGATAACAGCAAATAACCCAAATCTTGTTCATGTCAGCAGCCATTGAAATTGGTAAGTTATGCTGGAGAATGTGAAAGCTCTTTATTCTCTGAATAGCTCGTTCAACGTGTATACGGTGTTTGGCAATCCTTCTCGTTTTGACTTCATCCTCTTCAGAAAATTGTTTCTGCTTCACCAAGGAAGGGAGGTAAGTTTAATGAGACATCAGCTGGTAAATCGTCTTCGATACCAAACCCTCTATCGGCCATTATCTCATCACCTGGTTCCAGTAACTTCAGAACTCCACAGTCGTTGGTCAATTGTTTATCTGAAGTGTTTCCAGCATAGAGTTCTGAGACAAATGTTAAGTCACCTCTGGGAGAAATACCAACCAGACCTTTGCCAGTGTTATGGTGTTTGTACGTTGAAAAAGTAGCACTTTGACTTCTTGGTTGAGAGGGTATTTCTATAAATAATTCTGTACAATCAATTATGACCCTAGTATTTGGATAATTTTCTTTAAAACTTTTTGGCATTGTTTCCCTTACATAATTTTGCGACGGCCAGATGGGGATGGATCGTAATCTCCTGTACAAGAAGTCAAGCCATGTAACCCAAATTCTTGACACCTGGGATGCAGACAAGTTGAATCTGTTTGCTAAATCTCTTTCCAGCAAACCCAATCGAAGTCTTGAAAGGCACAAGAATAGCTCTTCCTCCGAGGATAACAACCGCTTTGGTCCACACTTCTGCCGTGTTACTGTTTGTGTTGTACTGTTGCAAGATCCAATGTACTGTAACCTTTCACAAGCAGGACAAAGATAATCATAAAATGCCTTAAATGTACTGTAATCACAGAACCCAGTGTAGAACTCGAAATCACTATCTCTGCTTTTAAACCGTTCTACAGAGAAAGTTTTTTGCTGAACCATTTCCTTAAGACTGCAAATATCTTCTTCTTGCTCTTGGTTTTTCTGTTGAAGAGTCTTAACTAAATGCTCAAGTTCTGAGATCCTGTGTTGTTGCATGTCTTCCAATGGTGCACTTTCTTCTTTCATCTGACTGTGATTGTCCTGTTTTCTAATGGCTCTATCCCTACATTTTGATGTTGGTCTAGGCTTTGTTGGTCTTGGCAATATTAATTTATGTACAATGGTTGGAATGTTATGAAGACAAGTCTTCTTCCCACCCTCAAAATGTCTGGAACAAACTTTGTGATACTTATTTGGTACGAAGTTAGCTCTACCAACCCAATGCAACCACATCTTTCTTAGCTTTTTATCAGTTGGAAATTGGTAAAATGAAAGCTCTGGATTTCGTTTTGTGTTGCTATCACATGTAGGAATACAGCAAGAGGTTCCACCTCCTTTTCTCTTCCTTTCTGAACACGTAGTTAATCCCCCGCCTCTTAAAGTTGGCAATTATTTGTCTGACTCCATTGAAGGACCTGGTTCATTATCCATTATATAAATTAATACTAAAACCTATTTCTTATTTACAATTATATTTATGTTATTGATATGCTTTTATATAATTATATATTTTACAATTGACTATTTACAAATTTACTCTATGTATATATACAGTTACCTACCTAAAAATTTTAATATAACTATCAAGATTTATAACTACTACTAAACCTATATTTTAAACAATGCACTAGTCTACTATATATATTATCCTATGAATAGATTCGAATTTTTAAGTCGAAAAATAGTTTACACTTGGGTGACTCAGGCTAGCCTAAAATTATATTAATTTCCAAGTCACTGTTTTAAAAGCTTGTCGCCTACAACACAGCAACAAAACTCGGTAAATTTTCAACGTTTTTAACGAATTTAGAGTTATGAATTTATATTTACAGCCTACACTAGTTCTAGAACCTACTGGTTTATTTGAGAGGATATGAACCGACCACAACAAACGAAACAGAAAAGCAAAACAACAGCAGAAACCCAGGCAAAAGTGCTTTCTCCTTGGTGTTTTTACAAAGTGCCAGAGCCGTTACCGATAAAACCGGTTTATTTTCGCGCCAAAACAATTTAAAAACATTGTCTTCAGAGGACATGCTTATCGAACAAGTGACAGACATCATGGTCAAAGTTTGTCAATTTCAACAAACGAAAAAATCATTATAGAACACTTGATGATTCAGCAAATGCGAGATCGTAATAAAACAACAACACACACATGTCTGAGGTAAAATGGTGAGCTATCCGTTGTTCACTAAGCTTACTCACCTGTAAACGTCGAGAAGAACCTCCCTTCAGGAACATTTATTGCCATATTCTTCGCTCCTTCAATAGATCTATAGCAATTTTCTCGTCCATTTCTGCTGTGATTTCGCTGTGTTTGGTACACAACGTACTTTATAATCCCCTGACTACATTGCCCATTTCGAAATTCTTCTGCGCTACAGACAATGTGCTTAAAATAATCAATTATTTTCACAAGCAAAATGCTCACTTCGTTGCGGCCATTTCCCCTGCAAATGAAGCGCTACCATTTTACCCATGATGCATTGCTATAATGCAAATTGTCCATTGCTTGGGAAAATTGCTGCTTCCAAGATAAGGGATAAGGTTCCAACCTTCTTCAACCTAGACTGCACCAACAGCGAATCATCCCTGCCACCACAAGAAGGGGAGTCTTCTGAGGAGAAACTCAAACGTTTTGGCATAACAATTGCTACTGGTAAGTTTTTGTTAGTCTCTATTTCATGGTGTATAAGTTGGTGCAAAAAAAACAGGCCTCGACTTATACAATGGGTCACAAAATGATACATTCGTAAGCGTTAGATATTGTATTGATGGTGGCATGTGGATTTAGCATTAGAGACAACTTGCGCAACGCATACGGACAATACAAAACGAATACCGAATCTAAACATCTTGTAAAACCCAAGATACGAGTCAATAAACAAGAGAATATAAATGTGGTAATATTTCGAATTTATTATTGGTCTGATGATGAATTTGTAATAAATTCGAAATATTACCACATTTATATTGTCTTGTTTATTGACTCATATCTTGGGTTTTACAAGATGTTTAGATTCGGTATTTGTTTTGTATTACTTGAAACTATCGACTGGCTTTGGTTTCGCTTACGGACAAAACCATGTATTTTAGCATGTTCGTGAAACAGAACAAAGGGGGAAAATAAAAATTTTTATATGCAACATCCACAACCAATGTTGAATTATCATACAGATCACATTTATTAAAGACACATGCACAGAAAGTTGTGTACAACTGAATTTAGCAATGCATGAAGTCAACCAAGAATGCAAACATGTTATGTGTTTGAGAGATTTGTAATTGAGATGCAAATATTTTTATCTTTTTTGGTGCTGGAATGAGCGCCCTGTGTTGATAAAATGTTGAATCTTATACACCAGTTATGACAAAAAGTTGGATTTTTTGTTTGAAAAAATTGGGATCGAGTATATCACGTCGACTTATACACTGTGAAATATGGTAATCATTTTATTTTACAAATAATAATTTTTTGTTCATGTTATCAGCTCATCTAGTGTTTAACTCATTGACAGGGGAGCTTTCCCCTAGATGAGTAAAATCCTCTGGTATTACACAGAGTAAAATAATATATAAGATATATATGGTGAACCTACAGTATGGATAGTAAAACGACTATATCTGGTGCTGATTCAAACATTGTCTGCCATTGGACATAATCAAAGTGTTTGGTATTAGTTTTACGGTACAATAGAGTACACAATAAAGTACATAACATGGTGTTACACTCAAAATTAGAGCTGTTATCTGGTTTCTTGGCCCTCGCAGTTTCTTATTTGGTGTTTGGAGCTATATGTGCATGGAATGTACCCTGGACAATAAGATTGCATCGCAATAAATTGTACGTTTTGTGTAATAATGCCAAATTATTACATACAACCAGTGGCGCAACTACTAGGGGCTCTCCCCAGCCAGAGCCGGGTGCCCTTGTGTTGGAGGCCCTTGGCCAAGATCTTAACAAAAAATAATTTATACGAATATACGGATTACGGCAAGCGCATTCTATTTGAGAATGTAGTAGCTTTTGCCTTTTGTTAGAAAGTAGAAACAAGTTTAATTTGTCTTGAACAGTATCGAAGTTTTACAAAACGACTGGAAGCGTAATAGATATTATATTATATTATTATAAAGTATACATGCAGTAAGTTTCAAAAATCCGCTGTCAAGAGTCAAGACGATACGTGGTCGTTTCCTCGTGCTATTTTGCGAATATTAAAAAAACAACGTCAGACTTTATATCGAAGAAAAGGTATGAATTATTTATATATTTTGGACTTAATTTAAAAAATTCTAACAAACCATATGTTGAACCAATATTGTTATGCACTACAGCCACTACTGCCATCGTATTTAAATTTTACGTCTGTGTTAGCTTTTTGCTTTTGAAGTGCATACAATGTATAAATAATATTATGACGATGCTATCGATGCAGGATCTATTTATATTCTATTTTGATTGATATATTATTATGTTGATTGAATAACCACTGCGACCGAATAGTATATTTTACTTTTGAGTGAATGGCAAAAGGCTCTTCGTCGTAGTTAGGTACAAAGTTAGGGCTTTCAATTTCAAGTCTTGACTTTGCAGGGAACAGTTGGCTTTGGATCGTTGGGGGGGGGGGGGGGGGGGGCTCTTATCTTCTTTTACCGGGGGCCTCTAGCCCGAGATTTACGCCACTGCATACAACATTTTGCAATAATAAATAAAAATACTAAAATTAATATTTTTTCATAAAATTTAGGTTCATTAGCAAAAGACTGCGAAGAGGAAGGCAGTCAAACGCCATCGTCATCTGGTTTCGTTCCTCTATCATCCCATTCCAGAGGCGGAACAGAGAGGTGTTCACTGACAGTGAGATTGTTGAATTTAGAAAGTTGTTTGCTTATTTTATCAATTCAACAAAGCCAATCACGACAAAAATTGCCATACCCATGTTAAAGGACAATTCAAAGTTGAAACATCTTGTCAAGAAATTTAACCCGCAGCAGATTTATGACAAGCTGAGGACTGAGAAAAATTGCCCAAAGAAAGAAAAAATGAAGACAATGTGATTTCTTATAAGCCTGGTTTTCACTAGCAACGTAAGCGGAACGACGTACGTCATGGTGGATGAGTTCTTTTGAATTTACGAAAAACAAAGTGTTCAGTTGGCCATGGAGTGTTTACTGCGCTTGCCTACAGTACGTTGTTCCGCTTACATTTATGTCGCTAGTGAAAACCAGGCCATAGTGACATTTTTGAACAATGACATTTTCAATACAGTTATAAGATCTGGACAGATAATAAGAAACTTAAGTTTATGCATTCGTATTATAAAAATTAAAGCGCAGCATAAAATTTTTAAAGGCCCGTTCACACGGGCGATTTTTCTCTGTTTGGCTGGCGCCTGTGATTGAGTGGATGACAAATTATATCGTTGGCTTCTAGAGCTTTACTTATACAAATCCCATACACTCGCGAGTAAATCACTCAATCACATGCGTCAAACGGAGAAAAATCACAGCACAAATCGCCCGTGTGAACGAGCCTTAAGAGAGGCATATTTAAAAATAATAAATTTAATTGATACATCTGTCTAAAGGCCGATTTACTGTATATGATACAATTTGTCGTCTAGGATTGTCATGTTGATGTATGTGATCAAGTTGAACAACGAGTCAGTATTAGTGATTGAGTTTATAATTGGCTGAACAAGGTTTATTTCAGGTGTTCTGAAATTTTTGGTGTATGGAATCAAGTTGTATCGTGTAAATCAGCCTTAACGTTTCGTTGTAATTACAACATCTTCAGAGAATGAAGTAATTACAATCACAGTATTACTCAGGTTTCAAACTTAACGTACAAACTAAATAACTAATCAACCAATAAGAAAGAAAGAACATATTATACAAATATATGGTTACAAAAGTTAATATTAAACTAAATAAGGTAAATATTGTAAGAGGTATTAAAACAAATACAATGGGGCAGGTCCTATATTGCCATACAGTTGGAGTTTTGAGATCATAAGAGCTTCTGTTTGCAAATGATAATCATTAGTTGTAATGATAATCATAAATTAATGAAGGTCATCAATGACTTTAAAATAATTACGTCATGTAAATTTGAATCTGAGCTGATCCTTCGAGAAACTCTTATGATCTCCAAAACTCCAACCGTCTTTAAATGTTAACATTGTATTGCCATTGTATTTGTTTTAATACAGTACTGCTCAGAATTAACCTAACGAAAAACGCGTTCCGAACGCGGAACGCGACCAGAACGCGTTGTATTCTCGTTCCGAACGCGTTCCAAACGATGTACTTTTTGTTTTAATCTCGTCTAATGAACATATACCATAACCAGTCCAGCAATCAAATTATCAAGTTAAATCCGTTTAGAAGTTTACTAAAGTCAGAAATTAACGAAGTCTTCCCATTAACTTTTTAAGCGAAGTCACAATGATGTTCCGAATGCGTCTGGAACGCATTCTGAACGCGTTCCGAACGCGTTCTGAATGCGTTCGGAACGCGAACGCAGTGTAGCACAGGATCTAGTTTACTGTGTCAGTGGTGGCAAAAAATGGACTCCCAAACATATTGGTCTTGCCAATACAATACATCAAGCCACATGATCGAAGGTTCTGGTGCAGTTGTTAAACAATGCAGGCCACTGTTTGAGCTATGAACAGGTGTTGCAAGTAGACACCTCCTTAGCTGATAGCACTCTGAAATCTATGGATCAAGTGACTGGGGCCATTATTCCACCAAACATTGATGTCAACAAATTTATCCACTACACCACAGATAACATTGACATTCTTTATGAGACACTTGATGGAAAAAATACTTTCCATGCAACCCAAATGGCAACGTGGACAAAAAGCAGATGCTGAACTTCAGATGTTAGAGCCATCTACTAGACATACACTGATTGTGCCAGACGTCCTGGAGAAACTGTATCCTATTTATATAAATCCCGCCACAAGTGAGCCACTATTCACAGCCCGTGTTGACAAGGGCTGGTTCACGAAAAAGACAGTGATTGTGTAAAAGAAGCACGAGCAACTGACATGGCTTTCTACCTGCGATGTCAAGATTCTGACAAGAAACCTTCTTGGATAGTATTCAATCAATCAATCTCATCAGAGGAGCCAGAGCAGACAGCAGTAGGATACTTGCCCATAATTCTCGCTCCAGCTCATGAGATAGATACGCTCAATACAGTGGTGAAGAGGTGCATGGCAATATCATCACATTTTGGCCAGGAGCATACAGTCATTACAGTGGACCAAGCACTATTCTGTAAACTCATGGAACTGAAGTGGTCTGTCGAAGAATACCGGGATAGATTAATTCCTCGGCTTGGTGGACTTCATACCGCAATGAACTTTCTGAAGGCGATCACATGGCTGGATCTGGTTTAGCTGAGGTGTGGCTGGAGAGTGGACTGCTGGGGGAGGGTGCTGTGCACCTTGTCCTGACAGGTAAAGCGTACAACAAGGCAATGAGAGCTCACAAACTTACCTTGCAAACCATGTGGAGGATTTTGTTGCCAACATTTCTCTTGTTTGCTGCAGAATCAGACAGGGAAGGTCATGATGAAGTGTCTGCAATGGCTGTTGATGACAATCCAGAAATAATTCCAGAGTTAATAACACATCTGAAGCAGGAATGTTTGACAAGATTCTGAAAGATTTCATTGCAAGTAAATCTGATGATGTAAACTTTGTCTTCTGATGGAATTACATGGACATGGTCTCAACACTGTTACAATTCACTCGAGCTCAGCGTGATGGAATCTGGGATCTTTATATCCACTCCTTTGCACTGATGTTTCCATACTTTATGCGATATGACCACCTGAACTACGCAAGATGGGGTACAGTGTATATAGCCGAGATGCACCAACTTCCAGTGGAACTTTGTTGTCAAGCGTTCTGCTCAGAAGTTCAACCAAGTAGATCCCGACCAAGCCATGGAGTGGATAAATGATACAGGAAAGAAAGGCGGTGGAATCATTGGCATAACGAAGACAACATCAGCGCTTTGTAGATGGACCCTTTTGTATAACCTGAGGTCTCACATTGCGGCTGCAACGCATGCAATGTACAACCACTGTTCTAATATTACACATGTTCACAATGAAGCTACCAAATCAAGGCAAAAACGGGACAATGACGATGAAATGACATTGCTCTCGACCTTCCAGGGATTCAAGGTGTTTGCATTAGATTCACCACAGTCATTAAAAAATCTTGCCACGAAACTGAGGAAATCCAAAAATCGTTACTTTGTGCACAAGAACTCGGACAAGAAGAAGTGAATACATTCGTTGAGGATGGTTGTACATGTGCAGGATGATAAGCCACATATCCCGATCCATGCAACGCTACACAAGAGTAGGTCAAAGACGCTAAAGACAAAGACAAGAGAATAATCCTGAAAGCAGATAGAAATGTCCTCCAACGCCTTGTTGTGTTCGACAGATACAGAAAAGAGACAATCAAGGGTATAACTAGGACGCGACGTACGAAAGCAGCTCGACCAATCAGACGACTTGTTGAAGGTCGTGATGCGCCTCTACCAAAAAACTGGACAAACTTTCTGTCACTCCCTGATAATAAAATTGATCTTGCACATTTCCTGGTACCACCAAGAAACGGCGATACATACCCATCGATGCGGTTTTCAATAATCTACCAAGAGATTAATCAACAGCTGTGTTACCATTTCACGCACTAACCGGGTGTGATACCACATCCTATATCGCAAATCACACGAAAAAGTTATCATGGAAAGTCTTCAAAGAGCATCACCAATTGCTATTAAACTTGGGAATTGGCAAACTCACAGAGGAGACCATTCGATCTTCAGAAACATTTTTCTGCAGAATATATTGTGTATTCTCCAAGACTGGTAAAACAGAAGCAATGCCACCGACAAGTGATGCCCTCTGCTTACATTTGATGCGAGTACACTACCAACCAATGGTTTGGAGAAAGGCTCACTGTGCTATATCTGAGCTTCCTGCACCCGTGGACATGGGATGGAAACGTGATGATTCAGATCTACAGCCCATTCTGATGTCATTAAGTCCGATCCCAGAAAGTTGCCTGGAAATGATTTCATGTACATGTCAGAAGCAATGCCGGACGCGTCGTTGCAAATGCCACAAATCCGGGTTGCGATGCACCGCAATGTGTGTATGCAAACAAGAGCGTGATGACCAAACTCGTTGTATGAATACGGTCTAGTTCCACAAACAGTTTATTTCTACCAGACTTCAGTAATTTGTTTAATTTGAGTTTAGTGAGGAAAAACATCAAATAAGGAATATTTTCTTATCCAAATTAAAGCTTTATAGGCTATAGTCAATACATGGTTACTGCAGCCAATGCATTTAACACTCGAGAGAATATTAATAACAATGTTATATATATACATATATATCGCATTTTTGCATATATATTTTTGGCTGCTGATTATAATGATTACATGGCAAGTATACCGTAGTTGTCTACTTCTTGAAACTTCCAACCCCCTTCAAGTAATGCTTCAATATTCAAGTACGAAACTATCAACATCAATAACCTATAACCTCGGAAATAGTTTTTGGAAATGTTCAAAAATTGCCAATTTAGCGGCCATTTTGTTTAGGCAAATTAAACCCCCAAAAACTAAAAATTTCGTTTCGAAACCGGGATTATCGGATTCAGCGTGCTTGAATTATGCCAAAAAGTCTGGTTCTCAACTTTTACCAAAAAATACTACTCGTTTCTTATGCAGGGCCTTTATTAAGATATTCCACTAGACTATTCTATTTAATGAAGCGTTTAATTGAATTTTTAATTGACTTTTAATTGACTTTTAGTTGGTTTGTTTTAACTTTTTTAATATACATTCATTTGGAGTGAGTTGGAGATATTAGCGCTTTAGAATATTTATAGTTTTTAGCGCTTTATAAATGTAAATTAATAATAATAATGATAAATTGTTTTGTTTGGAGCTGATAAATGGCAAGCCATCTCTGAAAAAAGGCATCTTTACTTCTTTCAGTCACAAGGGGTTATGGCAATTAGCCAGTTGAGTTGGTTAGATTTTGTTGTGTACACTAGAAAGGATCTTCATGTCGAGAGGTTTATTTTGATGAACTTGAATGGAGAGAGAATATTTACCACAATTATGTTTAAATTTTCAAAACAATTACAGGTTTCTTTAAAACAATAAAGAATGATGATGGCAATGTTAAAAATTGCTTTTTTATGGTTGCAATATAATTTACATATAATTATCTTCATTTTGTACAAATATTTTACAGAATGCATGTCTGAGCTCAAGGATTTTTAATATATTAACAGAAATAAATACACTTTCTATTAATTTAGAGAAACACATAATATTTCACAACTATAGTTATGTGCTAAGCATTATTTAGAAAAATTTGAACAACCTTTACTCATTGTGCTGACAAATTAGTGGCTTGGAAAACAAAGTAAGATAAGACCACACAATCCAGATCTTGTTTATGTCTGCAGCCATGCTTATAGGCAAGGTATGCTGGAGAATGCGGAAACTCTTTATCCCGTGGATTTGATGCTTTGCAATTCTTCTAGTTTTTGTTTCATGCTCCTCTGAAAACTGTTTCTGGTCATTTAAAAAGGGTGGTAAATTTAAAGAAATGCCAGATGGTAAGTCATCTTCAATACCAAAACCTCTATCTGCCATTATTTCATCACCTGGCTCCAGCAGATCCAAAATTCCATAGTCATTTGTCAGAGGTATTGCCAGCATAGAGTTCTCAAACAAATGTCAAGTCACCTTTGGGGGAAATACCAACAAGGCCTTTGGCAGTGTTATCATGCTTGTAAGATGAGAATGTTGCACTCTGAATTCTTGGTTGTGAAGGCATCTCTAAAAATAACTCAGTGCAGTCAATAATTACCCTGGTGTTAGGGAAATTTTCTTAAAACTTGCTGGCATGCTTTCCGTTACATAATCTTGTGAGGGCCAGATAGGAATGGACCTTAACCTCTTATACAGGAAGTCGAGCCATGTTATCCAAATTCTTGAAACTTGTGACACAGATATATTGAACCTATTAGCTAAATCCCTTTCTAACAGACCACATCTAAGTCTTCTTCCTCTGGAGACAATGCTCGCTTTCATCCACATTTCTGTTGTGCTTCTGCTTGGGAACTATTATTAGAACCAATGTATTTTAATCTTTCACATGCAGGGCAAAGATAACCATACAGAGCTTTGAATGTACTGTAATTTGAAAATCCAGTGTATAATTCAAAATCAGCATGACTGCTTTTAAAGCAAATGAGTTCCATAATTTTGTAGTTTTTACTATAAAGGAACATCCACCTTCCGTCTCTCTTTTGTACCTTGGGACAATAGAGCATTAGCTTAGAGACTCGAGTGGACTGTGGAACGTTACCCTGTAATCTCTTTACTATTAAGCTACATTTGCTTATCTCAACTTCATCAAAAAAGGTAACCAGTGTCATGGATATTCCTTCCACTCAGGTTCAAAAGTTAGAACGAGCACGATCACATTCGAAGGGACTGTATCTATCTTTATAAAACATTTATTCCTCAACGCTTACAAATGTGCTGAACATCGAGCTACAATCTCACTAGTTACAAGGTTTCGTATAACCATTATAGTGGGCCGCACCAGGATATTAAATTACATAAACAACAGATCATTAAACTTGTGTGCGGTATTCATAACAACAATTACCTACTAAGTTTCAAGTTCTCCACTGTCACTAATTATTCTAAAAGTATGTTAATTACATCAATTTACTCAACAACCAGTTCACTTTCTTGAAAATACAAACAGTTGTTGAATTAAGGGTAGTTTCATGAAGAATAACACGAGCTGCTCTCTTTTGTAGTTTAAACACTCTTGAGATTGTCCTTAGACGTACTGTTCCAAACCGAACTACCATACATTTCTTTATAATAGCTGAGTAGAAGACTTCTCTCTTCTATGGGCAAAAATGTTCTTATCTTGCATAATAAGCCAATGCGCTGTGCTAGGTTTTAAGCCCCAACAATTTATAGGAGCAAACTTGATGGAGTGTGTCTTGGGTTACTTTGATGATAAGCTCTGTATCATTTGTTGGCAGTTTCGAGCGCAAACGTTTACCAGTCAACAGCATAGTGAACATCTTGCTTTCCGTGTGTAGGATTAGCCTGTTGGTTGTTGACCAATTATAAAGACTGTGGGAATTCTCAGTCATGTTTTGAGGAATAATTAGTTTAAATTATAATTTTTTTCATTGATATCATTTTTGTGTGAGAAGTAGGTTCTGCAAATAATCTTGGGTGACCTCATTGACCAACCGTTCCCATGCGTAATACCTCATTTGCACGGTCTTTCGGGTAATTTATTCATTGTTAAGTCTGTTCCCCTTATGTCATGGTGCAACTTATAATATGATTATAATAATTAAACTGGTAGATTTGTTTTTAAGACAGCAAATCCTAGTTAATTATTGATATTAATTTTGTTTAATAATATAGGTCTACAATTGAATGACCTTGTTAATTTTTGGACTGCGTCCCATCATTTACCTCCTAGAAGTGAAGCATTGTCAGTTGTTGTCTGTGAGCGACCTAAATTGTGTTTCCAGTTGCAAGGGCATTTTTCAATACAATTTGCAGTTATAATGAACATGCAATCTTCAAAGAGAACATGGACACAGTACTCAAATATGGATCAACTGGCTTCTCAGAAATTTAAGTAACTGCTCCAAAACATCGTGATGCTAGTAATAATACTAATTTCTAAGTTTATATTGTCAAGAATAACTGTTGTTTCCAAGAACAGGAAGACTAATTCAAATTAAAGTTAAGTGTTATTGTTTTAAGGAACACCATTTTTTATTGAAGTTCCATTGAACTACATACTACACATTTTGTTGTTATTAACAATTTTGTTATAGGTTAAAGTGTTGTTATTAACAATTTTGGTTTGCTTTAAAGTGCTTATGAAGTGAAAAATAAGTTTATCTTATAGGAAGGAACTTTTAAAACGAAGAAAAAGAAATCAATTTACAGTTCTTCCATACTTAGATACATGTATTAGACTTTGTGATATTTAATGACATTAAGATGTTTACACACTTTAAGAAAATCGAGAAATTAGAAATAGTAAGTTAATTTGGCATCACAATTTTGATCTTTGGTTCCATGAGATGTTATAATTTGTGATTTTGTTTAAAGTGTGGCATTTTTTGTTGCAGAACATCATTTTAGGTTAAGGTGGTACAGTACCCTAATTAGGATTTTTTCTTAAATTAACTTCAATCAAAATATCTTTTTGCTCTTATGAATATTACTACAAATACAAATTGTTCCACTGGGTTATGTTTTTTTTTATTTAAACATATTTCATACTCAACATTTTCTCCAAGAGCTCAGCTCATCTGGGGAGATTATGTTAGATTATTTACAAAGATGGAGTATGTAACGAAAACACGTTCGCTTGACTTACAAAAGCAACATAAAAAACGGTTAATGTTGAACTCTTTATTCGCTGTCTAGCTCTCTGCCTTTTACAGTCTCGTTCACATTGTTTACATAAAACCTGTTCACATTGTTGACATAAAGTTTACCCTGATTGGACAAGCGTTAAACCGGAACACAATGAACCTAATATTAACCGGATATCGTTACATCCTTTCTTCTTTTAAAAAATATTAAAAAATGGAAAAAAAATACAAAAATAAAACCACTTTTCACAGTCTCGTATTACTTCATAAAGTACTCCTTATCAGTCTCGTATTGCTTCATCCAGCTTGGTCGGATTCTGGAGGAGCTTCTCGGAACAGCGTCAGTCTCTATATTTTGACGCGATGTCTCAGTTTGGACTTGTTGTTCCTGTCTTTCTGGTATCGGTCTCTGTACCGGTGTCACAACCGTATCTTGGTCGTCCGGAGTACTATCTATCTCGTTCTTCAGTAGCCGGTGTTGCTCGTAGGTCGCGTCGGTTGCGACGATAATGTCGGCCGTCCACGTCCACGTCATAATGGCGTTTCCCCGAAGCTTGCAGACAGCGTCCTAAGGACCAGTCCTTCTCACCAGGACGGCGCATCCTGATGCCATCCCAGGTCGTAGCGGCTCCAATGTTTTCGATCCCTTGTCATAGTATTTCTTCTGCTTCTCCTTAGCCTTGAGCAACATGGATTTCGTATCTGAGAGTTCTCCTGGCAAAGACAGAAGCGTTAGCTGTTGACGTCCGAACATCTTTTCCGCAGGCGACGTCCTGGTATTCTCACTTGGTGTATTACGAAATTCGAGAATCGCGAGGTATGGGTCACTTTTCGCATCTGCAGCTTTCTTCATTAGCATCTTACAGGTTTTAACAGTGTTTTCTGCCTTTCCATTTGACTGTGGATACGCAGGGGACGAGGTTACATGCTCAAAGTTCCACTCTGTTGCGAATCTTTTGAACTCTTCACTGGCGTAGCACGGTCCATTGTCGGACACGACTTTCTCAGGTATTCCAAGGTGGGCAAAGGTTTTCTTAAGCTTGTCAATAACGTCTCGTGCTCTTGTGCGCATAAGTCTGTCTATGACGAAGTAATTTGAGAAATAATCTGTAGTTACTATGTAATCTCGACTTTCAAATGTGAATAGATCGGTCGCTACCACCTGCCATGGACCATCAGGTACTTTGTGTGCTTTCATCGGTTCCTTACGTTGCTTGGGATTGTTTCGTTGACAAACGGCACATGACATCACATAATCATGCATTTCCTTCACAATTCCCGGGCAGTAAAATATACGTCTCACTCGGCGCAGGCATGCTTCTATTCCCAGATGTGCTGTATCGTGTATTTCCCAAGTATTTCTGCCCGAAGCTTCTCTGGAACAGCTACTGCTTCACCTTTCATCATAAAATCGTCACACAGTGTTAAGTCCTCACGGCATCCGAAATACGGCTGGCACGATTTTGGAACTCTCTTGCGCGACGAAGGCCATCCTGTCACAATGAGGGTCTTGACTTCTTCTAAGGTACCATCTTGGCACGTTGCTACCCTGATTTCTTCCAGGAGAGCATCTCCAACTGCGATATCTTGTTTCTGATCTATACCTGTCAAGGTGTGGCAAAAGTCGGACAGTTCTTCTGTCTCCGTTTGGTATGCTCTTGATAGCGTGTCTGCGAGGTAAAGTTCAGTGCCTTTCTTGTAGCGAATGTCGATGTCAAACTTCTGTAACTGCAGCAGCATGCGTTGTAACCGTTTGGGGGCTGTGTGGATAGGCTTTCTCCAAATCATTTCCAAAGGCTTGTGATCGCTGTGAATCGTCACTTGTCGGCCATACACGTACGTTTCAAACTTCTCGCAGGCAAAGACTATGGCTAATAGTTATTTTTAGATTTGGGCATATCTTGACTCAGCATCTGTGAGAGCACGTGAAGCAGGGTGTTAGCCAGGCGGCCGTCCGACCGTCCTATGGACGGCCACTTATGAATTTGGACGGCTAAATTTTAAAGGACGGCCAGTAATATTTCTTGAATACTTCGAATTGTTGTCATCTGCTGTTTACTTTACTGATGGTATATGTTTTCATACTTTTTCCCGTCGAAAACACGTTGAATATGGCTGAATTGAAGTGTAGACAAACGCGCCATGTTTTTGTAACCATTTTGATGATTCTCGCATGAAGTATCAATGAGAATAATTTGAAACTGCTGTTTTAAAAAACAGCAATCGCTTTATCACTCGAGCGCAGGTGCTTTAGAGTAACATTTACGGTAAATATGGCTATAAAATGAGCCAAACGCATAAAAAAGGTGAAAAAAATATCGCCAGCTTTTTTTAAAACGAGCACAGGAATTACCTAATAATGCCCACAGTGACAGTGAGCAGAGTGAGGAGGAAGAACCTCAATCAGAGCCAGAGGACTCACAGGAGCAACCTGAAGTCCCGGTACGTATAAATAAGGCAAAAATATCGATCAGATTTTACGACGTATAGTACAGTCTTCTATGAGTGTAAACACGCTAGTATTGCTATTAAAAAATCATGATTTTTTATAATTTTGTGTAAAGATTGAACCGGGTTCTGGCCAAAGTAAAAAGAGAAAGTCCAATGGCAGAAAATTTCCTTTATCGTGGAAAATAAAGTATCGATCATGGTTGAGATATGATGAATTACTTAATTTGATGTTTTGTACCATTTGTGAGAAGCACGAGAAAGCAAAGGGCCCTTGGGTAAAAGGTACAAACAATTTTTCGATTGAAATCATTACATGTCCACCTGAAAAGTGTTGAACACGAAGCAGCAGTAGAATCAGTAGATCCCTGTCAGCAATCACTCCCTTCCACTTTTGCTGGATCATAGGAAAAGAGAAACAGCGCTATCGTTGCATGTTTTGAGAACAGTATATTGGATTGTGAAAGAGGAAATTGCAAATAGAAAGTACAAAAGTTTAATAGAGTTTCAAAAATTACAGGGATGCAAAGATATCCAGAACCTCCATCTTGGAAACAATGCTAGCTATGATAGTCCTGATATTTTTAATCAACTTTTCTATGCGCTGAACGATGTAGTGGAACGGCAAATCTATTGGCTTATCAGCTGGCTTATCAATCAGCTGGCAAATCTATTCATCTTGGGGACAAGAACTATTCAGACCTATTGAAACTATCAGTTGGTGTGGGATTGGGCCTAACAACAGTTGCGTCTTCGGGCTTTTCGGTAGGGTTTTTGGTGGGCGCAATTTTTCCTTTCGATTTTCTTATCTCTTTTACCTTCCGTGTCGACATTTCGTGCGTATGAAACTCAGTGTCTATTCCCTGGTGTGAAAGGGACGCCAGATGTTACAGAATAAAGCTACTGACAACTGTGTTTACTAAAGAAATCTTTCGAGTACTTGTGATACTTCACGTGCTATCCTCGTAGTATACTCGTGATACCCCATATTTGCAGTTGTTTACGCCACAAACTTTAGCCACTGTGAAATGGTATTCATACTAGCCTGCGTCGCAACCAGAATTTTCTAAAAATGATCACTTTTATCTACCTTTAAAATTATAAAGATCAAGCAGTGTATTGTCATTATTGACCATCAATTATTATACGAGGGCCACAGAAGGTGTGATTCTCAATTGACTCAAGACTGATTTTTACCCAGTGTAGACCTGTGTAGAATAAGAATGTGTACTGCGCAATTAATATAAAATCCTGCATGTCATTGGCCTTGTCACTTGGGCACTATGTTACTGTTAATGTTTTATCATTCCATTTAAATAATTCTATTAACACTATAAAACTTTGCACTGTCCTTGGGACCTAGTTTTTCTTGTTGGCTGTCACAGAACATATTTATTGACATTTTAGCTGTTTGTGAGCAAAAGTTTGTCTTACAGTCCTTTTTATAAAAATGGCAGGAAAAATTAATGTTTTCCATCGAGTCATAGAAGCAGCTTTCAGCCAATCAGTGCGTGCACTTTTAATTTGTTATTTTATAAACCAGTATGTTAATTTTTCTATAATAATGTTCTATCTCATAGGTAACAATTTGCCGTCGTATCCAAATTACACTAAAAAGCAAGGGGAATCTAAAGGATTATGTTTATGCTCTGATGTCAATGCTATGGAGCAGAGATTTTATGGCAAAACATTCAATTTCTGGGAAAGGATCTAATGCATTTAAAGCAAAACAGTCTAAACCTCAGCTTGATCCAGAAAAAGTACAAAACATTTGTGGTTAGTTTTATGTTATGTTTGTAATGTATTATTACGAGAGTATTTATATACCACTTTCACCATTCGCCTGTTAAAGAAAAATTATTATACTATATAATAAAAAGTTTTTATTTTAAAGTTACAGCAGATGCCCTTACAAAACCAAACACTATTTTAAAGCTAGTTCAATACTAGTTTGAAAAGCTATTTTAAATGTAGTTCATTGTTCTATTTTAAATGTATTTAGAAAGTGATTGTCAACCATATTTGTAAATGATTTTTATTATAGTTTTAATCTGTTTTAATACTATTTGAAATAATAGTTTAAACATGTTTTAACTTTTCCAAAGCATGCGCTTTAAGCGGATCAGCCATTAAAATAGGTTTTAAATAGTATTAAAATACATTCAAAATAGTAAACCATGGAAAAAGCCATGCTATTTAAAATATAGTTTAATACTATTTTAAGCCTAGTTTTACTTTAAAACAGGTTTTAAATAGCATTAAAAATATCCAAAATAGTAAATAAAACAGGTTTTCAATAGTATTAAAATACATTCAAAATAGTAAATACTCTAAATAGGAAGAACTCTGATATAGATTATGCAGTACCGTACTCCAGATGGTGAAAGAAAATAAATTGAAGACTTAAAGCTAGAAGAAAATATACAAATAGAATTATTTTACATATCAAAAGTTGGGAACTATATAAGTAGTTAAAAATAAAAAGTTTTTGCTTTATTATAAAGTAACAATTTTACAAATGGTAATAGCTTGATATAAATACAAAATTGTAAATAGCTCTCGAGCTTTTACATATAATTTTTTCATTGTTTGTGGGTTTAATTTCCACCATGGCATCATCATGCCTACTTAGTGGACTTTACTTTATTTCTTCGCTGCTTTTTTCTTATTGACATATTTATCTAAAATATAACCAGAAAACTGTGATTTAGGTATATATATATATATTGATGCTTTCAACAGCTATATGCCATAACATAAATATAATTTGCTACTAACTTCTTGAAAACTGAAAAGAACTAACATGAAAGTTTTTTGAATACTATATAATTATATTGTTTAAACACCAGCTGGTTACATTCAGTCCTTAAAGCCTGTTTGATCATGCCTGCAGTACATGGTTTTTCTTCACTTATTTCGATCTTGGCAACAAGTGAGAAATCTGAAAAAATAATTGAAATGACAACATAAATTTGTTTAATTTCAGATTATCGTGGTTGAAACTGGACAACATAGTTATTATATACTTAGTACTCACCAATAATTGCTGTAACAATGGCAGGATTTAATTCAATCAGCCTTTTGCCTGACAATTTTTCTTTTGGATAAAAGATATCCAGAATAGCACAGGCAACGGCTGTTCTTGATTTAGAGCTTTTCATGATCGCTTTAATGTGTGCAGTAGTGTGACTGTTTCTATTTCCTCGCCATTTTCGAAGAAAGTTAATTGCAATGCTGATATAAAATGGTAACTATTTTAAACATGACTTATAGTAAACTCCCACAATTTTTGTGCGTTATATTGACAAAAGGTTTTTACCTCATTGGGCGCAGCGACTGAAGACAAAAGTAAATTAACCATCTGTCGTCAGACAGAGTAAAATCGTCTGGCGCTCTCGCTCAATGAGAAGCAAGAAAACATGAAATTTGACACTTGGTATGTAATAATAATATATATTTTCGTCTCCACAATTCATAAAGGCCTATTGTCCATAGGCATCGATGATCGAAGACCAAGCTTGATTTCAAATTCATTTCTTGACAAGATTCCCACAGCGCTGGTATTGGCGCAGATACATGTAGGCATAGCGGACCTTTTGTTTGTGTTTATTGTCGAAATTACTGAATACTTGTTGTGGTAGGTCAAATTGTTTGCCACGCCTTCCAATATGACCGGAAGTGGTCGAATGTATACTTGATAAAGCCCTAGTGTCTTAATTTAAGTGGTTGGGGATACCAGCTGCGGCCGCCGTCGTCGCAGCTCCTAAACGGAAACTAGGCTCGGAGTAATTATTTTGCCTTTTAAATTTAATCGTGGAATGTTGTATGAATTCGTCCTGGGCCGTGTCAGAGGGAAACCATTTCCCTGTAAAAATAAGGGGCCTGGCTTATCACCGGGACCACACATGCGTTCGCACGAGTGAGTTCACTCGCGTGAGATCTACCAACATTGGCAATGCGATAGCAAAAGAACATCGAGATCAAACGACTGAAACCAACACGATGCGCTAGCAAATGGACATCGCGATTTCGTTGCTAAGGGCGATAAACTGTGATAGCAAGTGGATATCGAATTTGGCGATATTTCGTGGCAATGTGTTAGCAAATAAAATCGAGAATTATCGACTGAAAGCCACACACGGCAATAGGTAGCGTGATTTAGCGACTGAACCATACACACTGCGATAGCAAATGAATGTCGACTGTGAGCAGCCAAATAATATAGAATTCGGCGACATTGGCCAAGTGATAGCAAATGAGTGTCGATTTAAGTGCAGGAGCGACAGCTATATATAGCGACTGAAGGCTAGTATACACTGCGAGATACCGTCGTTATTACGCTATGATCGAAAGACCCTAGATGAGCCGCTACCAATTCGGTTTGTTCTTCCTGTGAATGAGGCCAAAGTGAATAATTTGCATGTTAGTAACCGTGGTGTTTTTGATTGCCAAGAGCTCTGATTCTGTTTCTATTTCGTGCGCGAGAACTCGTCTATCACCTCGGGCAGCTTACCATTGGATTGTCCCTGTGTGAAAGCCGACTATATCACCTTCGCATATTCCGGTGATCACATACTTACAAATCAAACATCTAAAAAGGTTGGAATGCTGCCGAAATAGCGTGCAAGTTGTCCAACGTTTCGAGCGAGGGCCCCTTGTCCAAGAGTGAAACAAAGTGAAATAAAAATCGAGTGAGACCTTTATAGAATGGATAATCGCGTAAGATAAAAATAAGCCAATCAGGTACGAGAAACATAATTAGCTTTGACGCGGTCCGGATGTGCGAGTAATTGCGTTTCTCGATTGTTGGTTAACTGGTGTGCGCCAAAGAGTGCGTGGAGTGTGCCAATTGAGAACTACAAGTAATGTTAGTGCTAATGTTTTCTGGGTGATTGTTCCGTTGACCGTTTACTGCGTTGATCTAGGTTACTGCGCAAATGGGAGAGGCGTTCCGGTGACCTTTTTCGTTTGAACCTGATGTGGAATGGACCTCGACTCGTGATGGTCTCTGATTCGAGTGAAACCACTGCATCTGTCCAAGCGTTTTCACCGTCCGATGCTGGGCCATCACCAGTTGCGCGAAACCTCGGGGCAAACATCCTTCCTGAATGTGCGCCGGGAGTTCCTGTTGTATGTCTTGTCGTGGTTGGACCTCCTTTGTCCTTGCTTGGTTGTGACTTGGTTCTCCTAGCTGTTCCAATTGGGCAACTTGGATGAGACTGAGGATGGTGGCGCAGTGGTGCACTGACTTTTCCGAATGTCTGAACCATGGGAATTCATAGGGAATTTGCGATTTCGTGTTGCTCTTGATAATGCGTGACACCGCTATTCAAGCAAGTGCGCTAATGGAAGTGCGCAACAGTTCGTGCCAGTCTCCAGGCCTGCTCCTCTCACCACGTGCTTGCCTCGATCGTATGCCGCGCGTGGTTACCTAGCTGTTAACCTTGGTTATTGTATAACCTCACTAACAATGGCAGGATTTAATTCAATCAGCCTTTTGCCTGACAATTTTTCTTTTGGATAAAAGATATCCAGAATAGTGCAGGCAACGTGGCTGTTCTTGATTTAGAGCTTTTTATGATCGCTTTAGCTCTAACTGCACAGCACCAGACTCGCCAGTTCTCTTAGCTACAAAAGTGTAAATTGAATAATATCATGAAGGAGTTTGTGTCAAAGATGGCAATGATTATTATAATGTTAAGTTTTCTTACTCCTTGGCGAACTGCTGTTTCCTGTGGAATTTTTCCAGAAGCTGTTTCTACCAAAGAAACTTCACCCCTCTCTCCAGCACTGCCACTTTCACATACTGTTGAAAACAGTATACATGTACA
Organism: Chrysogorgia sp. JL179-B06; assembly: GCA_035772405.1. Classification (NCBI taxonomy): domain Eukaryota; kingdom Metazoa; phylum Cnidaria; class Anthozoa; order Scleralcyonacea; family Chrysogorgiidae; genus Chrysogorgia; species Chrysogorgia sp. JL179-B06. The sequence goes on along the minus strand of JAYKKM010000518.1, from coordinate 2,060,744 downwards.
TTATATTTATTGATTAATGATAAGATTATTTAATGGTATTATGCTGGGCAATATTTATGAAATAAAAATTGCCTGCCTGGGTTATATAGCCTGATCTGTAAACGTGAGAGTAAATATGGGAGATTTCGCCAACGAATTTAGAAAAGAAATTGAAGAATTGGGACGGCTGCGTGTTCAAGCCAGTGGATTTGCAGCAGAAGATAAAGATTAAGAAAGAAGAAAAAGCAAAAGAAAAATTAGTCAGAGTTTCGGTTAAATGCGGTCAAAAAGTCCCGGTTCGGGCAAAAACATTCCGATGACGTAATGTTCTCGAGGTTATAAAATTGATGCTTGAAAGTCGCGTCACTTCTTCGTTTCAATCCCTGCAACTATGGCATTGGCAGAGCGGTGACATACTAGATGACTTGGCTATTCTGTCTATTGAAAATGCTGAAGCAAGGTCGATTTGATAAGAGATTGATTAACAGTTTTGCAAGTCTCAATGCATGTAGGTGCAAGTTGTAATTGTAAAATGTTCTGTACCAATGACAGGCAATGGACTGTACTGACATAAATATAGCTGAAATAATTTGTTCTGTTCATTTTAAATGTCATATTTCAAAAATTGTCATTTATTTTTCATTGCTGTTAGCCTATTCCTCAAAATAGCATATATATGTCTGTATATACAAATGCGTTCGATCAGGAATATAAGGATTATCACTGACACTGTACATCTACTAGATGTTGCCATGTTGGCAGATTTCTACTGATTAATTTCATATGAATTGTGAAGATCCAGTTGAAAAATATAATAAAATTTTGATCCTTTTCAGGCTCCAGCTTTGAAGATTTGAAATGTATGTCTAAACTAGGGAGTGATGGGCTCCCTAAACGAAAATCTCCTGAGGGTCCACATTAACTCCGTTAAGCCACTGCAACGATGCTCCACAAAGAAACCACTAGGACACAATCCTACATGCAGCAGCAGCCAAGAATCTACAGAAGCCAGTGTTCGGTGTTATTGGGTCATCACTTCATCCAGTTATTTGCATACCAGATATTACCCTACTGGATTATATGCATTTGGTGCTGGAAGAATAATTTAAGCAAAGTTATCCATTTGGTTGAATGGTTCAGATGAGAATGGATCAGAATGGATATCTCGCAAAGCATTGTACAGCATTGGAGACATCGATGAAGTCTATATTATTTCCACAATCGTAAATTAAGATCGTTGTGCGAGATTAAAAGGTGGAAGGATAGAGAATTTCAGAATTTTTTCTTGCATGCAAGCTTACCTTTACTGAAGTTGCTCTTGCCCATAGAGTACTATCAGCATCTTTCGCTCCTGGTTTGAAGCGATTTGGTTGCCTGTGATTGATGAAATATCTGCTAATGACATCGAGCTGTCGAAAATGCTATTAATACAGTATGCAAGACTGGTTGAGATATTATGTAACACCTACCTGAACAATGTAACACCTACCTGAACAAGTTATAATTTCGGTCCTGTGATTTTTCACTCTGGTTTTGTCTTTGAGGCAATGATCAGTCATCTTAAGCGTTTGTTTCATGGCCCTTATTGTATTCCAGAACAAATTGTCAGACATCTTCTCGTAGCCCAAGGAACTTCGTCATATGTTGAATGCAATCCTGACGATGATGAACTAAAGTCTTTTGCAAAAAGATTAATTACTCCTTCCAACTTGACAGACGCACAACAATTTGATGAAGGAATCTGTTTGCTACGTTTGAAGCTTTGGAGCAACACTTTGAGTTGTCTCCGGATTCTTTATCAGTCCAACAATTTGCCAGAATGGTAAAAACAGCCACGTTTTTCACATCCTCTACAAACGCCCAAAGAAAAGCTGTACCAACAATTAGACACCAACAATTTGAGATATGGAAAGATTGTTTCATATCTTGTGGTAAACAACACAACAGTGGATATTGTGGAGCTTTACAAATGCAATCGAAGAACTGTCTCGTCAGGATTACAAGAACCCAAAGATAACCTAATGAAGGATTTTCACCAACGTGAAAACTCAATGGAGTTCATTCAATGAAGTCAAGGAAAGTCATGAAATAAAGATTGTTCACTGCAAAAATGTTTTGAGAAGATGCATTTTATTCCATCAAATGAAGAAGGGCTAAGTGGCTACACATGTCCAGTTTTTAAAGATTATGTATGAGTAATGAGCATGACTGAATTTGGGAACATGTTGCCAATTTACGTATTGTTTGCAACACTGATGCGAATATTATAAATTCCTTGTGATACAAATGCCTGTAAAGATTATTTATAATATTTTAATTGACGTATCTTAAAGATACAAATAATTTTAGCTCAGTAAATTGAAGGAAAATTTCGTATAGATCAGGAGGATTTTGTATGACATTTACAAATACTGATTAAAATAAAATGTTATATATTTTAGTTATTTATTCTTCATGAATTATGAATGAGTAGTATAATTAAATATACAATTGCACTGTGCCAGATAAGTTGTTGATATTTCATAACTTAATGATCCATGTTTATCACTGCAGAAATGCGACATTTTGAGCATAAGTGCCACTTATTAGAATGCTTAGGATATCAACTACTATATAGTTAACATAAGTAACAGTACCAATATGATTGCTTTCTTCACAATGGTAATCAATATAGAAGATACATATCAGTTCACAGATAAAGTGAGATTACCTTAGGACTGAAACTATTCTATCCAGTGATTGATTGGCATCGAGACTCGAAACATCGAAAATCTTACAGTGATCATAAAATTAATACTTTTAAATTAAAGTCCACAATTAGCAAACACTCTGCGAAGTTACTTTAAGCATAGTTACTTTGCAGGATCATGAAAGGATTTTTAATAAAATCCTTAATGACACTTGAAAGACCCTTAACTGTTATTATTATTATTATCAATGTTAAAAGATTTTGGGATAATCCTTGTCAGGGTCTTTGTAGACTGGTTTAGATCGTTGATGGATGAAAGGATTTCTAAATAAATCCTTTTTGAGGCCATTATGAATCCTATAAGAATCAAATAAATTGCCTAATTTTTCAATAACCCTGCAACGATTTTAGTAAATATTTAAGGACGTTAAAGGATCCTTTAAGGATTGTTAGAAGATTCGTAAGGCTGTGTGTGAATGATTTTTCGTTGCTGGATCCTGTAATGATTTTAAGAAATTCATAATTGATCTTGGAAGAATCGTTTCCTTACAAGATTCTGTAAGAATTATATAAAAATCCTTTGATCCACTGTCCTGTCCTTGTAGGATCCTTAAAGTATCCTGTCCTTGCAGGAACTTGTCGGTTCCCATGTCCTTGCAGGATCCTGGCAAAATCCTTAAGGATTCTTCAAGGATTCTGTCCTTGCAGGATCTGCTATCCTTGCAGGATCCTTAAAGAGTTCTGATAAAATCCTTAAGGATTGTTGACCATGCAGGTTCCTGTGATTCTGTCTTTGTAGGATCATTGTGAAATCCTTAAGGCTCCTCGAGGATCCTGCAAGCGTTTTCACCAGGGTTGTGTTGTTCGCGAAAAAGACTCGGACAGTGAGGAATTTGTTTATCCAAACATTGAGCAAATTAGGATAACAATCGAGGTTGTGCCAAACATTGTGTATTCTCAAGGCATCCTAAAGTCGAGTTCTATTCAGAGGCGAAACGGTTGTTTGGGTTGGACGAGAAAAACCAGTTTGACTGTGCAAAAATTTTATAAAGACTTTTGGGTTGGTCATCGACTTGAGGAGCGTTCAGGACAATGACAACGTAGGTAACGGTAAAAAGATTGTAAACATGTGGTCGGGCATGCTAGTTGAAATCACCAAGAAAGCGACAACTGCTAATGTCATGTGTAGGGTGTTCGTGTTGTCTGATGGGTTAGTCAACTTTGTGAATAGCCTCCAATCGATCCAACATTAGATCAGCTGTATTATAAGTGACACTTCATTGACAGCATGTGCATGACATATCACCTGCTCGACACATTAGAAAAGCAGTACAAATGTAAATTCGATCTGATCGTATTGGTGTGCCCTACTTTCGAATGGAACAAAGCGTACGTGATCATGTTTTATCACAATAGACTGCAACTGACACCATTATTGTATATGTCACAGAAGCTTTTTAAGGTAGCAATACCCAAAAATAAAAAATAGGACTATAAAGAAACTAGCTTTTAGCGCACGGTAATTTGGACTGTCCACCAGGGACCTTACGCAAGTGGCGTTCTTGCACCATGGATGGCAACAAAACGGTAAGAACGTGTGATGTGTCCGAATTCGATTCTCAAACAGGGTGAGAGTTACATGTACTTTTCAACTTCTTGTGACAACATCTAATAATAAAATTTATTGATATTAAACTGATATCTGCATTTTTTCTTTCTCAAATTCAGAAGAATGTCAGCTGAATGACTTATGTTCATTTTGGATGGGACGCGATTGTTTATCCCATAGAGAGGAAATGTTAGTAAAGTTTGACATTGATGCAAGCAACACGATGCCAAAGGCAGAAACATGGTTTTTAACCTTGATCCTCCCTGTTGCTCACAAAACGTATGACAGCTTTAGAAAAAACATGACCACTGCCATTACATACGGATCAAGAGGATTTTCTTTTGTTTAAAATAGATTTTGTCATGACTATCTATAGACCTTTCTGCATGGCAGCTACCACTTATGCGTGTCTCCTTTTGATTGGTTGTTTGTTGTCCAAACTTATTAAACAGCCAATCAAAAGGCGACAGGGGATGAGTGCTAGTTGCTGTGCGGAAAGGTCTATTACACTATTACACTTAGTAACAATGAACTTTAAATTAAATACAGTGCAAGGGGTGTATGTTAATTTTGGAAGGGAATACACACCATAGAGTTTAGCGTTCTACTATTCTGTGAATTACCTGATAAGATATGTTTGTGAGTTTAATCCCAGTGATTGGTGTTAATAAACGCTTGAATGAATACATATTTAATTAGCTAATAAAATAAATATTACTTTAGCAATGAACTGTTTACTGCATCATAACCCTTCTTCTCTTACTCGTCTTGATTGTTCTCCTTGAAACTTGATTAGTAGTGTATATAGTCCAAACATATATATTGTATATTATTCTTAATATTTACCATTATTTTATCACTATATTTTAGCTTAGTCTCATTATTTTATTCATATTTTTATGCTATTTTCCATTATTTTATTACTGTTTTATTACTATTTTTAGCTATTTTCCATTATTTTATTACTTTTTTATTACTATTTCTATATTTTTATGATTTTATTGCTATTTTGCAATCTAAGTTCCTTGTATAAGAACTATTTTAAATGGATTTTATTGCTATTTTAACCCTATTAATATCCAGTGTTTTGGCACAACAAAAACTGTAGAGAATAATAGCCTATTTTTGTTTCAAAAAAAAACATTTAAAATAGCAAAGTGATAGGTAAAAAATAGTATTATAATAGGTTTAAAATAATATTACCATTAATAAAATAGGGTTGAAAAAAATAGCTTTTTTGTAGGAAAAAAATAGTGAAAAAATAGTATTGGTTTTCACAAGGGAAGTTATAGAAAAATTCCAGTGGAAAAATGAAAGGTCTAGAAAGTATAAACTCGACACTCATACACATCACGTTTCCTTAATCTGATTTGCCACTGGTAAACGGAAAATATTAAACCTAAGGACAGTTAGCCACACAAGAATCACCTCAAAGATACATATAATGGTTGAAAATTTGATCAATAAAGTGATGCAATAGTATTTTTGTTTTCACATCTGGATGTCATAACAATATACCCCCACCATTGAAATGGACAAAACCATTTTTAATAATATTTTCACACGCAAGTTATAAATAAATCTGTGAAATCTCTGGAGGAAAATATTGCCCATTTTATGTGTAAATAAATTGTTGACAATAAAGTTTAAGCTTTTAGGGCGTCAAAATCAGTTGGCTCGTGCATAATACTGCTATTGTAGATATACACATATATATACATATATATATTTAAAATATCATTAATATTCATGAAGAGGTAGTAACATAATAGTTATTGACAGTATTGAAGTCACATTTAGTACAGAGAATGGTGCTGCTTGCCGCCCAGTTGCACACATGTGGCCCACTGTTGATTCCCTCAAATTACCAATCATACAACGAATTATCCAAAGAATTTAGTAATATCTTTTGACAATCAGCTGCATGGTCATTTACAATTGTTTTAGGCCTAAACATATGACAATATGAAAACATACATTGGGCAGAGGATGAACAGTAGTCTAACTTTGAACTACAAATGCTGTTATCATGTTTATTAAAATTGATGCTGTGTTACTTGTATTTTGTTACTGCACAGCTTCTGTTGATAATTACACATTCAAAGCTATCTATATTATTTTTTATGCAGGGTAACATACTGTACCCTACATAGTTATACATATATATGTTGTGGTTCAGTTTTAGTCTGATTTGAATGATTTTGAACCAGTTTAATTTTTTCACATCGGTACAATTGTTTTTGAACTGGTATAATTTTCAACATTCTAAAAAGGGATTTTATTTTTGGGACTCGGAAAAAAAGGGGTTTAGTTTCTTGGGGGAACAAAAAAAAAATTCCATGCACCTCACCTAAATATTCTTGACAACACGTCACACCCCTCGCTCCAGTTCCTCACCTTCATTCACCCTTCCCTTCCTTGTCCCTCCTGATATCACACTATACCACCGCGCCACACAAGAGCTTGTTGATAACAGAAATTAATCTGGTATTTAGCTAATTGAAGAAAATCTTAATGATCATGCATAATATTGTAATCTGTCTGAACAAGCTGACACAGTCACCTCAGCATAGAAAATTTCAGCATTGGTAGAACATAATTTTCACAGTACAGCTTGTATTACGCACAGTGTAACAATACAACAAATATAACTGTTAGGACTGAGATATGTGCCTTGTTATTCATTAAGAAGTTGATTTTGTGTTCCTCGTTCTTTCACCAACCACAAACAAAATGTGGATGTGTAACCTTCTATGAAAGCTGGAAGTTAGTGTCATAATTTGGGCCCTTTCTCGATATATGAGCAACCGAAATGTAAAATTATTATAACATCAACCCAAGTCAGTTTTAGGTTTAGGATTAGGGTTAGCGATTATTTTAATTTCGGTTTGTTCATATATCGAGAAAGCGCCATAATTTGGGGGAATCAATGTGCACAAATCTCCAATGTTTAGCTTGACTGGGCCATATTCCAACATACAATCATATGTTTGAAATCCACACTTGCATGCATGAATGATTCTGTCATAAGGTGAACAACATCATAATGTGAAGGGCTACTAGTTGAAGACTGGTTTATCTCATAATCATCAGTTGCCATGGGGAAAACACAGCTAAAACAAATGTTACGAATCCTCATTCATGAACTCGATATTTTTTGTTTAAAAAAATTGTTATTCTTTGATGCATACATGCGTATTAGTTTTGTAGTAGGTTTTGGAACTTCATGACTATCTGGTATATCCATAGTCAAGTCATTCTATGACCAGTTCCTGTAATAGAAAGAATACTTGTAAAAATAAAGATTGACATAGTTGTAGCTGTATGTGTGGCACATCAGTTATGAATGATTATATTGGGCTGAATCCTTGTTATTATCTACCAAATTTGATTTGTTTCAAAGGTTGTGTTTTTGGTGATATATTTGAGCATGGGCACAGAGACTGCAATGCTAAAATTTTATTAATTTAAAACGCGAGCTGGAAACAAACACAAAAGTGTTTTGTTTTCCTTTCTGTATATTCATGAGAAAAAATATATACATCGAAAATAGTTAACATTTTATTATCACCACCATAATTTCCACCATCTTGAAGATTTGAAATTGCTCAGTGGTAAATTCTGTATTTCCATATTAGGCAATTTCACTAAAGTCCGCTTGATTTATATTTTTATTATATCCAATATTGAAATTCTCTTGTGTTCCTTCTAGGGTTCCTGTTAAACATCCTTCCTTGTTCTTCCTGACAGCTTTCTTTATCATGGTGCTACTGAAATGCTGGATGCATATCTCAATGCCGTTAGATATACCTGCAAGATGAAGGATTTTTTCCAAGAATACGGGTTTCTGGGATTGTCAATGACGGCGACACACTAATTCCAAACGCAAGCTAATGCGTCTATGACATTCTTGTCCAACCTTTCCAAGAATCCATCAGAATCCAAAACATATCCAGTTCTTCGCTGTTTGGTAGTTGATCTTTTGCAGCGTTGCACATGTCTGATCATAAACACGCGCTTTTCGTTTGCCGACCTTGTTGCAGCTCTAAGTGCTGTCTGGTTTCAGTTTTTTTAGTCTTTTTAGGAGGTCGTGATTTACTTGTCTCCTCCATCGCCTCTTGTTCTGCATTAGTATCACTAATGCTGTCTTCTGGTTGGACTATTTTGGGAGCCTTGGAGAGGTCTCTTTACTTCCAAAGAAACCTAAAGCGAGGAGTACAGATGGTGGATTCGTCACTTTGTGGTGCCCACCTCAGAGCCACAGATTCTAGCAATTTTTGTTACGTTTGAATAAAATATAAAGGTCTAAAAATAGATTTCCATTTTGCATATTAATTCAACATGGTTTGAGAAAACGTGTAATAATTTGTAAGTGTAAATTAGCGAAAATCAATGAAAAATCCCCATGACCTTGTAAGGTCAATGCATAACATGTTGTAACAGTGCTGTGATTAACATGAAAAACTAAAAAACGGCAGTGCTGTGCCACCGCTCAACATGCAGGTATTCCCGCCACTGGATATTTACGATAAAAATAATACAATGGCTTACCGTTCTTCTAAAACGCTACTAAACTCCGTAAGAGTTCTGGTGAAGTCTTGTCAGGTGCCAAGCAAAAGTAATGTATAGCTAAAAACTGACCACTCGGCTGTTGAATTCAAATTTCACAATGTTTTGTCAATTAGCGAGTCATATGTATATATTTTCGGACTAATTTAAGCCGTTCTAAAACCGTACAAAGACAACTGTCTAACTACAGCACGTTTTTATCTTTCCCCTAGTCTTTTAATCTTAGTAAAAAATGACGCTTGTCTCGTGGACAAGTTTGTCTAACAAGGGGAGTCCATGCCAGACAAATTAGCCTTCCAGTACAGAATATATATAGTTCGACATATATATATATATATATATATATATATAGAGGTTGTCACCACAGGTTGAAGTTGTCACATGTCATTGTAACACATAAATAATATCACATAAATAATATTACATTGTAACATGCGAGTGTGGTTATTCCAGTTTTTTATAAAGAATTTTTAGGATTGGAAAGTAGTACTTTATCTGCATGTGCAATAAACTTCCACAAAATTAATATGCACAATTTTGTAACTCTACCATCTCCCTAACCAAAAAAGTCTATAGGCTTACATATATGCATCCTATAGGAAACCTATAGAGAAATCTATTAGCCTTATATGTAAAGTAAAAAACAAACTTTCACCCATAAGTGTAGCTGAAATATTTACTTTTAAACAATCAAGTTATTCACTAAGAAAGTGATTTTAATATAACTAGATTTAATACTGTAAAGTTAACCAGTGTTATGGTCAAAACTGAGCAATGACTAAGAATTCATCTAGCTTAAGTGTATTCAAGAGAACTATACATAAATTAGATATCAACAGTATGTTGGATAATAACTTCAACTGCTGCAACATGTGCAGAGAGTGACTCAGTTTTTATGAACAGTATTTCTTATTCTATATATAAACATGTTTTTGTATAAGTTTTAATGTTTTTGTTATATTTAATTATTTGTTTTACTATATTACATATAAATAAATAGTGTCATCAATTAGTTTGTAAAAAGCTAAATAACCTGGACAATTCAATAAAGTTTTTTATTTATTTATTTATAGACGCCTATACGTGCCTACAGGCTTCTATAGGCAATTGGCACATTGCCTATAGGCACCTATAGACTTTTTCTGTAAGGGCTAACCCCCCCCCCCCCCATCTAAAGAGTTAATTTAAAGTTGGGGTCCAATGGTATTCGGCGGCCGGAATAGTCTCTATCCATCTAAAGAGTTAATTAGGCGGCCGGAATAGTAATACAATTTTAGATTATTTAATAGAAATATGTTGTAATAGAAGAAATATGTTGTAATAGAAATATGTTATCTTAGAGAAATGAAAGGGACCCTTCCCCTAGATCCGCCACTGTACCCACCGGTTGTTCGAAGGAGATTAGTTTAATCCATGATTATTGAAACTTTGTGAACGAAGTTATGAAGATGAAGTCAGACATCTGAAATTTTCAGTTCAGGCATCATTGAAATAAGGTTTTGAACCCCCCCCCCCCCATAGACCCGAAAGGGTATCACGTGATTAGCCGACCGCACAGTTTTGACGATTGCAAGTGTAAACTAATTCTGGATTGTACTAAAAGCAAATGATATTCAAAATTGAAGATGTCGAAGCAATAACTTCTTTAGGTGAGTTTGTTGATGATATTAAAGACAATTTGCATCTGCATTTAGTGCAATAGTGTTGCGTTAGGGAAACTTGGGTATTAAAGTATTAAACGTGTCTGATCTGTGGGACCCAGCATATTAAATCATGCAGATTCACCTTTTTTATTATGCTGCTGAAGGACAACCGAAACTGTTTGTTTTTGAAGTTTATAATATCAGGCAATCGGAAGCTTGTCTTTGTCAATTGTGAATTTCAGACTGCAAACAGGAACAAATACCGTAACTACTTCTCAGCTTCTGATTGGTCTTTCTAATGTATTTCTGAGCAAGACATTAGAAAGATCAATGAGAAGCGACCGAAAGTGCCGCAAACGCTCAGCTGTTAGCGGTAATAATAATAAAAAATTATTTTTACTAATAATTTAAGTTATTCACCTTATGTTAAAACATTTAATATTATAATATATAAAAATATTATTTTAATTTTTAACTTACAAACAATTGTTAAAAATCACACCTAGTTAAAAATAAAACATGTGTACAAAGAGGTAAAAGGAAATTTCATTCCTAAAATTCACTGTCGATAAAGATTAATTTTTTTGTTTCTCAACCTTCCACATAACCTAATACAATTATGTTAGCATCTGGCATGCGATTGCTGAATGGGACAACTACCCAACTACATGTCATCTAATTAATGCAAATGACAACATGCATCGCTCCACATTAAAGTAATACTATACTGTGATTTACACTCTAGTGCTGGCATTAATAATAATAATGATAAAGTAAATGATTTGAACCCATGAGTACTTATATTTGATGACTGTGGAAGGTGATTGCCCAGGTTGGTCCTGGATGAACACCTTCCACTTCATAAGATATATAAACACAACAGGTTTGGACATATAGTTTTGCAATAATATTATATTTTGTTCATAATATTATATTATTAGAGAGATGGAGTTTTTTTTTGCCAGTTTTCCATTTTGTGACAAATGAAGTGACAAATAAAAGTTTTATCTTTATAAACATATACATCTTTGGGAAAAACAGTGACAGAGTAATTGTTTTCATCACTTTCCAGCTGTAAATTGACATTAATGCCAAGATAAGGTTCTTGACAAGCATCGATTTGTTGCACGCCAAGCATTTGACAATCTTACTGCCTGGATTCCTGTTAATTTTTCTTTTACAGTCCTAGTTGTTGCACAGGGTACACATTTACGGAAACATTCAGGATTTCAGGACAACATATGACGCTGTGGGGTGTTTGTTTAGGAACAGATGATACGTCCTGCTCTTGTACACTGGATACAGTTGTGGTTTTCGTAGTGGCCAGGCACTTTCCATAGAAGATTCGTAGTTTATTTGTAGTTCGTAGTTTATTTGTGAAAAACGTTTCTTCGATGAGGTCAATATGTTCCTCCCATATAGAAATTTTGATTGATCCCGAGCTATCGGTGAGGATCGCTTCACATACCAACTTATTGGACTGGTTTTCTGGAGCGTTTGCTGGGGCATTCCACGTTACCTGATACTGTAAATGTGCCATATGCGCGTTTAGCAAATCTGCAATTTTTATCACACCTTTTGGTTTTGCAAACTGAAACTGTATGGAGTGACAGGGCACATCATGTATCACTCATGTATGTACTGTTAACTTTGGACATAATTTATATATTGGCGCATGCGCCGTAACTGATAGAACATGTGTTCGGCCGCCATTGTTGTAAGTCGGTCTGTGTATTGTCACATAGTTTAATGAATAAAACATGTAAGATCAATTGTGAATCAATTATTAATGGTAGCAGAGAGTGCACAATGGCACAGTCTCAGAGTAACAGTTACAAGAACCCCCCAATGTTGGGACAAAATACCGTGTATGAGACATGGAAGACGGAAATCGCAGTGTGGCGACTGGTAACAGATTTACCGAAGAAGAAACAGGCCCTAGCGGTAACATTATCTTTACAAGGTCAAGCAAGAGCCAAGGCGCTGGAAATAGAGGTAGCAGATTTAAATAAGGACGACGGTTTGGATACGTTGATTACTGAACTTGATGCGTTATTTAAGAAAGAAATTGTTGATATAGCTTATGAAGCATACTCAAATTTTGACAAATATCGTAAAACGGCTCAAGTGACCATGTCTGAATTTATTCTCGAGTATGAACGTCGTTATAATCAATGTAAAAAGTACGACATGACACTTCCTGATGCGGTGTTATCATTCAGATTGTTAGATAATGCCGATTTTACACAAAAGGAAAGACAGCTAGCATTAACCGCATCATCAGATTTGAAATTTAGTTCGATGAAGTCCGCGCTGAAACGAATTTTCAAAGATAGTCAAGTGACTGTGGCGGCGATATGGCTACAGAAAAGCCTTCTGGAATAATGATGAAACAGGAGTCGGCTTTCATGACGCAGAAGTTTGATAATAACATGGGAGCTAGACGAAGATTTCCACAGTGGCGACCACCTCCGCGAAATAACAGCGCTGGCAATGCACCCAAGGGGACAAATCCTATTGATAAGTTTGGTAGACGTACAAAGTGTTTGATATGTCAATCTGTATTTCACTGGGCAAAAGATTGTCAACATCGTTTGGATACAGCTGCTGTCAGTGTTACAGAAGATGACTGTACCAAAGGCAAAGAGGAAGCTTGTAATCTCACTTTATTTACCAAACACAAACAGCATAATGAAATATTTATGACTGAGTCATTTGACTGTGCAGTTATAGACACAGCTTGCACACGCACGGTATGCGGTCAGAAATGGCTTGATAATTATACTGATAATATAGATGCAAAGAAGAAAACCATGATTAAAACATCACCCAGTAAGAAATCGTTTAAATTTGGTGATGGTGTCCAGATTCAGTCTACTAAGAATGTCATACAACCAGCTATGATTGGGAAGACACCTTGTAATATTGACACTGAAGTGAAACGTGCAGGAACAATATTAGATCTTGAGAATGACAAAGCAGAAATGTTCAAACATCCCGTCAGATTAGATTTCACATCAAGTGGGCACTACTGTGTGGATTTGAAAGGTTCAGGTAAAGACAAGGAAGTCATGGGGTTTGATGAGCAGAAAGATGAAGCTTTATTGATTGATGGAAATACAAGTAAGGCAAACCAAAAGAAAATATTGGTTAAACTTCACAACCAATTTGGACATGCATCAGCTGATCGACTTAAAAGATTACTGGAAAGTGCTGGCACACATGACACAGAGGTATTTAAGACACTTAAAGAAGTAACTGACAACTGCGAAACATGTTTCAAGTTTCAAAGACCAGTGCCTAAGCCTGCAGTGGGTTTTCCATTAGCCACTAATTTTAATGAAACTGTAGCTGTGGATTTACATGAGTTGGGTACTAATATATGGTATTTACACATAATAGATGAGTTCACTCGATTTAGTGCTGGAGCAATAATCACCAGCAAGCAGTCAGTCATTGTAAAGCAGTTTATTGATAAATGGATCTCTGTTCATGGTGCACCCAGGAAATTGTACAGTGACAATGGTGGTGAGTTCAACAATGCTGAAGTGCGTGATATGTGTGAGAACTTTAACATAGAGTTGAAGATGACAGCAGCCTACAGTCCTTGGTCTAATGGACTACTAGAGCGACACAACCATATTTTGACAGAAACCCTGAGAAAAGTCAAAGCTGACAAGAAGTGTAGTTGGGAGACAGCACTGAACTGGTCATTAAGTGCCAAGAATAGTCTTAGTAATGTTCATGGTTATAGTGCACATCAGCTTGTGTATGCACAGAATCCAAATTTGCCATCTGTCCTGGTAGACAAACCGCCTGCCTTGGAAGCAACAACAGCAAGTAGAATGGTTGGAAATAACATTGCTGCTATGTATGCTGCTAGACAGGCATTTACAGAGGCAGAATGCTCCGAGAGAATAAGAAGAGCCTTACGAAAACAAACCCGCCCTACGTCTGGTCCATATAGAACAGGTGACAAGGTTTATTATAAACGTCCAGACAGTCCTGAATGGAAAGGACCTGGTGTAGTTATTGGGCAAGATGGTCCAGTAATCTTTATACGGCATGGCGGTGTTATGGTCAGAGTTCATCAGTGCAGACTCAAACCAATTTATATATTTTCAATATTTTCAGAAAATATGAGGAGAGAACAGTCAGAAATTCAACCTAGTACTAATGAGATAGCAGACCTAGCCAATCAGAAAATATGAGGGGACAACAAACAGAACTTGAACCTAGTACTACTGTGGAAGAAAAAGAAGCTGACAATACTGATGATATGAACTGTCCTATTCAAAATTTGGCAAATATCCCCAAATTAAAGCAGAATGACACAATAACATATAGAGATTGTGACACTGGACCTATGATCACTGCTAGAATAGTTGGACGAGCTGGCAAAGCAACAGGCAAATATGGAAACTGGTATAATCTTGACTGTTTACAACCTGATGGAGTAAACATTAGACAATCAGTTGATTTGAGTCATGTTGACGATTTGAAAGTTTCTGAAACTCCCATAACTGATGTTCAAGAAGAAAATGTCATGGTGTTGGAAGACATTTCAATGGATAATGCTAAAGTAGCTGAACTTGACAATTGGAAGCAGAATGAGGTGTACAAGGAAGTTGAAGATACGGGACAAAAGTGCATAACAACAAGATGGGTGTGCACTTTAAAACAGACCAACAATGGTATTCAACCCAAGGCTCGATTAGTTGCTCGAGGATTTGAGGAAATAGACAATAAGCAGATTCCAAAAGATTCACCAACATGTGGGAAGGAGTCTTTAAGACTTATTCTAGCTGTTATAGCTCACAACAGGTGGAAACCACAGTCAATGGACATAAAAACTGCCTTCCTACAGGGCCAGAAAATACAAAGAGATGTTTTCATCCATCCCCCCAAAGAGGCTGGTTGTTCAGGGAAAGTTTGTGGAGATGTGATTGGTATATTGGCCAGCCATGTAGATGATTTTATTTGGGGTGGAACTGCAGAATTTGAAACTACAGTGATTAGTCATGTACGATCAAAGTTCAACATAGGGAAAGAAGATAGTCATACATTCCAGTATGTTGGGATTGATTTGGTCAATGAAGATGAACAGATATATCTCCATCAGAATGACTATGCAGACAAACTGATGCCTATTCAGTTAAACAAGGTCAGAGCTATGCAGAAGAATTCACAGCTGACAACAAATGAGGTAGATTTTCTGCGATCAAAGGTAGGACAGTTACTGTGGATAGCACACCAAAGCCGACCAGACATCCTATTTGATGCTTGTAAATTGGCAGCCAGCATTAAGAATGGGAAAGTTCAAGATATCTTAGATGCAAACAAAGTAATCATAAGAGTGAAATCTGATGGTGTACCATTTGGGTGATGGAAAACTGTCATTGTTTGTATTCAGTGATGCATCTTTAGGAAATCTTCCTGATGGAGGTACTCAAGGTGGCCATTTGATATTTCTGGTTGGAGAAACAGGAAAATTCTCACTGATCAATTGGAATTCTAAGAAACTTCGCAGCACTTTAGCTGGAGAAACACTTGCTATGGCTGATGGGATCGATGGAGCGATATTCATCTCAACTTTATACTCTCAGAACTTGCATCTGGTAAACCTGACACCAATATGCTGCCACTTATTTGTGTAACAGACTGTAAGTCATTGTACGAAGCAGTGAAATCCACTAAGTTAGTAAGTGAGAAGCGTTTAAGAATCGAAATCAGTGGAATAAAGGAACTCATTGAGAACAGACACGTGAAGAAATTCCTTTGGTCTGAAAGCAAGAAACAACTAGCAGACTGTCTAACGAAAAAAGGTGCTTCCTCCCTGATGCTGATGAAGACACTTGAAGAGGGAATCTTGAACATATAAATATATCATCAATTATACAACAGTACAGTACATACAGTTTGGTTAACTTTTGTTGTGTATAAAAAGGTTTTACATTTTGTTTAATGCAAAACATTTTGCATATTGTTACATTTTCCATGCCAGACTTCCTCTTTAAAATTACAGTGGAGATTGTTAACTTTGGACATAATTTATATATTGGCGCATGCGCCGTAACTGATAGAACATGTGTTCGGCCGCCATTGTTGTAAGTCGGTCTGTGTATTGTCACATAGTTTAATGAATAAAACATGTAAGATCAATTGTGAATCAATTATTATGTACCTTTGAGGAAATGGTCCTCGACGTTCCTGCTGGTAGGTTTGACAATTTAATGGGTTCTTGGGCATTCATTTTATCAATAAAGAACTGCCATCTCCCCTTTGATGCATGACACATCATCGTTTGGATGGAGTCTTCCAATCTCGACTGCTTAATTGTCAGTGTCTGACTTAGTTTGACTTTTAGTTCGTAACTGATAACTGCAATCCTGTACTCTGTAGACTGTGTGTAAGCTGGAGTGAAAAACTATGATGAATGGCTAAATTCCTGATAAGAAAATTGGACAGAAAATTGTCTCTAAATACTGCAAGGTCGAACAACAAACTGACAGCAAGGCCGAGCAAACTGACTGATGAATAGCTGAGTTCCTAATACAGTAAGAAATTATCTCTATAAAATACCTTCAGTAAAGCACCAACCACAATGTCTGATGGATATCTGAATTCCTGACGAAAAACTCGATGAGAACTGTGTATAAACATTGTTGAGCACTGTACCACCTAAACTGAGATTTGAAGGCTAAAAACACCCTTAATCGCATTCGAACTTCAATTCATTCCTGATACCAGTTGCGGGCATTACCTGAAAATGCAAAGCGCGCTTAAACTGAACAAATCGAGATTTTTTCTGGTATACTATTAAAACAGGGACTACTATTAAAAACCCTGTGGGGGCAATAATAATTTTTTGATCAATAAATTTAATAAAAACAGTCTTCTTCGCAGCAGGTTGATTAATTTAAATTTTTGAAGATAATAGATAGATAGATCGTTTAATAAAATGATACATCTTGCAGTCAGACTGAATTGCATGATTATGTACAATATTTACAGTAAAAATTTTAAAACACTTATTATTCTAGGCTATATATAAAAATAAATCTTAAAATATTATGAATATTACACACTATAGTCGCTACAGTATTTGTGAATAAACGAGTTCCTCGCACGGTTAGTTCTCAGGTTAGGCGTTTCGAAAAGTTTCTGTTTTCTTAAATGTCTGGTATACGAGTTAGCTATAGGTGGTATAATGTCTGTCAATTTATGCAGTGGATCGTTGACTATACTTGAAAATAACCTTCTGCATAACATCTCTCTCCGGGAAATGAGGGTAGATAGATTCGTGGCAATCAAGGCATTCT
Organism: Chrysogorgia sp. JL179-B06; assembly: GCA_035772405.1. Lineage (NCBI taxonomy): Eukaryota > Metazoa > Cnidaria > Anthozoa > Scleralcyonacea > Chrysogorgiidae > Chrysogorgia > Chrysogorgia sp. JL179-B06. The sequence goes on along the minus strand of JAYKKM010000518.1, from coordinate 2,042,933 downwards.
TGTAAGATAACTCAGGATAGATTATCAACATGGCACGTTTTTGAATGCGTTCTATCTCATTTGATAAATATTGAGGTAGACCACTGTGAAACACCTGGCATGCATATTCTAGTATCGAGCGGATACAGGAACAGTAGAAACCCACTAGATCTTTAGGATCAATGCCTGAACGCTTTAATTGGCGAAGAAGACATAAACGCTTGGCTGCTTTGATAGTAATGTTATCAACATGATCAAGCCATTTTAGATCATCTCTAATGCTTAAACCCAGAACGCTTATTGATGAAACATTTTCTAACAGTTGACCAGCAACAATTATTGGATCAAACACCGGTTTTTGTCTCTTGAAGCAAATTGTTAGTTCCTTGCATTTCTTGGGGTTAAGTTGAAATTTATTTATAACCGACCAGTTAGCAACATGATCAATATTTTCCTGCAAGGAATGCGAATGCAAATCAGATGAAGTGATATCACTTGAAATAGTCGAGTCATCAGAGAATTTCCATAATGATGACGATGTATTCGACGTGGAGAGATCATTGGTCATCACCAGAAAGAGCACCAGTCTTGTGCCTTGAGGTACTCCAGCAGGTCCTTCATCCATTCCGAATAACACGAATTGTTCAGTTTAACCCTCTCATATCTATCTTTCAGAAAATCAGCGATCCAGTTGACGACCGATGGTTTTATTCCCAAGCTGAATAACTTTGCAATAAGCAACGTATGGTCAATTAGGTCAAATGCTTTTCTAAAATCTAGAAACACCGCCCTTATTGCACGATCAGATTTATCGGTTAAAAACAGCCAGTTATGGAGAATAGAAATAAGTGCTGTTGTAGTTGAGGAACCTGGAATAAATCCACATTGATTAACATCGATTACCTTCAATAGCGCTGGTTTTAGTTCTTGTTCAATAATTATGCTTTCCGCAATTTTTGATAAAGTTGACGTGAGAGAAATTGGATGGAGATCTTTGTTGAAATCAGAGATACTGGATGCTTTTAGTAGAGGGACATCAGCAAATTTCCAAATCTTGGGAAGCTTGCATTCTTTAAAGGACATGTTTAAAATTTCTGCTACAGGTGTGGCAAGGACTTCTGCATATACTTTGAGAACCCAGTTAGGTAAACCATCTGGAAAAAAAAGTTTTAAAATTTGATAACTTTTCAACTTGCGCTTTGTAACATAGCATTTTACGCTTTGCCTCTGCTCTTCATGTCTCGAAGTCAGAGTGTTGTCTGGAAACATTTTGTTGACAAGAATGAAACAACAGCGAAATGCGCTGTGTGCGATGCAACAATTCGACATCACGGCAACACAACAAATCTTCACGAACATCTTAATAGACGCCACTCTACAGTTTACCAACCAGGCGCATCAACAAGTACTGGCAGTCCGTCAATTTCAAGCTTTTTCCAAAGAAAATTGACCCGTCTGTGTTAAAGATCTGCATCCATTTAGCATTGTCAAAGATGCTGGGTTCCGTGACCTCATTTTAAACATGCATGGCCAACCTACCAAATCCCGAAAAGAGAAACAATCCGTGAACTGATCATGCTTCGTCACACTAACGGCATAAAAACCCTGAAGAGTGAACTGGAGAAGGGAAACATCGACTCCGACGTCTCGATTACGACTGATGGCTGGACCAGTATAATGCAGGACAGTTACAGTACTGCTCAGAAATAACCTAACACTGCGTTAGGAACTCATTCCAAACCCGTTCGGAACGCCATTGTGGCTTCGGTTGAAACGTTCGTCGGAAATTTTGATTTAGCTTCGTTAATCTCCGACTTTAGCCAATTGTCAAAACTAAAATCGTTGTTGGAGTGCTTGCGGTATATGGTTTATTAAACGAGATTAAAGGAGAAAGCACTTAAAATTGCCGTCCTTTGAATGGGTGATTTCCCCCAAGTTTATAATGAAGGCTTTTATTTCAACGCTATTAAAAATCATATCGTTAAACGCGAGAGTAAATAAAGACTACCGCGGAAAGTCTTCGCCATTGTCACGTTCAATCGCTGACGATTGATGCATGAATATTTACAAAGTGCTACGTCCTAAGTTTATCTATAAATATATTTATACTAGTCTAGAAAAATACTGAAATAACTGTATGTCGTTTATATATGATTTGGTCGCTCACTTGTTGCTTTGATCCTCGCTGCCTCAAGTTAGCTTTCGCTTCGCATCATGGCATGTCGTGAAGCCATGTGTTCCGTAAAGAATATATATCAGACGTCAAAACAATGGTTACAAATTCAAGTCTGTGGTGTCTTGGGTTTGCTTGAAGAACGAAGATCCTTTGAGTATCGGGACACTCTTAATCGAAGAATGAAGCTGCGAATTTTTAAATCTAGAGTCTCTGAAATGCCATTTCCTGGACTTTGGGGGAAGATTTTACAGAATTCTGATGGTCAGAAAACGACATAACATCAAATTTACAATTTGTTTAGAAATTAGTACGAAATACACTTGCTGTCTTGCTCTGTCTTGCTCACTGATCTCAAAAATAGGACTGGATCGAGCTTCTGTTACAAAAATGAAGCCAACAGCGGCCATATTGGAGTGACCACCTAAGGAGTACTGTGGCATCACAGACATGTTGGGGAGGATTCTGACATTTGCTATTTAACTTTAGCAAAGGAAACATACTCGCTGGACAGTTATTAAATGTCAGAATTCTGCCTTTCCTCTCCGATTCACCACTGTATTCGTAATGAGGTCACTCCAATATGGCCGCCGTTTGCTCTAATTATCCAGTAAGAGAAGCCTAATATGAGACGTCAAATTAGGTTTTAGATTTTATGCATTTAATGTCAACAAAGAAAATATATTGGCCAGACACTAAACCTATTTTGCGAGCGTCGCATTTCGATTTGCTTGCAAACTCGGAGCTTTTGATGATCTCTCGTCAATTTGCATTATGCAAATATACAGGCTTCAAAATAAGCTCGTCAGATACAATAGAAAGCTCAATCCAGTCCTATTTTTGAGATCAGTGGTCTTGCTGCTTGAAAACTAACCATCCGCCATATTGAAATTGGAAAAGTGACCAAGCCTTCAAAAAGCCGTCGGTATATTGTCGTATCGCAATCGCCAAATGTCGTACATGTCACCACGTGAAGGAGAAGAAAGAAGCATATCACACATCAAATGGATATTTTGTTGTTGCATGCATGCGTTTTTCGTTTCTCAGAGGCATCCCTGGCAATTTGTTTTTGCTCTATAGCCTGAGCCTGGGGGGGTGTGCAGTGTATTTTAAAGGAAAAGGCAGCAGGACAGAATCTGTTCTTCATTATTTGTCCAGTAAGTGTTAAGATTATCTCAGATAGATCTAACTTGCATTGTTTCTTTTTCTGGTTTTGTAATGTCAGTTATACTTGACAACCAAAGATTGTAATATTATAATATACCTATTTTAGTCAGAAATGCAGCAATAACAATGACAATGTGGTAGGCCAACATGAGCAACATCTCAGTTCTCTTTATGATCAGGGCAAAGCCAAGCACAGCAACTGGTCATGTTATGCAGATTTTGATATCTGGCAAATAATATCCACCAATGCAATGAAACATAGTGGTCTTACTAGCTAAGTAAGACTAAAGATTTCCAACAACATATCAACATATCATATCATTTTCCAACAACATATACATTGCTTGATGTAGATTAGTTTAAATTTGCATAGTATGACCGTTGCAGTGGTTAGCTTTGCACCTGGGTATTTGTATATTATTTTCCTGTGTAATTTTTTGAGCAAATTCATTTTCAACGTAGGGTAAACAGCTTAATTGTAATAATAATTAGGTGTAATAGGTGACATTGAGTTGGTTATTAATAACTTATGTTATTATCTTTTCAGGAACATCAATCAATAGATGAAGCTGTTGCAAAAACAACTTACCCAAGGTTGATAGGGTGTAGGGACAAAGTTGTCCGGTGTTACAATTGGTGTGCCATTTGCAGTGGCACTTCTATTAAGCACATTTTATGTTTTTTAACATAGAATATACCAGAGGTGTATCAAATGTTTATGCCTTTTTAGAGGCAATCATGCTTAACTGCGCCGAACAAGCAAAGAAAATCATTTCTGTTCACAAATTTGTTAAGGAACTAGATATGTAAATCTAATAGATGTTTGTATTAATTATAAGAGACTTTAAATATTTTGTATTTTATTATTTGATCATTATAATTTTTCTAGAGATTATGTTTCCTGCATTTTTTATTGTTGATGTAAAAACATTTGTTATTTATATTTGAGTGTTTGCATGGGAGGAGTTTATAAGCTTTACACCAGAAATAGTAACTATAAATCTATCTAGTTAAAATAATACCTTATTTGGCATAACATTAACTCTATTTTAAAATTTGTTTTAATCAGCAAAATGTAGTAAGTAAAATGGATCTAATAACATAATTTTTAGAGTTCAGCAACTATGGTGTAAAACTTAAACAATATAAAAAAACAAAGCCGAGCTGAGAATCTTTATATGAAGAGTCAAACAAAATGTCTTGATTTTGTTTGTTTGAATGGCTCTTCGCATATAAAGATTCTAACCTGGGCTTTAATTTTTATATTATGTTTAAGTTTTACACCGTAGTTGCTAAACTCTAAAAATCATGTTCTTGGATCCATTTTGGAGGTTAAAGAGCTAATGTGAGGCCAAATAAGGTGTTATTTTAACTTGTTAGATGGTGTTAATTTGACTCCATGTAGTGTACTGTTAATGTAACTCCATATGAAGTGTTATTTTAACTCGCAAGGTGGTGTTAAACTGACTCCATCCACGATGGTGTTAGAATAGCACCGAAAAAGGTGTCATTCTGTACCTTTTCTTTTAACACCACTTATGGTGTTATATTAACAGTGTGGCTTTGCTCTAACTTGATTGGACTGACGTATTGTCTAGTGATCAAGTTTATGTATTTTTATTTTAATGATATAAAAATGTTTTACTAATTATAGTTATCCTTTACTTTTTTCCAGAAATTGAGAGCACTGTTATGGCATTGGTTCTCCAATCCTGTTTGAAAGAGAAAGCCATTTCAAAAAATCTCTTTTTCATGATTTGCACAGTAAGTATATTTTAATAGAAAATTTGACACACTTCATGCAGAAGGGAAGTGTCGGGCATAGATGAGTTAACTATATACTATATATTTCTATGCCTCTTGTTAAATCATTACTTAACCCTTTCGATAATTACGTCATACAGTAAACACTTTTTTGGCCTGGAAGCCTGATTCTTGATCCGATTGCCTTATGTCTTTATTAATGAAAGCAAAGCTTCTGGGTAAAAAAATATTTATGACATAATTATTTAAAGATGTGACTGAGGCTCACTGTTAAGGGGTGAGGTTAAGGGCCTAAGGTTAGTCGATGTCGCTAAAATCAAAATGAATATTTTCAGGATGATGATTCCATCGACGAAGAAGTAGCGAAATCCACCTATCCACGGATTATAGCTTCGAGACCTGGCAAGCTTGGATCCTTTTTACATTGCTGCTGAGGGACAAATCTATTTAAACTTCTCAGGCAAAAACATTCCAGTGGCTATTGTAGTGACCATGCTTATCGCCACTTTTTATGTGCTAAATATGGAGTACAGGCCAGGAGTTTAGAATATCTACGCTTTCCTGCAAGCTGTTTTGATGGACAAGTGCGCTGATGCGAAGAAAATAATTTCTGTTCAGAAATGTGTCAATGAGCTACTCCAATGCAAATAGTATATATACTACATTTACATTAAACTTCATTTAATGCATGCATAATGGTTAGTTGAAAGTTTTGTGAAAGGATATTTCAAGTAGAATATTAAATATTAACAATTGCAATAAACTTAATCATGAACAGCTAAGGAAAATGAACCCAAAAACTTTTAACTTAATTTAATAATAATCATGAAACTATTTTCTTGTTTGTGTGTAATATTATGGGGCCAATCACTTTAGTGCAGTGTAAACTAATAACAAAATTAAGTGTTACTTTCACCATGGTTAACAGTTAAACTTAAACTGGTGTGAGTTTAGCACCAGAAAGGGTGTTACTTTACCATAACAGTGTTAAATTAACTCTAAAAACCAGTGCTAATGTCACACTAGAAAAGGTGTTGTTTTAGCACCGTAATTGGTGTTAAATCAACACCATCAATGGCGGTGTTAAAATAGCACCCAAAAAAGGTGTAATTTTTTACCTAATTTTTGAGCACCACTTTTTGGTGTTAAATTGACACCCCAAAATTAACAGTGTAGAAGGCAGGAAGTGTCCCTTAATGAAATACGTAAAAAGAAATTGCATGGCCATGAACATTTCATGAGAACCACTTCTGAGTATGCAACAATGTCATTCCAGGATGTTGAAAGCCAATTAAAAAAATAAATGAGTTCAATGAAGAGGAAAGCCTTAACAAAATGAAAAAACGGCTGATGGATATGGAACGCACTCGATATTTAAAAGTATGGCATGATTTGTCTATAGTGGCGAACCACAACCACCTTGTTTTCATGATCTCATGCCTTTACGATGCTGCTGTTTTATACATTGACAGGAAAAAGGGTGAACATTCAGCGTGAAGTCATCTACAGAGCTCTATATTATCAGATCTTCATCCTCAGATTATAGAACAGTTGGCCTGCATTGAAACCAGAAAGGAATGCCTAGCAGAACTATTAAACAAAGTAACCACCACTTCAGAAAACTGATGTCTGATGTAATGCGCTTCTTTCATGGTGACAGTCCTGCCAGGCAATTTAAATGTGGTCAGTAAAAAGGAGAAAACTACTACTGTTCCGTCTGCAGTGCCTTTGCCAAACGTGTCTGAGTTGGACTACTCTTTTCGTTGCACATATGTCTTTAGCAGAAAGACAGAAGTTAGTCTTAAAAGGGCCTTCTGGCTGCAACAATTACATTACTAACTCAAACAAGACATTGCAAAACCTCAGCAAAGCAAGTTTGACAAGTGAATTATCTGCCAGAGGCATAGCGTTTATTCGTTTCATAGTCTTCCTTGTAACAATAAAACATGCTTAATAATTATTTTAAAATAAGTATAGGTAAATTAAATGACAAATAATGATTCAGGTCTTACTGTTATTTAATAATAGTTTTAAGATCATTTAAACTTCAATTACAGTGTCAGTTGACTATGGAAAAATACAAGCTGATAACATGATGCTGATAACATGACAACATTAAAACGAAGCAAAAAAGCACCAGTAAATCAAAAGTAAGATAATTAAGGTATTTTGATGTACTAATTATAGGTGTCGGTGGAAAAAACAAGATTGTGGAATACAGGGGCAGACTGGAATAAGAAATTACACTGTAGGTGCACATGACATGGCTAAATGTAAAGCCCAATGTTTTCAGTTGTGCAGTATCAAATGACAAAACTAGAGGGTGCACCAGAAAATTTCTTGGTATCCCAGTGGGCCCCAAGTGGAATACTGTATGTTTGTAGATTATTTAGTAGAAAAAGGGTTTTTCCATACCTGAATTCTCAAGGCTGTTCCGACAAGCCTTCACTTGGATGCATTAGAACTGCTTGTTCCCAGTCTGTTAACAAGTCTAACAGTTGTTGATAACTTGTAACAAGATTGAGGACTCCAACAATTAACAAACTTGTTTCAATAACAAGTTGTTACAAGTTTGACACCAACAAGCTTGTAACACCTTGATAAAATCACAACTGTTGCGCACACATACCGTTAACAAGCTGTGAAATTTGTATGCGCGTGTCTAAATTCAACTGTGAAACAACAATTTATAGTTATCACAGAAATACATAAGTCGTTTGATGCGAAAAAATGTGAATACTAATTATATCTACCAAACTACTAACTATTCATGGCAAACCATGTACTCTACATTATATCAATGTCATATTAATAAAACCACTTCTTCCCATTTTCTCTCAATTACACTGACTTACCAGTTTTGCTTTTGCAAAAAAGGTAAATAGACTTTAATTATAATGTTTAACCCTACAACCCTATATATCCTTATAAATTGTTGGATGATTATACCCACCATAAAAATTAAAAGGATGGATCTTCGATCTTGTATTCTATATAGAAAAGAACAATTAAGGAGGAAAATGAGATGATAGTTTGTGAGAACCAAAAAAACAAACGAATAAAGCAAGTATTTATGAAAAATCTTTTTTAATTAACTCCAAATATCTTTCTTGGTATCTTACAATTGTCAATAATTGTTTCTATTAAAATTATTCTATCCTTTTTTCAGTGTCCAGGGAACAATTACTATCACATGACATGCTTAAATCTTGACATATTGCCAAAAGCAGACCCATGGTTAGTAATTACTACAGCTCTAGTTTATTAATTATATATGTTGGATGAACTTTAACAAAATAATCTCAACTGCAATTGTACAGAATTTGAGATACTTTTTCCTGGCTGAAATAATTACTTTCAGACATTTTATTGTCAAATGGCTGCAAGTAATATAACAAGTTTCTCTAATGAATTTCTTTTCAGATACTGTCCCAGTCGCATGCAAGACAGGTAGATGAAATCACAGTATTCAATGTGAACTACCAAGGATCTAATAAAGACTGTTACTGTTTCCTTTTTGTATGTACTGCACTAATTATAAGTTTGCTGAAGGATTAATTGGGTTAGCCGTTAGGCAGCCCAGACATGCTCTATGGCTGACATTGGCTGTTACTTATTTAAATAATGGAGAATACAAAACCGTAGTGGAATGAATTTTTGTGTGAAAATCTGAGCGATTCTAAAGTCATGAAGTGAGTCGAAATGCTGAAATCGGCTGTAGTCTCCTAGATTGACCTAAAATAGTCTGAATCAAGGAAAACACCATGGAAGCATAAAAAATAACACAATATATTAAGTCTTTACACATTTATTGAGTTATTTTGCTTTGTCCATTTGTAGCATTGTTACTGAATTCAATACAAACTTCATAAATGTATATCATATACCTGTATTAAACAAGACAATAGTGTAAAAGCACTGACAAAATTTCGAAGCAGATGTTCGTTTCTGTCGAACATTGCAATATTGCATTATTAAAATACAATTTGCCGATTGCTTAGAAGTTCCATTTTTTAAATGTCAAATTTAACATGTGATATGTTCAACTTGATGTTTGAGTAATTAACTTTCACTGGGTCTTTTGAGCAACCTGCAATCTTTCGGGAAACGAAAACCCGGTTTGGCTGTAAAGATTCCAAGATATTGATCTTCTTTTAACTGAAATCTTATCCACAAATTCAAGGGCGGCCATTGGCGAGTGGTGATCTGACGAACTACATAAAAGAGGTTTTTAGGAAGCGTATACACGTTTGGACAATCCCCTCGCCCAGCACGATATAACGGTGAATGAAGATTTGTGTTCAAAAAGTTCATAAATGCAGTGTTCAAAAGATACAGTATCGTCGACGGAAGATGACAAGTTCGTAAATTTTAATTGGCGTCAAAAGTTAAATCCATTTTCCCTTTTTTAACACTGTTAGTAATCAGTTACAAAGATAGTTTTGCAAATATGTCCGAGTATGTTATTCAGGCTTTCATTTGATCATTTTGATGTATAGCATGAGTAGCTAGAGTTAGTATTTCAAAAGATATCGTCGTCGGAATATCTAATATATTTCTCAGAATTTGTGAATCCAATCCGAGCGTTGTTTTCGCTTTTTAAAGCTATTTATAGCAATCAGTCCCAATATATTTTTGTAGATATGTCAGAGGCTGTTAATCAAGCTTTCATTAGATATGTAGAATGAGTTCTTAGAGTTAGTACTTCAAAAGATATTGTGGCCGGAACATTTTTATTTTGTATGGAGAAAAACAAAACAAAAATGCGAGCGTTGAATAGACCTGTTACACACTATTTCGGCAGTGCACCATGCTAACATGACTATATATTGCTCAGAAATCTTTAGACACATTTTGAAATACTTAACAGAGAGATTTATGCTATATACCATTAGAAATCCATTGACAAATCACAATTGTGGTGCAAGTTTGAAGTTTGTAGCTATCATGGAACAATTTAAATATTTGAATATATAAATTTCTCATAAATCTAATTTTGATTAAGACAAATTTTGAAATACTTCACTATTGGAAAGCCCTTGAACAACCACAATTGTGATGTAAATATGAAGTAGGAAAAATTTGAAAGTGTGTAAAATATTTTTGAATGTTTAGAATTTTAAAAAGATATCATTTGATGATGTTGGAATTAAATCCTTGCAGTTCAAAATATATATATATACCATTTGTGCTTTATAATACTGATAAGTGTTAGTACAAATTTTGAGATTGCATGTACAGTATGTTTATTATTTTAATTAAAATTATTAATACTATGCTTGATAATTAGTATAGGTAATCGCATGGGGCTGAGGAAAATTAAGGTTTAATTTCACGAGGAACCATGTGATTACCTGTTAATCATATAGAGGGCAAAATTTATTCATAAATAAGTTAGCTACACACGTCAACACGAGAAAGCCAGCTAAATGTCAAAACCAAGCGTGAAAAACAACAATACATTACAACCAAGTTTCTTGAGTTAAACATCGACTAAGAGAACAGGGTAGCCTGGTAATCAATTAAGTGTTTCCTGCTGGTGTATCAACCAATCAGTACAAGTAATTTTGCCCTGAATTTTGGAAAAATGCTCTCATTAGCCAATTATATTCGAGTAATTTTGCCCTCTACTAGCCTATATACTGTGGTGTAGCCTATATACTATATAGGGTGCAAAAACAAGCAGACTATAGCTGTGTTTACGACCTGGGGCTGGACTACAATTTTGTGGTATAAACAAGCATTACTGTATACTGGTTAGTATTGATATGTGCGCTGCTGTAGCGAGTAAGGGAGAGCTCAGAATAATTATTTTGAGTCCTGGACAGGAATCTAACCTGTATAACTTTCAGATTTGGCGGTGAGATGCTCTAACCATATTGAGCTACCGACACTCAGATGGAGAGTGAAGGTTACAATGATGTATATACTGATTCTATTTATATATGTCCTATGTGGGTCGCATTTACTACAACAGTTAACACATCCAAACATTACTGATATATATAGTAACTGCCGCATAGGCACTGATATAATTTGAACCAGTAGATCATTGTTACCTTTTCTCTCCGAGTCTTGATAGCTCAAATGGTTAGTCACCGGAAATCAGAAGGGATTTTCTGAGGGGTCTGGGGTGCAAATGATATGACGATCTCTCCTTCGATTTCTAATAATTATAAATTGCACAATGCTCTTCGATTTACAATAATACTAACTGTAAGCTATCCACAACACAACATCAATCCTAACCCTAACCCCCCATCTTCCACCTCATTGTAACCCTACCCTGGCCGTATCCAACAGTTATTTTTGCCTCAGTTATTCTTGGTTCAGGAAATGCGACCAAAAAGTATCTTGATTTCTCCAACTAAATCATTGGACGTAGTGTTTATATTACAGATCTCTATTTATTTGACTGTATTAAATTAAGCCAGGATTAAACTGGAATGCAATGCTTGCGAGTTTATATGACATGGTTTATAACTGGTGTGTTGCGTCGCTCAACATATCACGGCAAGTCATCACAAGTTGGCCGCCAAACGAAGCACAAATCAAAAACTTGAGCTGTGTTGCATTCTCGTAATCATCCAGAATCAAAACAAAAATTCATCAAAGATATTTTAAACGCCACACAAATGCGTAAACTTCTTGGTCGTTTATAAAAAGATGTTACGGTTAATTTTTGTGCTGTCAAGTCTTTCGTTATTGTTTGAAGTTTCAACAATCAGCTCAACACCTATTAATATTTTGATAACTTGCAATACACAATGCAGTGTTTATCGACCTTTTTTATTTCATTGTCGCAAGTTACATAAATTATAAAATCATACTCCTTTCTGTCCCAAATTCCAATTAGTTGCTAATTTAAACACCAGACAATTTTTCACCTCTGAAGAGATCCTTGTACATGGTTGAGTTGTTAACGTGTCTTTAGGGAAGATTAATAAATAAATAAATAACATACCGCAATCGCTTAGGCCATGAAAGGCGCTATAAAATCGAGAGCGCTGCTTTATCAAGACAAGTCGAACAAGTTTTTGAAAAGGTATACCAGAAGTCGGTCTGGTTTCCAGCAAATTCAATACTCTGTGAAAGTAGAATTTAATTTGGACAGCAAACTATTTAATTCATTTTTTCAAAGTTCACTGAAACGTGTTTTGTGAAATTTTTACATTAGCCATGAGTACTGGAGCAAGAATTCATAAATGTGAAGCGACGCTTTATTGAGTGCGTAATTGTACATCGACCTGCCTCTTAGCCTGCACAGAGCGCTACCGCCTCTATATAGGCATTTCACTCGATTCACGAAATGTTCTAAGGATTTATGGTGATGAACATTGAAATTGGCGAGCTGTTTCTGTTGAATGCTATTGTTTACACGGTGCGTGTGATGAACCTTAGCCTACAGCGATTTTAAATGTGATGTTTCACTATTTGTTTCACAGGACAATTTTTAACGCAACATATGTTGCCAGTTGAAAAATTGATTCCATTGCGTGCAAGCACGGTTAATGGTGTAATACGTTATTTTGCGACTAAACATGGCCTTGCCTTTACTTTGAATAAATATGCTCAAACACTGACAAACAGAGGTTGTTTCGTGGATATGAGGCTAAAATGTGGTATGGGAATAAAATTTAATTCAATTTGATGTTGAACTTCGCGTTTGCTACCCACAGACTATACAGGATTTTAACATTTCATGAGTGTAAAAAACCCGGCGACCCGGGCATAAAGATTTAGTTTTCCATGATTTTCAGTTTTCAATAAGAAAACATTTATAAGTTTAATATTCTCACAATAAACAGAACACAAAAAAATGATAAGGCTTTCTATTTGATTTGCTCATTTCGTCTTTTAATAACTGTTCTTTCAACAGACTCGGCGCTAGAGGTGGTTGGGACACCCCCCCCAAAAGAATCGGCTTTTTACGAGTTTCAGTTGGCAGAAGTTAGGCTTGTCCGCAGGCAACTCTTATGACTTCTTTTTCCTAGTCAAATAGCTTCCAAGGCTGTGAAAGCAATGTTTTGGTTGAGAAGTTATATTTTAAGACCGTTTTCCACTTCACCATTTCACCAATAACAATTTTTTCCCGTTTTCACAATGATGTCATGGAAATATTTCGCTAGCGGCGAGCGAAATGGTGAAGTGGAAAACGGACTTTAGACGTGGACAAGTGCAATCATTAACTTTTAGCACTTATCAGTTTAAATTAATTTCAAAGTACCAAATTTAAGGTAATTACATGAGGCGAGATTCATATTAATTGCGATTACACTAGGCGGTCTAGCTCGGTAAAGCCGGGATGAGTTTTGAGTTGATGACGATGATTTCAACACAAAATTCGCAATTACCAAGCAAAAGTTGCTTCACTTGGGCAAAGTTTCGTTAGTTTTACACTGTTGTTTATGCTGATGAAATTTTTGTTAGTATCGTTAATAAAACGATTGTCATTGTCTTGACTAACTCGCGAAAACGTCTTCACTAATTAATTATTTATTAAAGCCTGGTTTCCATATAGGCGACTCAGTCGGCGACTGGACTGGTTCCAGTCACAAGTCGCCAACAACGGTTTGAAAGTCGCCGACAACAGGTTGTTATTAGGAAACCATTTTGAAATTAGCTGCAAAGTACATTAGCTGTCGGCGATGAGGCAGACAGGCAATATTTTGTGTTTCCATATCGTTGCTACACTGCAACTAGTTGGCGACTGTTGTTCAGTTCAACTGTTACGACTATATGGAAACCTGCAGGCTTAAGTCTTCGCTACATCTCGAGATGGACAAACAAGGTTTTGATGCTGAGTTCATTTCAGCTTTAAATGCGCAACAGAACGAGCCAAACAGGTTTTCAGCCCGCTTTGCCGGAAAAGGTGAAATTTTCAACTCGCCTAACCGAGTTGGCCCAGCAAGGTGGGCCAGTTCGGTCGCCATGTCATCGAAATTTTGAAACAAGAGACAATAAATATACAAAGCAGGCCAGCCAACTCGATTAACCGGCCAACTCGTCTAATGTGATCGCCCCCTTAAAGACTCACAAATCTAATGTTGTTGTAAATATAATCAACGAGAGAACACCAAAGACAAATTTATTAAAATGTCATCATGTTTTCATTCCGTATTTGAGAGTGCATTATTAACGTAGGACTAATTAACCATTTCACCAGCTGACCTGGGTCATTTTAGTGGCACCCAATGGAAAGACAATATTTTGACAAGCTTCGTTCGATAGTGATGTAGTCAGTACAAGTTTGTGCGTCAGTCGGTTGAAGCATGGTTGAAGTGAGCTTACACCCCTCCTGTAAAATTTTCTGAGTATGGCCCTGTCTTTCAAAACGTGCGCATAGGCTTGCACTTCGGGCAGAACCACGAACCCTTTGGTGGATATTTCAAACCGACACATCGAATGTGAAACCAACAATAGTCTAATTGTAAAAAGCATAACAAAAGTTTGAATTTAATAGTAGGATCTCCTTTTTCGTCAGCTTTTTCATCTGAAGCGTCTGATCATGCTTAATCGATTAGTTCCCAGACTCTACAAGTGTTAAATCCAGGCTACCAAAAGATCGATGTTTGTTAAAACCTTGTATTTTCCCCAGCAAAGTCCTGTTAAAACCACGCATAGTGCCAGGATCAAGGGTTCAATGTTTTAATTGACCAATGCACATTACGAATAGAAGCTGCTACTACGTTGTTTTTCTACTTTCTTACAAACAGTTTGTGGCCAAATCACAGCGTCTAACACCTCAACTGCAAAATCTCTTGTATAACAAGGCCTCTAGCATAAATGATTTTTTTATTTGATAGCGATGCTGCTTGCCACATATCCTATTTTAGAAAAGACGGTGCGTAAATTTTCCGTTTCAAATGTTACCTTATCAAACAGGATGACAGTTACAGCTAGATACCCCATGCATAATTTCAGTTTGTTTATTTGAAGAATGCATTCATTTTCACAATAATTGAAATGAACAGTTGCTGTTAACATGTTCTAAGGATTTGTTGTGAAGGAAAATTTCGAGTGTTGGAATATATATGGTGCCTGGCATGGTGCCTAATTAACAACAGCGTTTCAAGTGCGTAACATTAGGTTGTATATTTTAGGCCCGTTTCAAACGTTGAACTTTTCATGTGTCGAATCTTATCAATCTAATGTAATTGTTCAAGCTCATTTGCATTAAGTTCGACACATCACTAAAAGTTTGACTAATGAAACGAGCCTTACATTTAGAGAACCATCCAGAATTATCTTCCAATATCCTAATAGGAATCGATCTTTATGAAACGGACAAGTATTTTTGGTTTTCAAAATGTTAGCTAATGAAATTTTCGATTAAAATGTTGACTTGTGATATTTATTTTTAAATTACGGTTCCACCTGGTACCTCAATTGCTATAATTACAAAATATTGTTAACTCGCTGAACTCGTTTTTCACGCACTTTATGTATAGTTTCAGAGTTTGTTTTTGAAGAAGGCATTTTAATATTGTCTCAAGAATTGAAAGGAAATAGCCGCTGTTATTTTGTAATAGGGTATATGGCAAGGTGCTAGACGCATTAAGAACCAGCGCATATAGCTGAGACGCTTCGAAGTCAAGTGTGTTGCAAATGGATTGTCCAAAATTCGATTTATTTTTAAATGATGCTATCTGCGGCTAAAGTGGAATACACTGAGTATTGGGATTTGGGCTGGGGCTAAAATATAGCAAACGCAAAGTTTAATGTCAAATTGACGGGGAGGAAATTAACACGGAGTGTGGTCCCAAAAACTCTAAAATCCGTCGGTCCGCATCCAAGCTAACCCAACATGTTGCATTAAAAATCGACCTGTGTAATCACCTCCATAGGCGATGTTGTTTTTAACTTTGAAATTGACAAGCTGTTTCCATTGAATGCGATTACACCACGCGTGCCGACTGCCATATCTTAAGATGATGTTTCACTAAGGTCTTGTTATACCATTTCACAAGTTCTTTCAAATGAGAAAAAGTTAATTTATATTGCCATATCCCTTTAAGCAGTTGAAACATCTTGAAAACGAAGAAATATAGGAAAAATTTGTAAAATATCTTTTCTTGCCATTTTATGAATTCTTTAATATTATGAGATGGACTTAATTTGTGTTACCAATATCGTTTAACTATACAACAAGCGTTTTTTAATATTAATACGGTATGAAACAGTGTATGTTGTTCAAATCGGAAAGCAATATTCAACGAACTAAGCAATTTAATCATGCTAAAAAGACGATCATGCAAAAATCTAAACATATGCTGGACAAAATTATTTGTTTTCTCTTCAGTGCTGAACCTTATTGGGTTGGTACCTGTTCAGCAAATGTTCACTGTCATAGCCAATTCGAAACTGAGATTTGAAGTTGGTACAAAGTCTACTATGTCAGAAAACAAATAATTTTGTTTTCGAAATCAAGAGGTCTGTAAAATAATCTGTTACCATGGCAACCATAAGACTTGAACGATGATCTTCAGTTTAGTGGTATGTATCTACATGCAAAGTTTCAAGTAATTTAATTTAATAATCAAAGATATTCACGATTTTCAATATGTTAAAATGTATTAACCATCTTATGACGTCATAGATCATCTCATTTGAATATCACATAAGTCTGAATATCTCAAGAACTAAGTAAAATATGAAAGAACTATAAATTAATATTCTTCATTATTTTAAGAGTTCTTTCAAATAAAACAAACTTAATTTTTGTTGCCAATGTCCTTTAAGCCAGGTTTCTGTCATGACAAATATATCGATCTTTTGAGTGAGAATATAATCACACACAAACGCTGTTTTCTGTGATAGTGACCGGGCATTCCAGAGTGCAAACTTTGGGTGAAACAAGTTAGAAGAGCAGTTTTCTTCTTGTAGATCATATGTTTTAACTGTGATTAAGTTGTTGTAATTTCTTTTGCTTATCAAATCACAATTATTGGGAGTTCTCAAATTATAACAACAAATATTATTTTTACATCGGTTTGTAATCAAAATCGGAATTTTATGGGATTTTAGGTCCTTGTCAGCCAATGGACAAGGCGCAAGTGACTCAGCCACTCCGATGTTTGAGAATAGTCGCCGGCAACAAGGGTGCAAATTCGAGGAGCGACTCGCCGAAAATGGTTTTGCGAACCATTGCGTTGTCTCGGTGGCGAACATAGGCGTACGAGATGGGGGAGCTGTCGGGGCTGCAGCCCCCCAGTTGTCCGAAAAATTAGCTCTATTCGGGCAAAAATGGTCCTGTATTAAATTATTCTAATATTTGAATGGAACTTAATGACATTATAACGGATTCTCATTGAGGGAAATCTGGGATTTCATTGTTGTTCATCGTTTAGCAATGGTTAAAAGTGGCATATGACAAATAAAACCTGCAAAGTGTGAACCTGTCAACAGTTTTGCATGCAAGCAGCTGATAGTACAGTCATAGGCGTACGAGACAGGGCGTTGTCTAAACGTAATCTCGTACATTCAACTTGAATATACCTAATACATTTGGTTTTCTGGCTAATTGCTTTTCCTTCCTTCTCTTCTGCCGTCGTGCAATGCATTCCCAATGCACGTTGCGGGAGAGATATCCACGCGGTCTAAATTTGGAAAATCTGTGTTACTTTAACGGTAATTAAATACTTCGAATCCCGCACACCGCCGCGGCTGAAAACACGAGAAAAGTGCCCTCAAATTGTAGGAAATACACTTTCAGGAAATCAAAAATTTTCTCAGGGTAGCATGCCCCCGGACCCCCCTAATGTACATGTTTCCAATGCATGTTCATATACATTAATGAAAAACGTGCATGTGTAATAATGTTTAAGCTAAACGATGGCATTTCGCGTTATTCAGTAATATGACGTCATCATTAATTCGGGCAAGTTATGCTCAGCCCCCCCTACAAAATTTTGCCCGTACGCCTATGGTGGCGAATCACTTGTTTGCTTCAGTGAATCTGGATGTATTGGCATTTGTAGTCAAACTGTAATATGGTTATTATTACTTACCCTCGACCAGAGTATCCCAACCATTCCTGTAGAGGCTTCTGTTTACTGGACTGATTTATCGCGCCGCACATTTCTCGTCGTACCGACTCAAAGATGTCGGTTTAGATGATTTGATAGAAGGCTTTGTTTTCAATGCCGAGCTTCGATGCTTTGAATTGATTGAGTTTTTGGTCGACTTTGAAGCCACATTATAATGGTCTATTGTTGTTGAAGTACCACACGGCTGATTTAGGAAATTAATTTGCTCAGCATTATGCAACTTCGTCTTGCAATCTTCCAATTTAACTTTAAGTGCTTCAACATTGTCAGTAAGCTCATTGTTCTCTTTTTCCAATCGATAATAAATTTCCGTGTTGTTGACTTCACTAACTTCCCCATTATATGAACAACCAACTTGTTGAATAACATCTTGAATAATGGCTATTTCAGCATGAATCAGATCAATCGCCTGGGTGTTAGAACGAATACCACTTGAACTTTTAGCTTCCATAATCACCATATCCAACTTTATGCCCTTGACTTCAGTCGATAGTTCGCTATAATTATTCGATGAATATGGGACTACAGTTTGAATACCCCATTATCACTCGTGTTTTCTCATCGGGGCGTAGTTTACTAAAGAAGCCACAATGTCAGAGTTTATTCGTTGTTGCAGATATTTGGTCGATATCCAGCTTAAGTTCGGCCATTTGCGCCAAGAGTCGATCACATGGTCTTTGTCCATCGATGTGACAGTTGTTATAATTTGGCATAGAGGCATCCAGGTCGCAGCCATTATTTTGATCATTCGCTATTTCCTTGTTTTTAAGTACGTTAATTACCTGATCTTTTACTGTGTTTCCCAACTGGCCTTGAAGCAACAGCGATTTCTTATTCTCATACCACGTAATGGTTATCATGTCATTTCGAAACGATTTTGCACTACCGCCAGGTGAGCTCCATTTACCATCGTCACCAAAGAACAAGGAAAACAAACAAGGAAACTGAGAACAAGGAGTTTTAAACTCTCCAGATTGCCCAGCCATTTTACTTTCCCATCTGCTTTGTACTCTAGGTACTCTTTTCGTACTTTAATAGTATATTAAAGAAACGTATTGTAGAGTTTCGTTAGAGCTACCAGAAGCACAACCGTTCGCCATAGTTAATGCAATAATAATGGCGATTTACAAATACATGATTAGAAAAGCTCTAGGTTGTTTCGAAAAAATAAGATCATATCCTGTGCCATTGGCAAGATTGGAAGATGGACTTCGTCGTTGATAATATAGGTATTTTCTTCGTCCTGGTCCACTACATTCATTAATACATGAAGGACACACGAAAGTCTACAGGATAATGCAATGGCAATATATATATACGTGAGTACATCATGGCTCAAAAGCAATTTAGTAATGTAAGTAAAAAGTAGTTACTAGCAAATCCCTGTGTTGGATACTCATTGAGCTTATCGCACCAAGCTTCCACCTGTTCATGGAGCAGGTGAGGTTTGATTGAACACATCAAGATTTCAGTCCAGTCATTCAACGATTTTGAGTTTTGTATGGTCGAAAGTGTTCGTGCAGTGCGGGTTCGTGCGGTGCGGTGTTTGCGTCTGAGCGTGATTTTGTCGTGTTTGTGGGAATAAACTCGTTGTTCGTGAAGATTGTAAGGATGTTGTGTACACCACAATATGCTAAATGTCAATGTGCCCCCCAGTCAAAAGGACTGCTTTGTGACCTTTTTGCTGTTCTTGATGGATGGCATTGGTAGGTTTAAATCAGCGTGTTGTTGCTCAAGTTCGTTATTCAATAAACCTAATTTGTTGTTCATGCAGGTGCCTATATAGTGTAAGATGCAAAAAAACATGTAGTGCTACTGTATTAGATGGATAGTTGATAAAATAACCAACATTTTGAAACGTAGTGCCATTTTTTATCTACATTTATAATGTCATTGATAATTCCAAAATAAAAGGGTGCAATGTAATTAGCCATGGTACTTTGACAGACGTATGTACAGAGTGTGCAGTAAGAATAGCAGGTGCACGTGTGCTTGTGGAGACCATATATGTTTGTGAAACAAATGAAATTGGTTGGCTTGGGATTTCATCTATAGATGTGCTGGTGCTTGGTAGTCATTCTTCAGTGGTAGTGGTTTGGGATGGTGATTATCTGTGAATGGTAGAGGTCCATCCATGGTTGTGATTGTGATCTTTTTCTCACTTAACAGCATCTTCAACCTTTACAATTTAAAAACTATAATTTAGTCTGTATATATAAATCATAATTAGCTCATCAAAATGGAAAAAAGATGTTCTTTTCCTCTTGGATAAATTTGTCGTTTTATCAAATAGCAGTTTATAAGCAAGTAGAATACAGTAGATAATGATGTTTCTTTACAAACACAAAATGTCGCGTTCATAATAATCGTTCTTTCTCCTTTATAATCCGTACGAGTTAGCGCAAATGCGGAAGAAACATACTTCAAGAAGACATGCGAATCCAAGATACATGTGACAGAGAAGATTGGAAAGTTTGTAAATCGCACAGGCAACATTTCGTTTACACTGCGAAAACTTGCGTTACCTTTAATATTGACTGCTCGAAGTGTAATACGCAATTTTGATCAATTTATAAATTGCGAGGGCAGGTAAAGGCAAGCAAACTTTCCAGTCTGGTCAGATTAACTCAGCTGGTGAACCTCGTTCACAGCACGTTTAACTTTCAAACGGTGTCCTGACTTCGGCAAACGGTTTGGAACTGATCTACATCATCCAACATATCCAAAAGTGTACTGCCATCCATACAGTTCAATAAAGTATAGAAAGTAACAAGTATAATTTTTATATTTATTTAACTTACAATTCCATGCACGGCGTTATGCACTTAGCTGATAGCACATCAAACTTTTTCAGGAATCTCTTTTGCCTAACCGAAACTGCACTGTACATGGTCAAAGTTACCACAAGTATCTTTTAAGAGAGTACATGGATATTTTGTGTCAGTAAACCAGAGTAACTTGGCTAAAAGGATAACTTACATTGGTAAAGTTATCTACACTAGGTACAGGTATAGTAGTTTGCATGTGGTTAGTCCCCTTAGAAATATTTATCTTTTGGGAAAATATGGGGCAAAAAAACATTGTTGCTAATTAATAGTACAGCAGCATAAATAGGCTGTTATACTTTGTTTTAACAGGCCTTATGGTAGTACATTATATTGATTTGGATTAGTATTTATGATTGCAAGGGTTGTAGTATTAGGGTCACTTTTCGGAATTTGACCGCATTACACGATCAAACCTGTCTGGTTTAAACTTGTTTAGATATGCATACCAGCATATCCTCATCTATAGATCGTTAAGCATCAGGATAATGCAAAATTGCACATGCAATAGCCTAAAATTCAAGATAATTTAGAACCCTACACGAGTTAGTTAAGACTAATCCTAGGTTAAAATTTAATCGGCTGTTTATTTTGGTATGTTCTAGTTAACAATTTAAGTTTAAACCTTCTAGAACAAATCATTGTCAAATTTCTACGACATCTAAAAAGAAAACTTTAAACATAAGAATGTGAGTCTTTATAATTCCGCCCGCATGTTTATTAATTCCCGATCCCCATACAATAATACTTACAACTGTCTAAATCCTCAATGAAGGTATTTAGGAGCTGCGATCTTGCTATTTTTAGGCAGCTTTCATGCCCAGTTTCCTTGCCAAAAATGGTGTGAAAAATAGAATTTGCTCCAGGAATGTCATCGACAACTTTTTGATCGATTGAAACCATACATGTCCAATACTGTCCACTTCATACGAATGGAAAATGTACATTGACGAGTCGTTAATTCCTACAGATCGTATATCAATGAACACAACTTGACATTTCATTATATAGTACGTCACTATATATACATATTAACATCAAGCTGTGCTCATCGTCAACAAGGGACAGCATATACACCAACGAATCGTGCGACTTGTATCATTCGTACGGGTCGCAACACTAAACTTCATGACTCGTCAATTAATTAAATACATCGTGTGCTGGCAACTCTGTGGCTTCTTTTCCCCAGAGTCAAATAGCTTCCAAGGCTGTGCGAGTATGTTTTGGCGGGGATTGCAGGGAAGTATAGGCATTGTTTTTCCAATAGACCTCAATATGTTGAATGTGTGATGGTTTGTCTTCCTGATATAATATGAAATGCAGTGTCCGCAGACATCAATTATTGGTTCTATTTTTTTATTAATATAAATGATATTTGCAATCCTGGAAGCTTCTTGAATTGGTTTTATTTAACTTATTCTTTAGTCATAAAGATTTAAATTATCTGGCAACCACTATTAGTTCTGAATTGAATAAGTTGTCTATCTGGTTCCAGGCAAATAGATTATCTATCAAAATAAAATTATATTGTGTTCAAACCAAGACAGGAGGCAATTGCTTGGTTTGAAATTATAGTATTGATCAAGCGAATGAAGTGGTATTTTTAGGTGTAATACTCGATGAACACTTATCTTATCAAACTATCCTATCAAGGACTAGTCGGTTGGAACACTTTGCCAGATGAGCTAAAAATGCCTTCCTCTTTCAAATTTTTCAGAATGAAACTTAAAAAGTTGATGGATATTTTAACGGAAAGATGAACTGCTTAAGTTTATTTTAATTTACTGTATTTTTGATCAGTGTATTATTAATTGTATACCGTAACTGTATTTTATAGGTTGTTTTGCTTTGTTATCGTATATATTTTTAATGACGCAGGGCTCCTCTGAAAACCACTTCTGTGAGGGGGACACCCTGATTAAAGATTGCTATAATAATAATAATACTTATATTGGAAATCTCATATTTCACATATTAGTAAAATTTCTAAATCAATAGGAATTATATATAAGTCCAGTTTTTGCCTTTCTAAACCCTCCCTGTGCATTTTGTATTATTCATTAGTCTATCCTTATCTAGAGTATTGTGCTACTGTTTGGCGCTCAACATATCCATCAAAAGCGTGCAGTGTAATGTATCAATAAGACGGCATACGATGCATATACTGACCCGATATTTAAGGAAGAAAATATTTTGAAATTTAATATTTTCCTAATAAATTTAGGCAAGTTTAGTATTACGTTTAGTACCTAATAGTGTTGATTTTTTTGTTTGCGTCAATCAGATACACCACTATAATACACAAACTTCTAAATTATGTTCCATTCCTTTTTGCAGAACTAAAATTAGACAGTTTTTGGCAAGCTATCAGGGTCCTAAATTATTTAATATGTTGAGCCCAGATATTTGTGAGGCCTATTCTCTTCTCTCATTGCAAAATAGTTTTTTTTAAACAATGTTTATTCTCAGTTCTTTGACTTCTTAATATTTTTATAATATTTGACTGATCAAATTACTTTTATTGACTTGTTTCTTTTTGACTTGTCACTGTTCTTCCAATTTTCTGATACCACACTATGTAATATATTTATTCTTATACAACCACTGTAATGAGGTAGCCCAATATTTTGTAAGCCTTTGCTTAATGCTTCCCTACGTTGCTCAAATATTCGACAAATTCTCCCACTTGTGCTGGCTCATTATTGGCAGCGGTATGATTTTATAAATTCTGCCAGTAGCAATGGTGGCCAGCACAATTTGAACTTTGAAACTTAATATTACAATTAACCAACGTTATATGAATTCGATAACTAAAAAGGTGTTTGCTAATCACTCGAAGCTTTATAGTAGTGTATTATAAAAGGCTGACTAGACAGCCGGCTATTTAGTCACACCGTACGTACTAAATGACTGGCAGTCTTTAAAATATCTAATCTTGACCCAAATGTTATAAAATCCTGACCCTAGAAGAAAAACACTCTTAAGAAACCTAACCTACAGTAGTAGTAGTGAACATAAGTCAACATAACTATGTTAATATGTATGTATATACAGTAGCTGTTGCATTAATCTAATATTTTACATTTAGGTATCCAATCACTATAACCAGTCTCTGCAAGGAACTGTAAAAATTGTTCAAGAAGAAAAAAGTCAACCCGGTATTCTCAAAGTAATTGAAGGTTGTTTGAGTGGGAGTGGAAATCGCTTCAAGTTATCCACAGATGAATATGATTGGGCATGTGGGATGTGCTTCTTTCAGAGTATAAAAATAAATCAACATTAGTAAAGCATGTGAAAAAAAGAGTTTTTGGAAAGAATATGGAAAGAAAAGAAGGTAAAAAGAGAAAGATTAGAGAGTATAACAAGAAATACTATCTAGAAAGAAAAGTAGAAAGGCTTGCAATGCCAGTTTCTTCAGCAACAACTGTGTGTACTTCATATGAGCTTTCCAATCCAATGATTCTGAGAGTTCCAATGATGAATTATTGGTAGAGAGCAGTGAGGAAAATGTCTGTAAATTAAAATTCAGGTGTAGGATGTGATGAAAGAGTCTCCTATGCCAGTGATCCTTGCAGGTTAATTGGCTTTAATGCCCTGGATGAGCAAAATATATTTGAGGAAAAGGAGTTTTATCTTTACAAGATATCCAAACATCCATTGCACATTGACTACAGGTTGGAAAAGGAGACCTTTCTCAGACATCGATGGTGCCCAGATAACCAATGCAAGGTCATATTGCATGGTAAAGGTAGTCGAAGTCGATGCTATGACTTACCATTTACTATGAAATGATACATATCGGTGCTCTATCCATCAAAGAAGCTAGTTGTCATTTCACAAGGTTATTCAATACAAATACAAATCTTACAGCTTCTGGTGACTCGATTACTGACATTGAAATTGCAGTAAATTCTGATTTAGAAAACCTTAAAAAATGGTTGATGGCCAATAAACTCAGCTTAAATGTAGCTAAAACTGAATTTATGTTGATTGGCTCAAAACCAAAGATAAAAAGTACTTTAAATGCTCCCCCAAATATTGTCATTGAAAATAAACCAATTAAACAAGTTTATGAATGCAAAACGCTTGGAATAACAATTGACCAGCATTTATCTTGGAAGAGTAATACTGAAAATATTTGCAAAAAAATAACAGCAGGAATCTCTGCCCTCCGTCGTGTCAAACCTTTTGTTGATGAAGATACACTTATCTCCATATATAATGCTATCGTTCGCCCATACTTCGATTATTGTTGTGAAGTGTGGGATGTGTTTGGCGAAACACAATCAAAAAGACTTCAAAAACTACAAAATAGAGCTGCTCGAATTATCACAAACATGAGCAATGATATAGATCATTCTATTGCTTTACATGCCCTGGGCTGGGAGCCACTTAAAATGATGAGAAAAAGGGTAAAAGCAAAAATGATGTATAAAATTTTAAACAAAATGGGTCCCGAGTCACTCACTGACCTTTTTACTTATAAAAGTGAGGTGACAAACTATCAACTTCGGGACATTTCAAGTAGTCTTTGTTTACCACAACCACGCACCAACAATATGAAAAACAGTTTCATGTATGACGGTGCTCACCTATGGAACTCTATTCCAAACGAAATCAGGGAGAGTAAATCCCTTTCTTGTTTTAAAAAGAAAATTGCTACTCACATTTTTCAATCGTGACAAAAACAAACATTGTATTAGTAAACACTGTAAATAGTTACTTATTCATAAATTTTATTACTTTTTCTATATCTCATATTTTGTAAATATTTTGAATATTGCTATGTTGCTTGTTGGACACCATAACTGTGCCTCATATTTTGTAAATAACATTAACTATTGTATTCCTATTTTTTTACACGCCCCCTGTGGAAATCAGCTTCGGTTGACGGGGTCAGCGTGGTTAAATAAAGTTATTCTATCTATCTATTCAGTCGGTTGGATTCTGGAAAATAAGTTTCTGTCTCATGTCATTTGCCTTGATAAAATGTATGATTTTGTTTGTGAAAGTAATATATTGTGTTCTGTGTGCATAATGTTTAATTTATTTATTATCGATCAACCATGTCTATCTACAATCATTTTCAAAAGCGTTGGGACACTCACAAGGTTTTTGACTCATTTCATCTTTTCTGTGCTCCCCGGGCCCCTGATCAATGTTGTACGCCATATCTACTACGAATTTCGTCGAAATGATAACTTGTTTCTCTAGACAACATTGTAAAGGGAGGGGGAGGGAAAGTAGCCCCATTGTCAAATAGATGATGTAGATCAAGTATATAATAGAAAATCTCAGGTGTCCCAACGACTTTTGAAATTGATTGTCCAAATTTCCAGGCCCTAACATAAAAAATATTCTTCTAATAATAAAGACTTCACATTCACGATGGTTGTGGAAAGTTAATACGTTTATAGAGGAGAAGAATTATCAGCTTCAAGGTACTATCATTTCACAAATTCAATAGTACTTAAAACGGGGGGTTGTGTAATAATATCTCGCAATAATTTCATGAGGAATATGGGCGTTTTAAGCTAACACATACAAGTCTAAATTCCTAAAAATCCGGAATATCATTGATAATCATGAAGGAATATCTGATTAAATCAAGATATACATTCTCTTTCAAGCGTGTGCAATAATCTTAGAGTCATGATGACGTAAAGGTGTGCATTTTGAACGTAATTGTAAACATCGCATGCGTCTGATTTGTCCTATGGAAATTCTACAGGGAAATTAAGTGTCTGGGATTCCATTTTTTGCAAGCACGAAAAAAGGAGGTACTTGTTAGGAATACATTTATTGGTTTGAATATAAGATATAGTTATCGAGCATGAAACAGATCTACTCGTTGTTTTTAATAAACCTAAGAACACACAGGTCACGTGACTGTGGGAACCTTAACACAACAAGTCTAGTGAGAGTTTCTAGTTTGATCATTATCGTAACATCCTCCCACCGAACAAGAAGACTGCTGGGTTCAGTTCTTCCAAAAGTTTTAATCACCGTCTATAAATATCACCGTCTATAAATATTTTTGGAGGTCGCACTGCCAACCCGAGCGTGTGGTGATCGGTATGCTAGGCACAACATGTTCTGCTCCAATGTTTTTATGGAGTTCAGGAGTAGGTGCAGATTTACAAATGGCTTCACAAAGGTTTGTTGAGGGTGCTATCATAGTGGGTTGTTGTAGCTCTCTAGTTGTTTCCTTAAGTTGGATTCCATATTCATTGGATGTAGAGGTTTCAGATTCAGGCTTCTGTTTACTCGTACAGTTCGTCTTTGGTGGTTGTTCAATGGTTTTCTTAAGATGTACTCTATTTCTCCTGTATGTCCGATTCTCAGTTTCAACCTCGTAGGATCTCCCATCTAGTCGTTTGGTGATCATTCCCTTCTTCCACGTTTCCTGTCCTCATAGACGAATTTTCATATTTTTTACTGGGGTGGTGCCATAAATTTTAGGGGGGTGAGCAGGTGAGGTAAGACAAAGCGTCACCAAACCAAGGTGAGGTCTAGACAGTTAGACTCTAGGGGTAGAGCCGCAAGGAGGAGGCTAGAGAGTAGAAAACAAAGTACCCCAGGAAAAATTTGAAAAAATCAAGATTTCTAGCCTCGCAAAAAACTAAGTTTTTTTGAAGTTGTCAAATCAATGAATTTGGCATTTCCGTTGAGAGAGTTAAAATTAAATGAACCTGTAAAGTGTAAACCCAACACAAAATACGGGTTTAGTGGTTTACTTTTATAAAATCATTGTGTTGTACTGTTGTTTGAATCCGAGTACAATTTATGGCGCGCTACTCGAATACTAATTCTAAAGACCTTCAAAAGGTTTCTAAGATCAATAATCAAGTTTTCGTCCATTTTTTACTTTATCTTAAATGCAGTCTCAATTCTCAAAGCGTCTCTTGGTTATCAGCTATATTGTGAGGCGAGTACATTATTCGATCCTGCATAAAAAGCTAGTAAAATCTCTATTCAGAGGAGAAATTTCATGAGGCTGCGAAAAATCGAAAATATCTATTGGCAATTGAAATTCATAAATTTTACATGTGTTAAACGGCTTAAACCACGGGTTACGTCGAGGGTTACTTAAAACGCGCATGATTTTCATTGACCAAATGACCATAGGGCAAAGGTGCCTTGTGCGCATCTTCTTTGCGCATAACAAAAACGTGTCGGAAATCGCTCGGTTGCTATAATCCGCCATTACGAGAGGAGATCGTATCGTTCAGAATTCTTTAATTTTCTCGTTTCTTTACGTTATATTTTGTGTTAAACTTTGTAAAGCAATACTTATTATCAACTTCAAAAGCAAAGGGCTATGCGAAGGATGATCTAAGCTGAGGTAATAGAGTTTTAAAGCTTTATATTGCTCCAATAAACCAGGAGCGATTAGTTTCAGAGTGTTACGTTTATTTTTTATCATCAGCACTCTGCACGTTCGAGTGGACTATTTAGTTATTATGCCGAAAATTGGGGGGGTTGAAAATTTTTTTGGAGGGGTGAACAGTTTGTTTGGGGGGGTGAAAACTGATATTTGGGGGGGGGGGGTGGCACCCCCCTGCACCCCCAGAAAATCCGTCTATGGTTAGAACTCCGTAGGTAAATTTTATTATTGAAGATTAAAGATATTTTTCGATAAATGCATAGGCAGTCAAAATCTTGTTTTTGTTTCTTGTATAATTTGTTTGTGTTGGAAAGTTTGCACCGTTTATCAGCAATCACACAATCACTATAATTCTTGGTTGGTTTTGATATATATTTACTCACTCACAATCACAATAACAATCACAGTATATGATGCTCATGATGTGCCTTCGATCAAATGTCTCTACTCACTCTCTAATTATTGTCTCGCTCTTCGATTATAATGAAATTCTAAACTAATCTTAATTAACCCAATTTGCAATGTCAACACCAGTCTCCGACATTTGAAAATGTTTTCCAAGATTGCAAGTGAAAACAATTGTATGTATATAACCCAACGTGAAACATCAATTAAGCCCCCACACTCTACAATTAATGGAATACACATTGATTGGTGCATTAATAGTTTCCTAAACTTTCAGCTTGATAACAATAATTCATTTTATAGTATTCTCTTTACTGTTGGTTTCATCTGAGGATGGGAATTGTCAAAGAAAAATATCCACCAAACCTTAACTTGTATATTTTGGTCAGCGGAGAGAAGTTATTATTTGGCAGTGAGCATGCTTGGAAGCAAACGACGGTAACCCCCACTTCCCTCTAAAAATGCTGATATCGAAGGGTGAAATCTCTAGCACAACACATGAAAACAAATATACTAATTAAGGAAAAAGGCAGCACAGATTCAAACCAATTAAGTTTGTGCAAAAATCAATCGTTTTATTAAGAAGATACCTTAGTTATTACAGCAAAATTGAGTTGATAAGGTTTAGAATTGAAGGATTAAAATAATTTTTTGTTTTGTTATAATTTTAATCTATTTACATTCAATGTTAGTTAAAGTGATAAAAATTGTTAAAACTTAATCTAATATGTACAAAACCTTAATTAGAATAAAATTTATTATAACGTTTAGCAGTGGAATTTTTAAATGAGATTTTATGGAGTAAGTTAGACAATTGGTGCGAGTTTCCTAAAATTGAACTAAATAAATTGTCACAGAGCTGAGATGGCTGTTCTGAGAGTGTATTTAAGCCAGATAATCCAAGACCTTTATTGTATGATGTCTCGTATCCAGACCTGCCAACCTCTGAAGCAACCTCGTACCCAGGGTTTTGAAGTACAGAAATCGTAATATTTAAATTGTTTGCCTAAAAAATCTGGAGATTTTATAAAAAATCTGGAGATTTTTGCAAGACATCATGAAAGGTAAACAAATGTGTTCGTTTGTTGGTAGCCATTTTTGTTTTAACCATGTACCCAGGGATATTTGTAAGGGGCTTCGGCTTGGAAATAATGCACTAGTCAATTGAAACCCCGACCCCCAGGATAGGGCGGGGAATTAAACATTTTTACATGTTAAAGGTATTTTCCCTGCCACCGGAATATTGGCTGTTATAGTTCCCGCCCCTATGGCCCCGGTACTTTAAAATTTCCAATGACTGAAGCAAATTGTGAAGGTTATAAGGAGTCAATTGTTATTTGCAGTTTAAGGAATTTATTGTATACAATAGTAAACAATGTTGTTTCAACTTTGCTATGTAGATGTTGGATCAACGGCAATTCAACAACGTGAAGAAAATGTTTTTGACTTTGTTCTTCGTTAGCGAGTATTTTTTATCACTATTATCAAATAATTAATTCACAGGCAATGAAGACGGGCCCAAAACTTTATCTTCACATAATCCCCGACAGTTTACTGAGAAAGTGTTGTGAAAATAAAGCTGCAAAACCTAATTAACCATGTTAAAAATATCATTAGATACACATCGATTTATTATGGGGAAAAATTAAAACATTTCTTCGTAACAAAATCAGCTGGGTGGCAAAAGCGTCTGTGGAAAAATACAACTCTGTTTGTATTTCACAATGATTTTTCATCGATATATATTGCAAAATACCGCCGAATTAATATTCTTTTATATGCATATTAATTGGCCTTTATGAATTCGTTTTCATGTACGAAATTTAAAAGAATTCTTACTCTAAAACGAATTTAGAAAGGCCAATTTATATGCATACAAACATTTTTTAATTGGCGGCCATATTTGAATAAGGTCTATGCAAATGATGCCATGCATGGGTAAGTAAACGTTTTACTCACCTCGTATATACACACATTGAGCAACATAAAATTGACATCAAATCAACGTTGCATGTTTAATGACGTCCTTGGACGTCATATATTAAAGGGCAACGTTGATTCAATTTGCGTTTCTAAAATGTTTTTGCGCCATTTCATTTAACGACGTTGTTTCAACGTTGTAATATCAACATCGAAAAGTAACATCGTTTCAACGTTCAATCAACCAAGCTTTACCAACTGGGATAAAACAAAAAGTAGGCAAATAATATGTGATCGTCAAAACAGCAATTGTGTGGTTTGGCAAGGCCAAATTTTTCGCATGGAATCTGGGAATAATATACTTCATCAGGTATAGTTTTTGCAAGAGTATAATTTTGTTTCAACTAATAATATATGCTAGTGCTAGACAATTATGTGATGTTAAAAGTCTTTCAAATATCTTGCAAGACCTCTGCACAGCAAAAGTCTAGCAATTGTCTGTCAAAATCTGAAGGAAAAGTCTGGAGAAGATATATAATTATTGAGGAGTTAAAGTCTTAACTGGTCGCGAAGGGCCTTGAGTAGATCTATCGCATCGATCGCTGAAGCTGCAGCGCTGTATGTATATATCAAAATAGGTAACAAAACACCAATTTTTTATATAACTTCAAGATCCACCCTGTCAAAAATAAAACGTCCGTCGTCAAATAAAAAGCGATCTGCGCTTATATGATCTGCGCTTATATGATCTGCGCTTATATGATCTGCGCTTATATGATCTGCGCTTATATGATCTGCGCTTATATGATCTGCGCTTATATGATCTGCGCTTATATGATCTGCGCTTATATGATCTGCGCTTATATGATCTGCGCTTATATGATCTGCGCTTATATGATCTGCGCTTATATGATCTGCGCTTATATGATCTGCGCTTATATGATCTGCGCTTATATGATCTGCGCTTATATGATCTGCGCTTATATGATCTGCGCTTATGATCTGCGCTTATGGTCTACGCTTTGTCAGTCATAGCGCGCCTTAACGCGAAAAGTCATTCCGAGTATGTTTTTCGACTCGTAATCCCTCTGCCCTGCCTCCGCTTATCATTAACGGATGTAATATTTCTGTCGTGCCTCACGCTAAATTACTTGGATTAATCATTTCCGATGACCTCAAGTGGACCCTTCATGTCGATTACATCTGCAAGAAAGCTGCAAAGCGTCTTTATGCCTTGCGATTACTGAAAAGTGCGAGTGTTTACCACATGCATTAGACCAATCCTTGAATACTCATGCGAAGTATGGCATTACTGTCTGCCCCAATACTTAAACGACCAAATTGAAAGGATTCAACGCAGGGGCCTTACTATTAATCTTCCCAGATTGTTGCTATGATAACGCAATGACTGTCGCTGGAGTGGTGACGTTGTTTTTACGGAGAGAGTTGATCTGCAAGAGATCCTTCGAGCGAATGCGTATTGATATTATACACAAATTACATTCCCTTGTTCCACCAAACCATGATACAGAATACTCCCTTCATGGTGGAAATAATAAACTTTTAATACCTAGGTGTAGAACTGATAGATTTGCAAATAGTTTTATAATTGCTAGTAGTAAAGCTTTTAATGTTAGTAACTCATAATATAATTTTTCATGTTATTATCATTATTATTATTCTAACGTTGTATTCTGATATTTTACTCTTTTTCATCTTGTAAACCGATGTAATTCAGTCTTTGACTGCAAATTTGGTCTTTTAATAAAATACAAATTAAACATATGCATCTAGGGTAACGATATAAATGAAATTACCATGTATAAATTTAAAGTAATGTTTAGGACGTTTTGCCTACAGGTTCTGACTTTCTCCTACGGGAATTTATAATTTTGTTTGGTAAATTATATCCTGCTTCATCCAATTAACACGTTTCCTGAACAATTAAACTTTTTCCATAGACACTGCATGATACTATTAATTTGACGATTTATTTTCTCGTTATTTCTTTTTGCTATTTCGGGAATTTTATTGATTCAAACTGATTTGACTAGACTAAATGTTAAACACAGAGAGTACGGATAAATTATATAAGAGCGTGTTTTTTTGATAACGATTAGGTTTAACCACGGTTAATGGTTTAACAATTAACTGACAAAACACTAAGTAAGCTATGCACCCAATAATTAAAATTCTTTCCATACACATTGGCGGCGAGATTAAAACTAAAATTTACGCCAGCGTGAGCAGACCGAGTCGACGACAACAGACTTAACAGAGATAAAGTTGGAGGCTATATGTAATACCAGGACCCATGTCAAACTGGGTGGGGAATTAAGAAAATATCATATTTTGTGGACTGGGGTGACTTTTATTATTAATATGTTAGTAAATTATATATTAACTATGGTTTGTTATGATCGTGGCGAGTGATTTTCCGGGCGGAAAGCGTAAACGTAGAAGAAATGAAGCTCGAAATGAAGAGCCCAGCTCAAAACTTTTAAATGAAGAGCCATATATAAACATAAGACTAAACAATATAAATCGACGTTTCGTTAATTAACACTAGTAACATTACAAATGGGTAACCACAGAAATATTTCTTGCTCTAGCCACTAATTAGAGTATATGATTAGAAATCCCTTCAGCAAATAGCCCGAAATCGACATAGACCATCTGGAGAACAACTTCAAAGTTCAACAGAGCGAAGTTTTAATGAAAATATCATTGTTTGGAAGCATCTTTACTCCAACATAGTCGCGTTACTTGGCGTGATGAAATGCGAAGCTCGGGCGGTTTGCGGCCATATAAATAATCTGTTTAACCTAGCATGTAGAGTCTGCACGCAGGCTAGTTTAACCAAGCCACATTCAGTGATTCGCGGGCCGGCTGTCTATTTTTCTCGATTTCAATGAGTTTCTCAATGGTGATTCACTCGATCCTAGCTCAAATACGTCGTGTGGACGTGGTGTATACGGTCTCCGACTCCCCATATTTACAAAACACAATAAACTGACGGATATCACAGCTGTCGACCTGTCACGAAAATCTTTATATTGGCGGCATAAAATCAGACGCAGCACGCGTATTGCATTTATGTTGACCAGAAATTTCAAAATGTCATACAGCCAAAAAATGGACTTCGTTTATATTAAATATGTAGTTTATAATGCTAGGCGACGCGTTTAGGACTATTTATGATAAATACGAACGGCTCGCAAGCCTGCACTGCAGGCGTCTTTTGGAGAAGTTGGAATGTTGGATAGTCCGTATACGCGACGCCAAGCAAAGAAGCCAGGAGCAAAATAAACTTTGCTGTGACATGCGACTCGACCTCTGAGTACGTACGAGGTTGGCACAGTTTAAACAATGATATTTTCATTAAAAATTCGCTCTGTTGAACTTGGAAGTTGTTCTCCAGATCGGCCTTGTGCAAATGGTCTTTTTCGATTTCGAATTTTCGGGCTATTTGCTGAAGGGATTTCTAATCATATACTCTTTGAGCCTGAAATATTTCTGTGGTTACCCATTTGTAATGTTACTAGTGTTAATTAACGAAACGTCGATTTATATTGTTTATTCTTATGTTTATGGCTCTTCATTTAAAAGTTTTGAGCTGGACCTTCATTTATTCTACGTTTACGCTTTCCGCCCGGAAAATCACTCGCCACGATCATAATAAACCATAGTTAATATAATTTACTGACATAACCATATAACTAAGTTTCTTATTACAACCCAGTACAATAAAATATCACCCGCCGCCCAGTATGTCATGGGTCCTGGTTTTACATATAGCCGTATTTATGTATATATGATAGAAAACATTGTTCATTTATTTGCAAAAGCAAGCAAGTCAGTGTCTCGTTCAAACTAAACAGCCTTTGCCCTGTAGTGCATATATCTTATCGCAGACCAACAGATTTCCTGAATGAAGAATGGTATGCCTTGACTCATCAATTAAATTTTCTCTTAGATCGCCATAAAGACAGCGCATGCATTGTAGTATTATATATAAAACTACGTATTTTACGGATATACCAATCCAATTCCGATGACACTGTACGAGTGTACGTTCTGTATCCGCCATGAACGAAGAACCACTGCATCTGATAAGATGAAGTACATTTCGAATTCGCTTTCCGATTGCGTTATTCGATTTCGAATTATGTTACAGTATTCGCTTTCTGATTATGTTATTCGATTTCGAATTATATAATATATAAATTCGAAATCTAATTTTGACCCTAATAACCCTTCATAGTTCTGAGCAAGTGGATTGGCTGCAACCCTCGCGACCACCAATTTAGAACAACCAATCATAGAAGGCGTTCCGAGCGCTGTGAGTCTACTGATTTGAAGACATGCCAGGGACTAACTCTGCGTTTTTTGGTTGTGGCACCAGCAGAAATCACGGAATTTCCCGGTTTAAAATCCCTTCTGTTCGCGCATACGACGCTGAACATATGTTACATACAGCGACATTGAAAAGAAAAACTCGACAGGAATGGGAACCGGAGTTCAAAAAACATATCGAAGCTGACGATATTTCTATTTGCGAGCTTCATTTTAAGCCAGAATGCATCTTAAAAAGGGGCGACGAACTCTAGAGCCAGTGTTGAAGAAACAAAATATTCATCTATTATATATTACTATTACTACATAATGCCAGTTTCTACATCCATCATTAAACATTAATTTATTTTGTTTTTTTCATCAGGAATTGTTAATGTCTAATGAGCATTTTAAGGGAAAGTCTTGGGTCTTATAAGTGGGTATTTACTGTATGCTAATACAGTAACATGTATTGGAATACATCTCATTAAAGGGAAGGTGCCCTCTGTTGAATAAAATAGTTTGGCATTACAGTAAAATACATAATAATAATACTTATTCAGGATACCCACATCACCGAAGCATTTTTCAGTGGGGTCCTGTAATACTTCAAAACATTACATTGCATATTGCATTGTATTACATTATGCAATAAATACCCTGCATACATACAATAAAATTGATCTCTTCCTAAAAGAGCGAATATGTAATACTTCAAAACATTACATTTTGCAATTAATACCCTGAATACATATAATACCATACCATACCATACTATAATACAATATTATAATATAATACAATTGATCTCCTCCTAAAAGAGCAGAATATGCATGTAATATACCTAATGTAATATGGAATACAATGTCTTTTGAGTGAAGACCCTTCATCAACTATAAGTGTATTAAACTGAAAGGAAAACAAGCCAACTTATATAGAAATTTAAACCAAAGTGAACTTATATATTTTGTAAACGCGTGTAAATATGTGGCAAAGAATTCACAATACATGTACAATGCACTTGTTACTGGGAACACTTGTCCTATTGGCAATAACAATAACACTTGTTATATAGAATAATCCAGGATTGCTGAAAATGTTGTTAATTAAATTATGGAGATGATGAAAAGCATTGATAGGTGAAGTTTCAAATTTTTAATTAAAAGATATCAAAGAGAACCATAGCCAATAGAAAATAAACAGCCAAGGTTAGTACCGTGGATAGTCATGCTAATAAATTGCCATTTGATTTGTGCTCAGATTTAGAAATGTTTAAAAAATTATTTAAAAACCACAGTATGTACATAGTTATTTTTAAACAATATATACAATAGAAATTATAAAAATAAAAATATCAAACATTGATTTAGACAAAATTTAAACTGTTTCATGTCTTTTCTCAGTGCCCTTTTCCTTAGTTGCTTCTCCTTGATTTTGTATTCTGTCACATAATCTCTGGCATAAGAAAACTATCTTACTTTCAAATAAAGTTTTATAACACCCACCGACCCACGTTATAAAATCCAACCAAATGATCTGGGATATGAATCGGAATTTATAAATTCGCAACTTTTAAATCTTCGCAATTTAGCAATTCACACGATTGTGGAATCAAACCATAGAAAGACTGAAGAAGTTTATCTTGATCATTGTTTCGACAAAATGTTTCATTATTATAATGAAGTAAAGCTTTGACCTAACCGTGCTTTGACTCACGACTGAGAATGGTGTTTATATCTGTTCCATATTACCATGGCATAAGTTCTCTTCGATAAGCTTCGTCTTGACGGCTGGAACTATAGAAGCTACAGTTTCTTCATCAAGAGGTGTAGACTGTAGAAGTTTCATCATACCCAGCATTAACAGCATCCGAGTTTGTATGTTAGTCAGGCCACCTTTAGATTTACAAACTTTGTTGCATTTTGCCTTCGATTTCGCGAAGAGCATCGTTGAATTCACTGTCCACTTCTACAGTTTCGATTTCAGTGACAGCAACAGAAATATCCAAATAATACAAGTCAGCAACAGCGAAACTAGCCTCAAGGGATGTTCCTTTAACCATGCTTTCGTCGTCTTCGCCTATGTGTCGTCTTCGAACGATGATGGAAAATCACTTTTCTCTTCGATTTTCTCGCCTCCGACAGTTGGATTATGTTCTAGATGTTGCCGAACATCAGTGTCAACTGCCATATCAGACTCCATAACACTAAATGTTTCTTAAACCGAACAAAAACGTCGCTATTTATCTCAAACTAACAGAATTCCCTTGTCGCACCTTTGAATGTTTACGAAGCAATGCACTCGCATCACGTGACTTATTTTATTATGGTTCCCAACATCATTTTAGCGCCCCATTGAAGTTTGCCGGCTAGCCTAACCAGTCTCCCTTCTATTAACCGTGGTCGCATGAAGGCTTAACAATGTTCTCCCTATGTATATCAGTTTGACTGAAAAACAACAGACATGAGGTTATATGTTAGTTTTTATTCAATAGAGTCAAACAATGCCTGCTGTATTTTCTGTCATATCTGGTATCCTCTGAACTAAAAACTTTCTTGGATTTAAAAAGTTTCCCCGGAGGCTTAAAGAATCTACTTTCTTTACGCTTTTTTATTGAAAGTTTCGTCCGTTTGTTCCACGATTCTTCTACCATGTTCAAGACTTGCAGACTTGTCGAGAGTGGCTGTTGTTGCGTATTACTCTGAAAAACATATTGAACATTTTGACAACAACTAAGTAGCTGGAAGAGGAAGAGGGCAGCCAAAGCTGAACTATGTGGATGTACTGAAGAAATATGCCGGGGTGGAGACGACCGGTGAGCTCGGAAGCTTGATGAAGGATCTGAAAGTGTGAGGACGCCATGCTCATGCCCGGCTGAGGCCGGAACATTATTTATGATCTTGTTCCAGAAGGTTTACTTCGCCTCTCAAGCCCCTGATATTTGATGATGAAGGATACCAATTCACTACTATTACTTCATACTATACGCACGGAAATTGGCCCGCCGAACATCGTTTTAGACTTGACGAGGTCATGGGCAGCAATGACCACGTGCTTGCACAAAAAATAATGCTAATAATACATTTATTATATATAACAACTATTCATGCTCATCAATCAACAATGCAAACAAGTAACGTAAATATATAACCATACCTTTTTCTCTCGTTTTTATGTTTCGACATAGTCTTTGTGCCATCTAAAAACCGCCTGTAGCGTCCTTTGATATTACGATACATGTGAACGAGTTTGAGTAGTATAGTACATGGCGGTGCGAGCTCAGTCGACGCCAACCGTAATATAAACGCCAAAACATCACCAAATTTGTGTCGAGCCACAACTCAGCAATGTTTTGGTATTTATGTTTTACAATCGACATTGGTGAGCTCACAGCCTCACTCTCTGTGCTATTATGGTAATCGTTAGTCAATCTAGACACCCCTCCCACGTTTTCTACTCAATTGATGCCAAATACTAAAAAAATCACAACTTTCGCTAGACTTTACGCTACTTTAGCCATATTTAAAAATAGAGTGTGTTGTTTCATCATTTTCACGTCTTTAAAAAGTAGAAAGTGCCGTTTCAACATTTTCACATTTTTGTTCAACAAACCACCAACACGTTCTGCTACTGTCTCACAAATTCACGTGCGAAAAAAAACCACTAGATTTTGATTCTAGTGGTGATGTTTATCCAAATGGATAGCGAAATGGCGCTCTTTTGATTGGTCAACCCACACCAGCGCCCACAACAAATATTTTATCCAAACAAGTACCCAAATGGGGAGCGAAATGGCGCTCTTTTGATTGGTTAACAACGTTGACTAATTTGCATACTAACAGGTGGCCGATTGTTTCGCGAATTAGTCCGTTTGTTCACTATTTTCAACATTTGTCTCACTTTTAAAATGGTGATCGTACACATACTTCGACGTTGTGATTCCTCCCGACAGCAAGCCCAGGAAAGGCACCTACGGCGTCACAATCGCGACAATGCTCTCAACGTCTTTCTTTAATAGCGGGTCTTTTTGCAACTCGTCGTTTAGTTCGTCAGGGTTCTCAATAGCGTTCAACCCATCCAGTAGGCTAGCGAATTTGCTGATTAGCAAATCGGTGAGAAAAGCGTTTGCGATTTCCATTCTCTTCAACTCATATTGGTGCCATATCTTGTCGATGACCTTTGCGGACGCTTTTTTAATATACGCTTCAGATTGGCTCACCACACCATCACCAGACAGTCTAATAAGTTCGGATCTCCTAACGTCAATGTTGTCTTCCACAGTCGAAGTACTAGCGGCTTCAGTGTCCTCGACTAATTCCTCAATCGTGGGATTTTCTTCACTTTTGCGTTTCACCATCACGTTATTACTTATACCCATATTTTATTGCGGAATAACAACTTCGTGACTGTATGGATAGCGCAGTGAGATTTCAAGTCTAGCGTACTTATTATTTTTTAGTGCGGTCACAATCGCCGACGCTTCCTCTTTGCTAATGTTTCCAAGGTAATCGTCAATAACAACCTTCATATCACTTCTGCTCGGACAGTAAAAGCAAATGAGCTTACTAATGTTTTCTCTATACGGTTTTGCGATCGACGTCAGTTGTTGTGTGATGACAATAACGCTCAACATAAAATGTCGCGCGCTAAAAGCTAAGTTGACTAATTGACTAGTCCTATTCTTGACATCTTGAGAACTTGCACAGTCGTCCAACACAATCAGAGTGTTAGTGCCTTTAAAAACATTTGTTACACACTTGAGAACAGCGTCAACACTATCCTGCGCACAGTCTATCGCTAACACGTCAGGGTCGCGCACATATTTCCAATCTTGATACGCTTTGTTCCACTCAAAAGTAGGACAAATCAACACAATGTAGTCAAATTTGCCGCGATACTCAGATTCCAGTGTGTTGAGTAAATAATGCGTCTTACCACAAGCTGTCATCCCAACAATTAGCGCATTAAACGGAGTCTCCATTAAATTGCGTTTGATTTAATACTGGATTGATTGCAACCCATTGTTCATAAAGTTGACCAACCCATCACTTATCACAAACACCCTGCACATAACGTTTGCAGTCGTCGCTTTCTTAGTGATCTCAAGAAGCACACCGGATTGTGTGTTTACAATGTTCTTGCCAGTGGCGACATTGCGATTATCTTGAACGCTCCTCAAGTCGATGACTAACGCAAAGCCATCTTTATAGAACTTCTGTATGGTCATGAACTGAGCGTGTTCTTCACCCAACCCAAACAGTCGTTTCGCTTCTGCGTAGAACTTCGACTTTGGGATGCCTTGTGAGTACACACTATTTGGTACACCTTCAATTGTGACTCTAACACTCTCGACATTTGGATAAAGAAACTCCTCACTGTCTGTTCGCACCTTATTCGTGAATAGCAACACAATTGCCTTCATGCTTTTTCTTGGCAGATTGACGTTTTCATTCACAATGGTCGTACCTTTATCCCATTCGGTGGTTTTCATCAATGTAACGTGCTCATATGACAAACTACGACCACTTGCATAGCCCGACGCTATCTCATCAGCGAGCTCCTGGTTATCAATCGTTTCATACTCAAGCTCGAGGTTCTCCAGAGTGTACCCACCCACAGCGCTACCGGATTGCGCCACCATGATGTCTGTGGCCTTCGGCAGTGTGATGACATACTGCAAGTTGTTATTCATGCTAAAAGGAGCGTACAACCCATGGTCATTCATGATCTTACCAAGTTTTATTCGCTGCTTTGTTCCAATCACACCAAACATCAACGCGTCACTAACTTTAGCGACGTTTCCACTTGTCGCACCACTGTCATCCTTAGAAACTAGCTTTCTCAAGTTCTCACCACCAATACCATAGTCAATCATTTGGTCTCGCGCAGTGACACTCTCCCAAAGGTCGCGATAAACACCAGTGTAATTTTCCCCATTGTTGTCATACACAGTTTCCCCAGCTAGTCTCACAACAAGTTTCTCAACCAACAACTTGCTAACATTATTCAAGAACCAGCTTTTGGCGTTCGCATTCTTAAAGTCGAACACTAGACCCAACGATCCAGGCACCAAACAGCTACTAGCCTTGAGCTTCGGTATGTCAATGTAGAGTTCCTCACCAGGACTGGCCTTATTAGGGTTCAACGTGATTACGTGTTGCGTTCTCGCCCCTTTTATGACGCCCATAGTCGCTCGTCTAAAACCGGGGCTCAACTCTGCTGACGTGGCGTTCATATACTTTACATATGTTTTATCGCTACCGTTTTAGCTTGTAATAATCATACACAAACCACGCAAGTACCACCGCGAGTACCCACAGATTTTGAGCCAACCATGCGAGACCCTTCGCGCCCAACGTCAACGCATTATAAACTAAATTAGCCAGCCCAACAGCCCATGGACCCATCTTCATTATCGCGTTCTTAACAGCCTGTGCGAATGACCTCGTGGCCATAGCGCCTTTCACAACAGCAGACCTACCAGCGATAATAATAGTTGTTATAATTCCAGCCACTGAAATTGCCACAGCGCTCAACCCGACCATGTTCTCTTTAGCCCATTCCTTAAATCTCTGAAACCTGTCAATGTCGACTTCTTGTTGCGCTCTAACCTCCTATTTCTCGTTGCTTAATAGTTCTGTCTCGCGCTTCTCCAAGCCCTACAATACGCTCTCTCAATTCAAAGATAATGCTTTCGTCGTCTTCACCGTCTAGTTCACCTGATGTTGTATTTATCGCTTCTTGAAAGTGGTCCGCTTGTATTTGCAGCGCACCATCGTCACCTACTCTTGATTCACGCGACACACCATCACTTGGATTAAGCACGCCATTCAGCTCGCGGTTTTCGTCTGGTGTTAGCCCGTGTGTGTCAGCACGGTCCACTTTTGTTTGAATTACTGGGAAGTCATCTGGGATTACTTCTGTTGTGACAACTGTTGTTTCTGTGCTCTCAGGGATTTGACCAACTAACTGTTTGAACTGCTCGATCGCGTTTTTACTACTCGCATCTTTACTGTAGATCAAACCTTTTTTCCAAGGTATTAGAATTAGTTTGGGTATCCCTTGTTTACCATCTTTGTTTATCGGTTTGAAAAGAATAGACCCCGATCTCGTCACATATGATCTGTTGACTACGCTCCTCGACGCGTCGTCACGACTGAGTTTTTTTTCATACAACTCGCGTATTTTCTCATCTATTAGCTTGATTCTTTTTACTTCGTTTTTTACTCTATTTTCTACTTGCTCTTTGTTGTACGCTTTTAGCTCACCAAATCTCCTCTCGACTTCGTCCGACTCTCCAAAAGCTGTGTAGAAAGTTGTGTCATTGACGTCACCATATGGCTCCTGTTCAACAAACTCTACTGATGGGACTTCTGTGTTAGTTCCCCCTATTGTCACCGTTTTACCATCGTCAGTGTCGATAAATGACGTTTCTTCTCGCTCACTTCGTCTTCTAGCTAGCTCACTTTTCACCCTTTTCAAATTGTCACTAACTTTGGCGTAGTTAACACGAACGCTTTCCGACATATCTCTCATACCAAACCCCATGGTTATCTCACTAAGCTCGTCGTTAGTCTCGGTGAGCTCCTCTTCTAGTTGCTCAACACTCATGTCTTTGTACTCATCGAAGTTCTCCATCTCGATGTTGTCGAAATCTCCCCCACCCTCAGCCATATTACATTAGCTCACATTTTGAATGTCGCTTTCTGGTATCCACGAATTATGTTTACTCTCATAACCCAACCATTTGACCAGCGCCATCTTCTTCCCTCTGACTTTCTTTCTTTTCAACACCTTTTCAACTCTATACCCATCGTCACCACTGCGTTTCTTATTGACCAGCGATAATTCCTGCTCATAAAATTTACCAATAATCTGTTCACCGCTTATGTCCTCAATTTCGTACACATTCGGGTCACCACGAATAACCTTTACCACTTTAAACAGCTCCTCAGTGAAGTTGGCTTCGTAGCCCTTTGTGAACACACTCTTGTATTTACTAATTCTCACTGACTCGCCAACTCTAAACTTCGGTAATGGATTGTCTGCAAATTGATGACCAAACAAAGTAGTCCAAACTTCACCCTCATTTGACTTATTGACATCCTTTGGCTTCATCATAATGTTTCGATTCACATTGCTATTATAATTGCTCACAAACTGGTCGAGACCCCCAATCCATTTGTACGTCCTGCGGGTATAAAAGTACTTCCACATAACGCTCTTCAGACTTCTATTAAAACGCTCAACAACAGCAGCCTTTTTATCGCTCTTAGTGCTGAAATATTCAACGCCATGTTTTTTCAGCAAACTTTTCACACCAACATTGTAGAACTCAAGTCCGTCATCAAATTGCGCTAACTTAGGC
The DNA here is from genome assembly GCA_035772405.1 of Chrysogorgia sp. JL179-B06. Classification (NCBI taxonomy): domain Eukaryota; kingdom Metazoa; phylum Cnidaria; class Anthozoa; order Scleralcyonacea; family Chrysogorgiidae; genus Chrysogorgia; species Chrysogorgia sp. JL179-B06. The sequence goes on along the minus strand of JAYKKM010000518.1, from coordinate 1,999,561 downwards.
ATGGTTCCAAACCGATCTTTAAAGTTATTCAACAACTCTCCAACAGCCTTAGTCATGTTCTTAGTGTCTTTTCTGTAAACTGCAATGCCAAAAGCGTATCTACTCAATATTTCAATGCCTGTCAATATCCAATAATAACCGCCATTCTGTTTTGAGTACTTACTCATGTCCACTAAATCCATTTGGAGCTCTTCACCAAGAAATCCAACGAAGGTAGCACGGAATTTATGCCTTCTCACGATGGGTTTGTACCTAGTGTAAGTGTCCTGCGCTGTCAACCACTCTTTCACTGTTTTTCTAGTTACTTTCAATCCGTCTCCCAATGCACTTTGATACAGCCTCTCTACAACCGCTGTACCCTGTCTTAGGATTATAATAAATGTCTCTCAACCCTTGTTCTGTCTCCACACCAAGTTCCATATAATTCACACAATATACAGTTCCAATAACACCGCGCCAATTTTAAGATTGTCGCCATTTGGTTTGACGCGAAACGTCATACTTGAGTAAACACCTTTTTTAATACCCACCTTGGACTCAATGTCCACATGACGTTGCACTGACCCATTCAAAGACTGTTCGGTGGGTATTGGTAACGTCGTGATCACATTGCTACGCTTCCCATCGATGCCTACATTTCTTTCCGTTTCAACAACGTCACACGAAACTTCTATGTACTTCAGACCTTTATACATGTCGACCTCGTTTGGGCTAATGTGCCACTGTGAGTCATTCTGAATCACCTCACCCTTCGCGAAACCAAGTAGAGGCCCAATGGTGTCTAACACAGCTGAACTACTAACCTTGACCCTACATTTGCCTGTGGGCACCAGTTTCTCTATCTCGAGATTTACCTTACGCTCGTTAGACTCATGTTTCAAAACTTTGACCAATGTGTCGAAGCTAAAGTACCCTTCACCCACTTTAATCTTTTTAAAAGAGCCGACCCTAGAGTCATCCAGCGTGAAGACCTGAATGCTGTCGTCATTTGTTGTGTTATGGTAGTCCCAAAACACAGTGGCTGTCTTGACCACAATGTACGGGTTGTCATGTATGACCATCATTGCGTTGTCAAAGGACACAACTTTTTCCGCACCTTCAATGAGTACCGTCAACTTTCGCGTCATGTATAACATATGGTATATTATATGCAGAAAGCGCTTCATGACTACTATGGAAAGCACTACGAACGCGCGATGGTGAACACATCGAAGGCTACACACGACGCAAAGGCAGACCTCATCAAAAAGTACCCCCACGCTACTTTAAGCAAATTCGAGTTCAATCCAAATATTTCACAAGATGGTAAAATCGTGAGTGTCGACGTGTATTTCAGAAACAATGACATCCTCAGCACAGACATAACCAGCGCAACCTTCAAAAATGATAAAAACATGTGGAAGTGGCTACACAACAGTAAGTTCCCAATAATATGGCAAGGCGGCGGAACTATCCAACCACTGCCAAAAGGTCATAAGAACCACTGGGGGCTTTGGGACGGCTATCCAACGGAAAACGTGTTAAATTATCCAGTGAATAACTTCAAAGTCTTTGTTAACCAAAATAGCTACTTCATGTCAAAGCTACCAGTCTTACAAATCACCACGTCAAAGACAAAATCAGAGTGGGATGACAACGAATCTTACTACCGTGTTGTGTTTGCGACGTATTGCGCGAGTTTCTGTTGTGGAGTGTCGTTGCAACATTTATCAGTGTCACAAGAAGTTCACCCTGTGGTCACAAGTGTGATGAGATTTCATGTGTATTTCACCATTAGGAGACTTCTCAGAAGAATGGAGGGTGGTGAGACCATGAAACCAATAAGTAGAGAGTTCAACGCTTACGAATTGTATGGCAAGATTTCCAAAATCCCCAGAAAACATTACTACCAGAATAAAGTCCTGAGCGATGGCACAACAGGTGAAACCAGAGTCTACACACTCAACGACACCCATAACGATTACAGACGATACGTCGCGCGATTGTCAGACGGTTTTACCAACATTGGACTGCAATATCTAAATCAATGCATAGAAGCCTTTGTGTACTCCACACTTGGTGCGCAAGCGAGAACACGTGTATCAGTCGTTGGTGGCTCTGCAGGAAGTCTAGAGACCCAACAAGAATTCCGAAAGTTGTTTTCTGACAGTGTTGTACAGTATGACGTATCGACATGGATTCTCAACATGAATAAATCGATTAGAGACACCAACGTTGTTCAAAATCTTGCAGTGTCGCCAAGTACATGGTTAATGCCGAGTAATGTGGTGATACTCAAGAATAAAATCGCTGGGTACAACAACTTATTAAAGATTGCCACAGAGTCCATGAAATTTGGAGTGAACACCAGCTTGAATGCAACAACACCAACAATTACGGCTAAAAAAGTCCACCAAGAAAATGTGGTGACTCACTCCTTAGTAGTACCAACGACCGTGAAGAAAAAAGCTCACCAAGAAAATGTGGTGGCACCAACGACTGTGGCTAAAAAAGTTTACCAAGAAAGTGCGGCAACACTTCCCGTGAGAAAAGCAGTGGCCACAAGTAAGTCAGACACGACAACGCTGGCGATAGTGTTAGGGTTCTCAGCGGTGTCTGGCTATCTGCTAACCAAATACACCTTGAAGTAGTAATGAGTCTAAACTATGGGTATGAGTCTGACGACCCTCATGATAAAATACTAAAGAGAACGAAAAGGCATCTGGACGAAGATCCCAAATTAAGTGCGACTGGTGGAAGGATGTCTGGAATAATAGACATGCAAGGCTCAGCGATAAAAAACGTAGCAGACCCAGTCGATGACTCAGACGCCACAAACAAAAGAGCTCTAGAGCAACTACTATCAGGTTTCCTCAAGAGTCAGTCCTACAACATTGTGCTCGACTTCAACGTTAGCACACACGCCTTGAAAAACGTGGAATTTCACACCAATGGTTCAAACAAAGTGAAAGCCATTGGTGAAACAAGTAAATTAGTGCAAAACAACCCAACCTATGGTCCTATTGTCGGCATCAGCAGTGTAAGCCAAAGTTTTCTATCCCCTGTGTTAACACCACTCCCACTTGAGTCAGGTCTTCATTTTAACTGTCCGAGTATGCAGTGGTGCGACCTCTCCATTTTTGTTGTGGTGAGATTACCTACTCGCACCGCTGGATCAAATTGGGAGACAATTATATCAAACGACGATGGTCAGTGGGATAAGTTCATAGGGTACAAGACTGGTATGACTAATGGACTCGCGTATGGTGGTAGCATCCCAGCGATGGAGAGCATATGCACTATTCCGAGTGGTGTCGACATAAGTAAAATACATATGATATCAATACACTGGCAAATGGACAATTCACACGTCAGGGTCAACAACATCAAGTCAACCGATTCAGACTTCGTAGCGAATATGGGAAAGATAGGCACACCCTATGGAACAATTTTTGGAATACATCGACCAAGAATACCACTCGCACCTTATGCATACCCATCGTTGATAGAATTCTACGGTGTGAAAATTGTGAGTGGTTACATGACAAACCGAGACATCATAATCATGGGTGGAGAAATGATGAAGGAATATGGTGTAAAGTAAATGGGAGCATGTTTTTCGAGGCCTCATGAAATATATAAGATAAATAAAACGACTGACCACATGTTCAAAGCTGGTGGATCATTTGGTCGCGGTGACGTAACTCTCGAGCTCCACGCTGAGATTGGTATGAGGTCTAAAAAGACTTACGGCAAACCTATTATGTTACCAGAGTCAGACACTGTGGGAGTGGTAGGAGACGTGACCTAAGTTAAAATGGGTTGGCTTAGAGAACTGGTTCGTGACATTAGAAACTTTTTCAGACGACGTAGAAAACTGAGGACTAATAAAACACACCTGCTACATTGGTACACAACAAACCAGATCTATAAAAGGCGTAGCGCCCACGTCGAGTAGCTTTTTCTCGTGGAGGACTATATAGCGATGACTTCCGCGATACTTCGATTATTCGATTTCGATGGTCATCAAATCACAACGGTTAATTACAACGGTGACATATGGTTCAAAGCGAAAGAAGTCGCGAGCGCTTTAGGTTATGCTCGACCAAAAGATGCGGTTCACGACCACGTCGAACCTGACTGTAAAACGAAGATGGAACAAGCCTCGTTTATCAACGAACTTGGGGTCTACTCGTTAGCGTTCTCGAGTAAATTGGAGCGCGCGAAACACTTTGGAAGGTGGGTGCACACAGAAGTCTTACCAAGCGTTAGAAAGGGTTTAGCTGACGTCGGTCTCAAACACAATCAGTTTAAAATGATCACCGAGTTCGACCTTCATACGAAAGTTGTTGGTTTTCTAAGGAAATACTATCCAGAAGCTATTTTGATAGCTGCTTGTGGTGAGAATCAAGACACTTCGAGTAAAAGAATAAATTCGTGGAAAAAAGGTTACCAACGTGGAACGCCTGACTTGATTATTGCCAACGCAAACCGACAGCATAGCGGACTCGTGATTGAGTTCAAGAACCCAGGTGGCACAGGTAAGACATCTGAAGAGCAAGACTCTCTGCTGCTCAGATACAAATCCGCTGGTTATCTAACACTCTTGTGCGACTCGTACGACGACGCTATCACCGTGGTGATAAAATATTTCTTTGACGTTGGATTTCAGTGCTCCCAGTGTTTTCGTAAATTTAAAAATAAATCAGCGTTAAGTAACCACGAGAGACGCTACTGTAAAGAGACTTTTTAGACAGCGAGTAATAAGTCGAATTAGCACTCGTTCTCGTTGTTGAGACGACGTTTGAAGCGACAACTGCTCTAGCATTTTCTAAAGACGTTTTTAACTTGGTAAAAAAATATCTGCGAAACTTTCTCTCTTTATTTCACAAACCTTCTGACCACTATGTGAAAAAATGTTTCTACGGTACATTGGACGCTTCATGTGACCAATGTCTAAATTTAAAAAGTGGGGTATCCGAGAACACCCTTAATTTTGTGTGGAAGGATGATGACGTCTGCACACTGCGCGATATTGCTCAGCACCACCAACGAATGATGGTCCTGGGTTGTATCTCCAATTGAATGGTGCGTCAACAGTTGTTCCGTAAGTGTCACGGCAAACGGCGCAATACGCTTTTAGAAATGTGATGTCGTCTGCCATTGGGAGCAACGTGTCGAGCTCACCAATTTTTTTTAAACGCTCTGTCGCTATGAGACCACAAATAATGACGTGAATGCCGGCTTTGATGTACTCGCGAATAACTGGGAGTAGATCAGAGTACCAATGGCCTTCATCAATGCCAATGACGTCATAGTCAGCTATCTCGGAAGAACTCGGGAGGTTGGTGATTAACTTCGCAGGTAAACTGTCTGATCCGACAACAATGGTCTGACGATGTGTGGAGAACGCGTGGTCAGTTCGCCTAGTGTCACCTGTGTTGTTCATGTAAAGGACTTTGAGCCCTGATTTACTTAACGTGATTAACCTACGAAGAGTCTCTGTTGTTTTTCCTGCAAACATGGGACCAATCACGATTTCTAGTTTACCAACTTTTCTCATGGTTACTATACCCCAGAGAAATATTTTTTTATTGTGGTGGAAACCGTCGTTCCATGTTGAATATCCGCCGAAGCTCTAAGTTTTTAAGATGAGACCTCGAGCTCTCGTGTCTCAAGCGATGCAGTGGGTCGTTGGTGACCACACCGCATGGGTGACAGGTGTACACGTTTTCGTCTCTCGCAAAGTGTCTGTGGGCGGGCGAGAGTACATGGTCCCTGATATCGTCCGCACCTAGTATTTCCTTACACCCAACCTTGCAAACGTGGACGTCGCGGTTCGCGGCGAGATCTAGCCACGCTTTGGCTTTGGTTGGGCATGGTTTCCATATAAGGGTCACTAAGAACACTTGGAGGAAGTTACCGAGTAACGTACCGTTGGACCCACTAGGGTTGTTCAAGTAGACATCACTCGCTAACATAAGGTACTTGAATGATGAGTAACACCACACAGGGATTATGCTAGCTAATCTATCAGCAATCTCCTTGGCTCTATCTTCTTGAAGATCGATCCAAGTGTCGTGAAGATGCCTCGCGCAGTCGACCTGGGGGATAGGCTGTTTTACTAACACCTCTTCACGTCTGAGGTCGAGCAGATTGTATATTGAAAAGTACTCGTTTAAGACGTTGGGTCCATTGTCGACTCGTGGGGTAGACACACTGACAAAGGCCGTTCTCAGCAAGCGGTCAATAACTTCTTCGCTAACCTCTCGGTCTTGAGTCATTATGTTATACTCCCAGAAAAAATCCTAATTTTTAGTGCGTTTGGTCTGGAACTGTGAGATACCTGTGAGGTCAACTGTGAGACACCTGTGAGGTCAACTGTGAGTAAGATAACACGTGATAGTGTATTAGATGGTTGAAGACTCACAGACGGCTGTTGAAGCGAAGATCACGGCTGACGTGAAAAGTGTTAAGGTGAAGGACCCAAAGCGCGTCGCTGCTGGTAAAAAGTTGGCTGAGATATCGAAAGCTGCGAAAGAAAAGAAAATGCGTGAAATGATAGTTAACGAAGAACAGGGTGGTGAGTGGAGCTATGGTTACATTGTCGGAACACTTGGTGTAATCATTGCTGCTGCTTCACTATGGTACACAATTAGCAGTGAAAAAGAACCTGTGAGTACTGCACCAGCACCTGCGTCAGAGAACCACAAAACTCGTCGTCCAGCGTTAGACACATTTGATTCTTGAACAAAACACACGACAATGTATATGGCTGCGATCGATAGAAAAGAACTTATGAACGAATTGTACGATGCGCTACTTGTCACGACTGGTGCTGTGGCAGTGAGTATGATTTCGAAAAAGGCTTTGGGAGAACCATTGGGAACACCGGAGACTGTGAAAGGCACAGTGAAACTTGCTGCAGCTGTTGGTGCAGGAACGCTGCTAGTAAAATGGGCGCAATCGAAAAAGTGGATACCGACAGATCCATTCAAATCAACGTAAGTTAATGGCGAGTGTTGTGGCTGGAGGGATATTTAATGCAGTGGCTTTTGCAGGCGCTGGCTTTATGTTTTCGAAATTTAATCACTCGGGTTACGAAGCTGAGATGAAAAGACACAACCATGCGTTGGAACAGTTAGCCAGTGCGAAAGAAGTGTGGTATGAGAATGAGGTCGCTAAGAAAGATAAGATCCAGCGTTTGCGACAACGGCTCTCTGACGCTAATGCTGACATCAATGACACAAACCACGCGTTGGAAGAACTTAGAAGCGTAACGACCATACGGTACAGCGGACGAGTGTTCACTGACCTCCCGAAGATTGCGGATTACTACCAACCGAGTGCGGAAATGAAGGAATACCAATTATTGTTTGTTAGCGCGCTAGGTTTGGGTAGTGGAATAGCGGTGTGGGTGCTAGTTCGGTGAAAAAAATGTTGGAGTAGTATAAGCGATGGACAAACTTATGAGGCAGATGAGCTATGGCTTGACAATTGACGAGATCGCGAATGAGACGCAAACTGAGTGTGGAGACACCTTCAGAATTTACTACTGCTCGGATTGTGACGTTGTGAAAAACGTAAGTGACTGCGGTGGGTACGCGTGTCCAAAGTGTGGCGACATCGAATGGGGCTACACTCAGAGTTATAGCGACATGAGACTCACGCGACTAAAAAGCGTTCACAAACGGTCTTGGTGGATGGGGAGGAGACTACGGAACGTTGTGAAGGGTGAGCACCTTGAGTTGATAAAAGAGGACTTCCTGAAAGTTGTCAATGTACTGCACTCATGCAATTTGATAAAGGGTAGAAATGTCAGCAGATACGGATACTACATTATTAGGTTGTGTCATAGAAGACAACTCGAGACACTCAAGAAGGTGCTTGACCTCAAAGACGGGAAGGTGAAAGACTTGTTTGACAACAATCTGTTTGGGGTGGTGTACCCAAAGCTGGGATGGTGTGAAAGTGGCGATATTTATTACAATGAGTGGCTTAGGAAAAAAAGTGTAGTGTAAGTATAAGCCAATGAGTCGGACTGTGAAAAACCCACTGACAAAAAGACGGGCGCATAAGACGAGTGCAGCCGTTGTCAATTCACTAACAGATGAAGCGACCAACGTTCACGGCTTCTTTAGAGATCAAGAGGGACAACCTGTAGTCGAAGACCTCGCGCCGTCAACGCATCTGTTGGATCGAGCACTGAGAGGGTTCACGAGGTCCTATGAAGTCGAAGTAATTGACGACAGAGACATCAATCAGGTAAACGCTAGTAGAAGTGCTGTCACTAACCTTTTGAGACGTGAGTTGGGTGAGACTAACGGAATGAAAGTGGTAGAGACAGTCAAGGTCACTTTTGAGAAAGTTTTAGAACTCGATAAGACCACATACAAAACTGCCTACTTTAACAGCGAAACGTTCGTCGTCATTAACGAGCATGACATCGAGGGTGTCGCCAATCGTGGGTCGGAGCAGATTTTGACGCGGATAGCTGGGTGGTTATCTGAGGGGTCTGGATGGACTATCGACAAAATAGATGCGCACTACGTCAACGTCGCTATTTACAGACCTTTGCATGGGAGTAGCTACATTGCGTTGCCAAAGGAGCTGTGCAATAGTATGAAGGGTCTGATAAATGTAAATAACGATGATGACAACGAGTGCTTTAGATGGTGCCACCTCGCACACAAATTTCCTGTTGGAAAAAACTCTGACAGAACGTCAAAGTACGTCAAACATGTCAGTGAGCTGAATTATGACGGAATCGACTTCCCAGTCACACTCAAAGATTACAACAAGATCGAAAAGGCTAACGAAATTAGCATCAATGTTTTTGGGTATGAAGATAAGCAGCCATTCCCTGTGTACGTTTCTAAGGAAGCGCACCCTGACCATATGGACCTACTGTTGATAACTAATGATGTGGGCAACAAGCATTATGTGTATATTCGTGACTTCAACAAATTCATGCACCGGCAGACAAAGCACGAGGCGAGAAAGCATTTTTGCAGGTATTGTTTGCAGTGTTTCACCCGCGCGGACGTGCTTGAAAGTCATATTGAAGTGTGTTTGGTCATCAATGGGAAGCAAGCTATTAAAATGCCGCAAAAAGGTGCGAAAGTGAAATACGAGAATTTTAGCAGACAATTAAATGTACCATTTGTGGTGTACGCAGATTTCGAGGCTATCACACAGAAGGTGCACACAGCGACACCATCAAGCGAGCGTAGCTACACAAATGCTTACCAGAGGCACGTTGACTGTGGTTATGGGTATAAACTGGTTTGTTGCTACGATAACGAGTACAGTAAGCCAGTGAAAGTGTATCGCGGTGAAAATGCAGTTAACAAGTTTATTGGGGAAATGCTAGAAATTGTCGAATATTGTAAAAAGACATCTGAGAGTCACTTTAACAAAGAGATGACACTGACTGACGACGATACGAAGAACTTTGACGAGGCTAAAAGTTGCCATATTTGCAGTGTTGAGTACACTGGCGCTGACGTTAGAGTGAGAGACCACTGTCACGTGTCAGGTAAGTACAGAGGGTCCGCACATCGTCAGTGTAACGTGAACTTTAAGTTGACTGATAAAATTCCTGTGATCTTCCACAACTTACGTGGCTACGATAGCCATTTCATCATGCAGGAGATTGGCAAGTTTGGCCAAGACATAAATGTGATACCGAACAACATGGAGAAGTACATGGCGTTCATGCTTGGAAAAAACTTGGTGTTCTTGGACAGCTTTCAGTTCATGAGTAGCGGTCTAGACAACTTGGTGAAGAACCTACCAAGGGACGCTTTCAAGTACACGTCAGAAGTGTTTCGCGACGATGGGTTGGCACTCATGACAAGAAAGGGGGTCTATCCCTACGATTATATGGACTCCTTTAATAAATTCGATGAACGCGAGCTACCCTCCAAAAAGAACTTCTACAGCGTTCTGAACGACGAGCATATTACGGAAGAAATGTATGAGCGCGCCATCGATGTGTGGGACTACTTCGACGTTGAAAGTATGGGTGGGTATCACGACCTGTATTTGAAAAGTGATGTGCTCTTGCTCGCCGACGTTTTTGAGAACTTTAGAAAGACATGCCATCGCGAGTATAAATTAGACCCGTGTCACTATTTCACATCGCCTGGATTGGCTTGGGATGCCATGTTAAAGATGACTGGAGTGGAACTCGAATTATTGTCCGACATTGACATGTTCCAGTTCGTAGAATTAGGTATGCGTGGTGGTGTGAGCTACATATGCAACAGACATGGCGTGGCAAATAATAAGTACATGGAGGGGTATGATAAAGCGCAAGAGTCGAAGTATTTGATGTACCTTGACGCCAACAATTTGTACGGATGGGCGATGAGTCGAAGTCTACCTACGGGTGGCTTCAAGTGGTTGACTGAGAAAGAAATAAAAAAGGTTAATCTATGCGACTATCACAACAATAGTAAAAAGGGCTTACTGCTTGAAGTCGACTTGGAGTATCCAGACCATTTGCATGACCTACATAACGATTACCCAGTGGCTCCTGAGATGGAGATAACTGTTGACATGTTGTCGGAGTACTGCACAAAAATCAAAAATAAGTTTAACGTGAGTGTTGGTGGTGTGAAAAAGTTGGTGACTAATTTGATGGACAAAAAAAAGTATGTGTGTCACTATGGAAATCTGCAGTTGTACACAGACCTTGGACTAAAAATCAAAAAGGTTCATAGGGTCCTGCAGTTTGACCAGTCTAAGTGGTTGGGTAAGTACATCGACTTTAACACAGTCAAAAGAACCGCGGCTAAGAACGCTTTTGAGAAGGACTTCTTCAAGTTGATGAACAACAGTGTGTTTGGAAAAACGATGGAAAATTTGAGGAAGCGTGTGGACGTAAGATTAGTGACCACTGCGAAGAAATTTGAAAAGCTTGTCTCGAAGCCAACGTTTGTGTCTTGCAAGATATTTAGCGAGAACTTAGTCGCCGTCCACAAAGTCAAAGAGACGCTGACATTAAATCGACCTGCATATGTGGGTATGTGCATACTAGACTTGAGCAAAACGCTGATGTACAATTTTCACTACAATTATATTATGAAAAAGTACTCTAGCGACACCTGCAGATTACACTTCACTGACACCGACAGTCTGTTGTACACAATCAAAACCGATGACGTCTACTCTGACTTTATGATGGAGCGCGAAAAGTTTGACAATAGCGACTACCCCGCAGACAGCCCATTCGCTTTTAAAGAGAACAAGAAAGTCATTGGCAAGATGAAAGACGAGTGCGCTGGAACACCAATTATCGAGTTCGTTGGTTTGCGTAGTAAGATGTACAGTTATTTGAAAGAGGATGGAGGTGGTGGGAAAACTGCTAAAGGTATCAGAAAGAACATAATTAAAAAGGTGATCAGACACGAAGATTACAAAAGTGTGTTACTCGAGCAGAAACAGTTGCGACACACAATGAAGACCATTAGAAGTGTCAAACATCAGCTAGGTAGTTACGAAATTAATAAAGTGTCGCTATCCTGTTTTGATGACAAACGATACCTTTTAGAAAATGGCATTGACTCCTACGCATATGGTCACAAAAACATTGTAGTGAGAGATACCACTGAAAATAGTGAACAAACGGACTAATTCGCGAAACAATCGGCCACCTGTTAGTATGCAAATTAGTCAACGTTGTTAACCAATCAAAAGAGCGCCATTTCGCTCCCCATTTGGGTACTTGTTTGGATAAAATATTTGTTGTGGGCGCTGGTGTGGGTTGACCAATCAAAAGAGCGCCATTTCGCTATCCATTTGGATAAACATCACCACTAGAATCAAAATCTAGTGGTTTTTTTTCGCACGTGAATTTGTGAGACAGTAGCAGAACGTGTTGGTGGTTTGTTGAACAAAAATGTGAAAATGTTGAAACGGCACTTTCTACTTTTTAAAGACGTGAAAATGATGAAACGACACACTCTATTTTTAAATATGGCTAAAGTAGCGTAAAGTCTAGCGAAAGTTGTGATTTTTTTAGTATTTGGCATCAATTGAGTAGAAAACGTGGGAGGGGTGTCTAGATTGACTAACGATTACCATAATAGCACAGAGAGTGAGGCTGTGAGCTCACCAATGTCGATTGTAAAACATAAATACCAAAACATTGCTGAGTTGTGGCTCGACACAAATTTGGTGATGTTTTGGCGTTTATATTACGGTTGGCGTCGACTGAGCTCGCACCGCCATGTACTATACTACTAGTTTGGTATCGATGCGAATTAATGCAGTTGTTTCACGGTCATGAACTGCCATTGCCCTTGAATTGCATCAGTGCATCGGGTAATCCTGTTCACCTAATACGACATATATATAACAGTTATATGAATGTTATATACGAAATACACCAATTCACTTATGTAATATCTATATATAGTTGTGCATGATACATACCATAACAACTCGTGTTGATTCAGCATTTGGATGATGCACAGCTCTTGATGCTTTATATTTTCTGAGATCACCTGTACATGATATGTATACACGATAACAGCCTCTTCCTGATTGCAGTATAATAATAATAATAATAACTTTATTAATAACCGTCTTTGGAGAATAAATACAATGGTTTTACATTCAGTATGAATTTTAAAAATGGGTATAAACATTATACATTGTTTCATTAAAATTTAGCACACATTCAAAAGTTTAATATATATGTACACCTATAAAATTTAAAATAACCTAATTGCACGTGGTATAAAGGATTGTTGGTGTCTATCCGTTCCAGATAGAGATACCATAGGCTTATTTGTCCTATTTGTTCGAAGATTGTACTCAGATTCATTCGTTATCGAAAAAAAGTTTTGTACAAGGATGTTGATCATCGTTTAGAATGCGAAGCAGCTCATTATTTGTTGCCTTGTCACGCCTAATACTAAGATCTTCCAATGTATCTTTGGGGATGCCAATGATTGACAGACTCCTTCTCTGCACCCTTTCTATTTCTGCATCGAGATAGTCCGGAAGACCACCCCAGATAGGAGCTGCGTATTCGAGGAGAGATCTTATTCTGGTACAGTACATAGTAACCCCTACCTCAGCAGGTAGTCTTACTTTCCTGCATTCACGTAAGAAGAAGAGTCTCTTATTTACTTTAGCCGTAATTTCTTTGTTTATTCCACTTTAAATTATTTTGGCAGTGTACGCCTAACAATTTAAACTCTGAAACCCTCTCGATGATTTTACCTTCAAGAGTGAGGCAGCTAGGTTGAAGCATGTCTCGAAATGCTATCCACATGTCCTTGGTCTTCTTGTAGTTTAGTTTCATTTTGTTCCCAATACACCACTGATTCATGCTATCGAGTACTGTTTGTAGATGACTTGAGTCTTCAGGGCCAATGGCCTCATACAAGGTACAATCATCAGCGTATTTGACAGCACCAATAGAACAGATAATATCTCGTGGGATGGCACTCTTAGAACGTTGAAGAGAGATGGTGAAATCACAGACCCTTGAGGTACACCTGCAGGGCACGGCGAGGCAGAGGAAAGGACACCAAGAAGCTTCACCTGCTGTGTTCTGTCTTGTAAAAAGCTACGAATCCACTCCCAGAAGCTTTTGCTAATATTTGTAGACGCCAATTTAGCCAAAAGCGTACCGTGATCAACTCGGTCAAACGCCTTGCTGAAGTCGAGAAAAAGAGCATGGATTCATTTGCGACCATATCGAGAATTATCAGTAGAATCAAACCAACTCTGAGTTATTTCAGCTAAGGCTGAAACTGTTGATCGGCCACTGGTGAACGCGTGTTGATTTCCGCCGATGTTAAGATCCTTTGCGTTAAGACTAAGTTGCACTTTTTCCGATACCGTGGCCATTTGTGGAAGTACGGAGATTTGTCTAAAATCATTTTCAATACATACTGGAGGGTGCACCTTGGCAACTGGGCTTATCAGCCCATGCTTGTACTGTTTAGGATACGTTCTTTGTTCAATACTTGTACAGATAATATGGTGTATAACCAGAGCAAGTTCCTCATGGAAGTGCTTAAGTACTCAGGCAGGAATACCGTCAGAACCTGTAGCTTTCTTGGGATTTAGCTTTTTAAGAATTGACTTTACTTGTCCGACACTGGGAAGAGGAGACGGAGTATCACGCAGTTCGACAGGTGGCGGCCCGGATGGGACTGTAGATGTAAGATTGTTCCAGGTAGATGTAAAAGCAATTTGCATTTTTTCCGCCAAAACCTTTACATTTTTCTCTGTAGGGGGGGTCTTGGTGGATTGAGATGACGCTCCAGTCAAAATGTTGATTTCCTTGTGCCATCTAGCAGTGTCGGTTTTGCGAAAGCCAGCTGCGTTACTGTTATAGTAATTGACCTTGGCTGTGGCAATTAAGCCAGACACTTTGTTACGAAGCACTTGGTATTTTTGTTGGTCCCCATTTGTATAAGCGCGTTGCCTCTCCCTGATGGTAAGTTTAATTTTAGGTGTTATCCAAGCTTTGTCTGTAGGATGTGTTCGGATGGTTTTCATTGGCATGGTGGTATCAAAGGATATTTGTTAAAGTCGAGGTGAAGGCATCAACCTTGTCATCGATTGAATTAATGTCGAAAAGATTGTCCCAGCATACTTGGTTGAGTTTGATTGTCAACGCTGCAATATTCGCTGGTTTTATAATACGAATTTTCTTGCTGACTGCTGGTAACTTTTGATGTTGCTTAGATTTCATTAGCAAGCATTGATGGTCTGAATTGCCCAGGCGGGGTAGATGTTGGACGCTGTTGAATTGATTACACATATTTGTAAGGATCTGATCCAGGATGTTACCACCACGAGTTGGAGAACGAACGCACTTCTTAAGGTTAAAGCGTTCTACATATAGGATTGACCTCCATCTTATTGAAATCACCAGTAATTACAATACCAGCAGCAGGATAGGACAACAGAGTTGCATCAAGTTTGTCGGTTAAGTAGTTGATCATTTCAGTTTGATCGTAGATGGGTTTTCCTGGGGGGGGAATATATTCCAACCATGATTATACAGCTATAAGGTCTTGGTAATTACAACTAAGTGAACTATTAAGTGAACAACTACACTGTTTGGAACACAAGTTAAACTGCGGGTAGCTGCAGTAAGAATGTGGAATGCATTGGTACACTGAAGAGGCTCAGTACGATCATTTGCATCATGTGTAAACTCGATGAAGTTTCCAAGAGTCCCAATAACCTTTTTAATAAAAAAGATACAGATCCTTATGAATATTAACCCTAAATATTAACCATACAGAACCCACTGGAATAAAATAAACCACATATAAATGGATGTTTTAAATATATATCACAGTATCCAATTCACAGTAAATCTACCTCTGCTACTGTGCATTGGCTGGCTGTCTACTCGGGTAAGGTCTTTCTTGTTTTTTCCAACATAGACATAAACAACTGCAAAGTCATCATCAATTGCCTCTCCTATTCAAAAAATCATACGTTTATACCATATTTAAGCCCTCTATTTTTAAGCCCCTAGTAGTTATATGTATTTAGTTTATGTCATTAATACTGAAGGGACTTAATTAAATATAACAAAGAAAATACAATATTTATAAATTACAAATATTTGCCAGAAAATTTATGCAAGATACCAAGCATCCATTCATGATAAAACCATCAGTCAACAACAGGAAAGCACACCCCCCCCCCCCTTGAGATTAGCTAAAATTAAGAGGTTCAGTGTAGTGTAATATGAAGTGCAAAATAATATTCATATATTGACGAAAAACTGTAATTACCTATGGTAGACCGAGTCTAGGTTTCGCGATTTTTAATTTTCTTTTCGTTATTATTTTTTAAACAAATTTACATACTAACCTTTATCAAGGATCCCTGCAGCCAGATCATTATATACATCATTCAAAGTGGAATTATCTGGTACTCGTACGCCTATCCAGGGCTTTAAAACTTGTGTTCCTACGTGGATTTGAACAACAGCGAAGGGCATTGTTGGCTAAAATCATGCCTATTTACAAAACATGGACGCCAATGTTCGGTTTCCGACGTCTTCCGACCAATTTCCGATTTAATATTTAAAAAAATTAATTTCCGGGCGGCCAATTTTCCAGGGGCGGGCGGCGATGAAAAACAGAATTTTTTTTTTAATTGGCCCAACCAGAGGAATTATAGATTAAATCATCTTGTGAGAGAACAATCGTAACTGAGGCAATTGTGATAATATATTATCGTGGATAATTCCTGATTATTTTGCTTGTGAAGTGCATTAAATTTAGTGCAGGATTTGTAGGGTAAAATGCAAGATCCAATGGTGAAACTGGTAGACAGCCAATATTGTGTGTATAAGATAGCAGATTGGCAGAGCCAAGTGAAGCATTTCAAAGCAGAATTAAAAGTGAAGCATTTCAAAGAATTTAACTACCAGTTCACCATTTATTCTGAATCCTGTTTGGCTACACATTTGATTTTCTGGCATGTTTTTTTCCAGCAATATATGAGGCCCAGATTCATGGAGCCAGAAACAAAATGGCAATGTGCCTGTTCTTTGTAAAAACTTGAGTTAATATGTATATGATTGACATTTCTAAACGAACACCGAACACGTGATCATAATTTTATTATTATGGCAGATTCTCGTGGGAAAATAGTTAAGTCAGTGTTGTGAAGTTGTAAGGAGTGTTTATATAGTTCATATTCAAGGTTCAAATACAGTCAGATAAAATAGTGTACAAATTGAATAAATAAACTCGTCAAATACCAACATAGTGGTGCTTCGATAGCCGGACGATCGGGAATTCAGAAAAATGGAGCTTGACCTCAAGAAACAAATTCGAATAAGAGCGGGCCATCGATCGTATATCAAGAAACTCGTTGCAAGTGCAGATGGATTAACGAAAGTTGAAAACCCGGACATGAATTACGTCGAGTGCATGAAAATTACATTGAGTGACCGGATGTCAACATTGCAAGGCCTCGACGATGCCATTCTTCAACTTGTCAAAGAGGAAAACATCGAAAAGGAAATCGAGGAAGCGGGCGAATTCAGGGAATTGATTCAAATATCCATGGTAAAAATAAACACTGATTAAAAAGCTTCAAGTTACAACGTTGCCAACGCAAAATAACTCCGTCGTAACAAATGGGGCGCCAATCGACATCGTTCAATCTCAACAAGAAACAGCATCCGCCTCGACCGAATCAACACAGGTACGAACCAAACTTCCGAAACTTACACTTAATAAATTTCATGGCGATCCGAAAGTTTGGAACGAATGGTGGGATAGTTACAAATGCGCGGTTCATGACAACACTCATATTTCCGAAGTGCAAAAGTTCAACTATTTACGAAGTCTTCTTCAAGGTACGGCGGCATCATCAATCGCAGGTTTACAGTTGACAACCGTAAATTATTCGGTTGCACTCAAATTATTAAAGGAACGGTTTGCTCAAGAACAAACGATTATCAACGCTCATATGGACGCCTTACTTAAATTAAAGGGTACGACGTCAACTTCGGAAGTAAACAAAATCAGAGAGGTCTATGATGGCATAGAAATTCAAGTCAGAGGGCTTCAAGCTCTTGGTGTCAAGTCAGTATGGCACGCTACTCATCCCGATTATAATGTCGAAAATTCCAGAGGAGTTATGCTTGATTTTAAGTCGACAAATCAGTCAGGAGAATTGGAATCTAGATGAAATTCTAAAGCAGTTGAAAGCGGAATTAGAAGCAAGAGAGAGATGCGCGAACGCAGCGATCAAAGAGAATTCAAAGGAAGTAAACACCAAATCTAATAGTGGGCGCTGGAACCGAAACTCAGCAGCAGCACTAACGGCGCAAGATTTCAAGGTAACCTGTACTTATTGTAGAAAGTCTCATCCTTCAGCCAAGTGTGATGTTGTGACCGATGTCCAAGCTAGAAAGGACGTTCTGAAAAAAGAAGGATGGTGTTTTGTTTGTCTGCGTAAATCACACTTGGCTAGAGATTGTCAAACCAAGTCTTGTTTCAAATGTCATAATCGTCATCACCCAAGTATTTGTGAATCGAAAATCACACGCCAACCAACACCACCAGACTAAAACCCCAACAACAAACCAACCTTCAAACCACAAGCAAAAAACGAAAATGACTCATCCGTTACCTTGGTTACCGAAGTGAAAACGTCCGTATTGTTGCAGACTGCCAAGGTGACCATCTCTAGCAGTGATGACCAAAGGAATTCAATTCAAGCAAGGATACTATTCGATAGTGGAAGTCAACGATCGTATGTTTCCAATCGTATCAAAGAAACATTGAATCTACCTACTATTAAGAAAGAAACGCTCATGATCAAAACATTTGGGTCAGATGTTGGTCATCTACAGACACAAGACCTGGTGCAACTCGTAGTGAAAGGAGTGGAAACAGATGAAATTATCCAAGTCAACGCCTTTACCATGCCAATAATCTGTTTACCACTCAAAGGACAAGCCATTGAGTTTGCAGCTCAAATGTATCCTCATCTGCAAGGACTGACTTTGGCAGACCCAGGTCCTGAGAATGGTGATGGAGCTGAGGTAGATGTTCTAATTGGAGCGGATTACTATTGGCATTTTCTAACTGGAGAGACAAGACGGGGGGAATTTTGTCCTGTCGCAGTCAAGACGAAGTTAGGCTGGATTCTCTCTGGCCCGGTCCAAGATTCTCCAGAGGATGAATCAACTCAAATCAATTTCTCCAACACACATGTTCTTCGAGTCGACACATCAACCACTACCACCACCAGAAATGAGCGACTAGAAAAGCAATTACATCTATTTTGTAATTTAGAAGGGATTGGAATCACCCCAAACGAAGAGAGTGTTCAAGATCACTTCACTAACAATATCGAATTAAAGGATGGCCGTTATGAAGTCAAGTTGCCCTGGAAACCCTTACATCCAACCTTGCCAGACAACTATCAATTGAGTCGACAGCTCAATTGAGTCGACAAGCTCTGCTTGGCAGACTAAGATCAGAAGAAATCATCAATGAATATGATGCAATCATAAAGGATCAGCTTGAGAAGGGAATAATTGAGCAAGTCATCATCAAAAGTCCATCTTCAACAGGGAAGACGCATTACCTACCTCATCATCCTGTGATCAGATGGGACAAGAATACCACAAAGCTTCGAATTGTCTACGATGCTTCGGCGAAGGTCAATAAAAATCCATCCCTGAATGAATGTCTTTACAAAGGTCCATGGCTGTTGCCAAAAATTGTTAATCTTTTGTATTATATTCTTATCTTATATTCTTAGAATGCTTACCAGTTTCTCCAAAAAAGAATACCAAGGAGATTGATTGCTTTGTCCACTCAGTTTCCCCAATCAAGACTGGTGGTGACAAAAAGTATCGGTACTTTGACTGCAATCTCCAGACTAAAGACAAAGTTGTAAGAGCTGTTTGTTTTTCGCCTGAACATAAAGACAAATTTGACCACTACGAGAAAACCAAGTCTCCTCTCAAAATAACGAAATTTAATGAGAACACCAGGTATGGCACAACAAATGTTGTTATAGAAAGGCACACCATTGTTGAAACCTCAGCACTTCCGTTTGAACGGCGTGATCTAAATCAAGATACCACCATCAGCTCTCTCAGCAATGTTTCATCTGGTCAGCAAGTCGCCATTAAAGGTTATTTAACAGACCTATTTGGCTCCAAGAAGATCCTGTCCAGGTCAGGTCAAGAACTCATCAAACAAGATGGACTTGTGTCAGATGCCACTGGCACAATTAAGGTAACATTTTGGGGTACCTTTGTTGATCAAGCACAAAAAGGAAACACTTATAACTTCAAACAATTTATATATAAAAACGACAACTTGAACTATCCTGAACTATCATAAAAGCTATCTTTATTGGAATTTATATGCACTGTCATAAAAACATTTATTCTCCTGAGAACACTATAAAATAACTTATGGTTTATATTAAAAGTTCTGTTATTTTAACATTTATGTTAAAGCTTCCAAGTGACAATTGACACTTTTCAAAACAACTTTAAAGAGTATTATATGACTTTAAACTTACAAATGTGTTAATGTCTTGATTTGAAAATTAATTAGTTTACATACACATACTTTTTAACACAGACGATGGTCTGTGAATTAACACAGACTTGCCATGGGCGAGTGATCGCGCGCGCGCACCTCCACACGTGCTTTGACTCATTGTGATGCGCAATTTACCATGCGCCTCGTTCCGTATTAATTAATTACATGTCTCAATTTGGAATATTGGGAATGGAACTTGTAATTTCCCAAGTTGCTTACCTATAAATTACTGAAATACTATAAAGCACAATGTCAAATTGCTGTTTTTCAAAACCTTGGTTCTTTTCTCGTAACTATTCGCGCCCATATTTTTAGTTAAAACATGCAGGAAGGAATTCGTCCCTTTTGCAACCACACCCCTGGCATTAATATCACATGCCTGTAAAATGCATATGGCCAGGCCTGACTAAGTGATTTGGCACATTTAAGTGTGCCAAAATTCGTTAGTAACAAATTTTGGCTAGCCACATGTACGCGTTGCGTACCTATTTTTCCTGTTGATGTTGAGTTTTGTGACTTGCAAGATGTTTATTTGCGAATTATTAAGATAAGTATATATATTTCTCAATTAATTAATTTGATTGATTTTGGTCTACAAATACAAAGTAGACAATGCGCTAGATTGGTTACCATTCCTGGTATTGTCTTACCAACGGATATATTTATTGCAAAGTAATACTGCACAATATATATGCAATCCCGCCACAAGTACTAAACACAATAGCTATAGCTAGACAAACTAATAATGTTCACATTGTGTACAAAAATCGAGGACACCATACAAATACCTGAGTATCTACCATCTACTGTTGTTTTCATAACCTGTTGGGTAAACCAAACGGAACTTTTCCTCGTCAGACATCCCTTCTATTCTATTTATTATTTATTCATCTCGTCAGACATCCCTTCTATTCTATTTATTATTTATTCATCTGTTATGGTATGAAGAAATAAATCCATGGTATGAAGAAATAAATCCATGTCCTCGCAATTCACACACTAAAATAGACATCATTAAACACAACAATTTACAATGGGACTATATTGAACAATAGAAACAAATCAACGATACTTATTATTTAGTAATTTTAGCATAGGAGCTCAAAATGTTTAAGAGGTATCGTTGATGACGGTAAAGCCGGAGTTAATTATCTCCTCATAGAAATAGCAAATGATCTAATATAGACTTGTAGAAATTCATATACCCTGAAATCTTATGAATGAACTGCATATGTATGGTACATGATAGATTACAAGGCGGAAAGCGTAATTTAAATAGGTAAAAAAAAACAGAACCAACTGACAATTTCAAATAATATAATATAAAATAAAGACATCCTGATAACTCAAGATATGAGTCAATAACAAGACGAGATTATTGATAAGTGATATTTCGATTTTATTAAAAAACATAGCCTAGGTCTATATATACTATTGATACATAAGGTGTGATGACATCATCCACAAAGAAGAAAAGGAAACCTATTTATATTACAGATGTTAATTAATTACTTGTCATTGTGACCATATGGTGTGACATTGTAATGACGTGAAACAAAGACAGGAAAACACGAGGAAACTAAGTGACAAGTGTAATATTGAAATTAAGTAGTGTCAATTCTTTGCCAGCCTTAAGACCAGGTGTAAAGCTTCTATAATTAAGAGTTTATTGGTATTAATGGATTATTAGAGTAAAGGATTTTATAGTTGTTAAAGATGAGATTTTTCATGGAAGAGGATAAGTCAAAAGAAAAAGTAGCGTCATCCAGTCGGTCATCCCCTCGGCCGAACCGGCCTGAGGGCGCTAATATCGACCGGCGTTTAGTCCCTTACCATGGGATTCCTAGTGTTTCTAGAATCACATTCAGTTTCCTTGTATATATATATTCAGGGTCAACGTCGTCGATCATGCGCGGCATCAGCAAATTTGGCCCTGGTAACTAGATATGGTAAATATCTGCATTTGAATTAATATTTAAATTGAAACCGTAAAAGGTAAGTACGTGTTTTGTCGGGTTATACGGTGAATAAAGATTTGAGTTCAAAAAGATAGTGAAAAGGCAGTGAAAATGCAATATATCGTCGTCAGAAGATGTCGAGTTCGTAAATCAAGTTTTATATGTGGCGTCAAACTTAAAAGGTAAACCCGTTTTCGGTTTTTAAACCTGTTAATCAGTTACAAAGATAGTTTTGCAAACATGTCCGAGTATGTTATTCAGGCTTTTATTTGATGTATAGCATGATTTTCTAGAGTTAGTAGTTCAAAAGATATCGTCGTCCGAATATCTAAAATATTTACTCGGAGTTTGTCAATCCAATCCAAGCGTCGTCGCTTTTTTTCAAGCTGTTAGCTATCAGTTACAAAAATATTTTTGTAGGTATGTCAGAGGCTGTTAATCAAGCTCTCATTAGATATGTAGAATGAGTTCTTAGAGTTAGTACTTCAAAAGATATCGTGGTCGGGACATTTCACTTTTGGCATGGCGTCATGTCGACTAAAAACAAAACAAAAACGTGAGCCTGTCAATCAGACATCACGAAATCACTCGGAAGGGGTTTCGCTAGAAATCGAATAGTCCGTCCTTGTACACACGATTTCTTACATGTATTTCTAACACTACCTAGTGCCTACACAGTACACAGAACAACATTTTTATCGTACTCTTCAATAAAACACCATACATGTTAGTCATGTTAACAATGTGTTATTGTTAGTGTGTTATTGTTAGTTGTAAGTCTTGTACTGTATAATGTATACATTTTGAAATACTTAACAGAGAGATTTATGCTATATACCATTAGAAAGCCAACGAAAAATCACAATCGTAGTGAAGTTTAAAGTTTGTACCTATCATGGAACAATTTAAAAATTTGAATTAGCAAAAACATGCAGACTATATATACTGGGGTTTACACAACCTTGGCCTGGCCTACAATTTTGTAGTACAGTACTGTAATGCTTGTTTATGCTATACTTGTCAGTGTTAATATATACACTGCTGCGTGAGTAAGGGAGAGCTCGGAGTATGTGTCAGATGATACATGGATGATTGTTATGCAAGCTGATATTCTCAGAAAAATTATTCTTAGTCCCAGACAGGAATTGAACTTGTAACTTTCTGATTGCTGGTGAGACCCTCTAACCATTGAGCTACCCGAGACTCAGATGGAGAGTGAAGGTTACAATGATGTACTGAATATTCAAATCTGGGGCTAAAGTAAATCTAACTGATAATCAAGGTAAGAAATGCCAGTGTAGCGTCCGTCCTTCGATATTTTGATGGATAACACATGGAACTCTTTCAACGTAAATATTAGTCTGGTGTTCTAATTTATGGTGTTTTGTTCTAATTTATGGTGCGTTGTTCTAATTTATGGTGTTTTGTTCTAATTTATGGTGTTTTTTATCATTGCCCTAAGAAAGTATAATCATGCTACAGGCCATAAATCCCCACCTACCACCGTTAAAAAACGAGTATTGAAGAAAAAGAAACCCCTTATTACAC
Source organism: Chrysogorgia sp. JL179-B06 (assembly GCA_035772405.1). Taxonomy (NCBI): domain Eukaryota; kingdom Metazoa; phylum Cnidaria; class Anthozoa; order Scleralcyonacea; family Chrysogorgiidae; genus Chrysogorgia; species Chrysogorgia sp. JL179-B06. Next base: position 1,975,998 of record JAYKKM010000518.1, on the reverse strand, counting down.
TCAATTTTTACGACGACGTCGATGACGACGACAACGATATTCAAGCCGAAAAGATTAAGAAAATTAGAAAAAAAGTAGAAAGTGATGATGAGGTTTGTTTACCAAAAATTTTAAACCCAACAATACAGTACTGCCTAGAATTAACCTAACACTGCGGTTTGGTTGCAGTTAGATTGCGGTTCGTTTGCGGTTCGTTTGCGGTTCGGTGGCGGTTCGGTTGCGGTGATGTTGCGGTCGACACATTCGACCGCAAGAGTATTGGCGACCGTACACTTCGGATTCCGATCTCGCCCGATCGTAAGAACACGAAAGCAAATGAAATTAGATCTATTCAATGAGTATTCTCGACGCTATTGTGTCGGCAAACGGTGATTTATACATTATTGTAAGAGTGTTTTGTCTGAGTTGGTCAAACTACATTCTTTATTGTATGATATTGATTCTTACTTCAACCACATGTATGGCTGTGCGTCGTTATTAAGAACGAGTGTAAATGACAAATTGCAAAGTGAAAAGGTGGTAAACTGCCAAGATTTTTAGTCACGAAATACTAACGTTTCGAGCCTAGGAGTGACCTTTATGACCTTTAAAATTTAAAGTAATACGACTGGAAAAACGGGTCTTGTCAAAGTGAAAAGGTGGTGAACTGTTAATATTTTTAGCAACGTACATCGCGCGCGTATTTCCGGCGTAAATTACTTGTTTGTTGAATTAATTGTGCGAGTTAGAATGCTCCAGAAACACAGTCATATAACAAGAGCTTTTAAATTGGAGTATGTATATGAGTCTCGCTACCTTTCACTGCCTGTGGCCATAAATCGACAAATCATATTGATTCAATATGCCAACATGTCATATAAGACGACAAAATCATCAAGCGTTAAAGATTGGGCAGTGTACTATAGTAAGGCAGTTTTTTCGCTAAATTGCAGATTGCAAGTCTACGGTAGTATTAACTTGTTGCTCGCACTCGTCGGACTGTTTTTATTGGATTGAATAGCGATTGAGTGATGAACCAGGCAGGTAACGTGATGCCACAGGGAGCCGTAACGTCTATTAGTGAAGCGAGTTTAGCAATAAAGCAGGTTTATTTGTTATTAATATATATCCGAGCGCTGGTGAAGTCTATGACCACTGGTCACTGCCATTGCCATTGAGGAGTTTTTTCTTTACGAGCGCTCGAACTTGCCATGCTTGCGGCTTGGCGTGGAAAAATGGAAACTTACCCGGGTATCGTATTGCCGACACTTTACACGAGCCCGGGGTCAAGTCAACCCGTGTTTACATGAATATATTAACCCGGTCGACCCGGCTGTCGTATCAACGCTAACAGGAGTTTATTATTATTAGTTTATTATTATTAGACGGGTCGACCCGTTGGGCTCGTGTAAACGGCCTCTAGATTATATATTTTGTGTAAAAGATTGACAGATGATATGTTTGACTAATTAACTTTCGGTGGTCGACTCAAGTCGGGGCACAGATGATACGAAAGGTCTCCACTAAAAATGTTTCCAATATATAAGTTACCACAGCTTTCAATTACAAAATTTTCAAAACGACTGTGAACATTAACCTTTAATCTATCATGTAGCCGATTTTCAAGCTAAGATTTTACCTAACAACTACATTAGACGTCAAAACAAATCACTACCGCGAGACGCACAGTCAACGGCCTTCCGTTTAGTGTTTACTGTTGGGAAATATTAGTATTTTCATTGTAATTTAGTTAATTAGTTATAGATCAAGGTAAAACATGTATTAGTTAAGAAAAGACCAGAACATTACTCATTAGAGCGCGGTAAACAAGTCATGTAAAAAGTAGATTAATATAAGTAGGAAAGGGAACTTTTACTGATTAGCAGACCACAATAACAGGAAAGAACTGACGCGCGCCTTCGTAGGAAGTGCGCAAAGGAAAGAGGTTATTGTGGGAAGAAATTAGGAACTACGTGTGAGTTGTTTTCTAGATGTGTGACCTAGAGTGACCTTGGAACAAATATCTTCCTATTGGTTACAATATAAATAAGAGTGCATGATGAGTGTTGAGGGAGAAGTGGAAGTGAGAGTTGAAGTGAAAGCAAGAATTGCTGTTGATGTAGAGTGGACGGAGTTCACCGTCAATTGAGTGTGCACACGACCGTGCAACAGAGTGTTGCGATTAGTATAAGTATAAGAGTGTGTGACCGATCGTTTGTAGAAGTTATCTGTATGTCATAATAAAAGATTGAACCGAAAGATACAGTCCCATTTGATTGTGAGAGCCAGCGACGCGTGCAGAGACTTTGATTGAAGAGTTCTGCGACACTTGGTCCTTCGAGCCGGATAGAGACATGGCAGATCAACTGAAGAAACGACGAAAAACGAGAACGGGCCATCGAGCGTATGTGACGAAGATCCTACCAGAGGCGATGGCCATAGCTAAAGAATTTACAGCCGACAGACGAGATAGAGCAATACAATTAAAAACGTCCCTGGCAGAGCAACTAAAAACCATCGAGCCCATTGACCAAGAAATCCTCGGACTCTTGGAAGAGGAAGAAAGCACGACCGAGGAAGAGACAATTGAAGAAATCGAGAGAAGTTGCCATCTGCGAAGCGAGATAAAGACTGTGATCGAACGAATGGAAGAGATACTGGTGAGACCAGTCATCGACGTGTCCAAACCGAACAAACAACCACCGACCGAGAAGCCACAAAAGAGTATCCGAGCGAGACTTCCCAAATTAGAAGTCAGAAAATTTAATGGAAAGTTGGAAGAGTGGCAGGAGTTCTGGGACTCCTTCCAAAGTGCAATCCACCAGAACGATAGCTTGTCAGATGTTGACAAATTCAGCTACCTAAAGGGGCTGATTACCGGTTCAGCGAAAGCCGCGATTGCTGGGTTTGCATTAACCTCGTTGAACTAGGCATCCGCCATCGAGCTGCTAAAGAAGCGCTATGGAAAAGACACCTTGATAAGACGAGCGCACATAAGCGAACTGTTGAACGTTCAGGCCGTTTTCAGCGCGCGAGATTCGTCGCGGTTGAGAGCGTTTTTCGACACCATCGAGACGCATTATCGAGGATTGGAAGCTCTTGGAGTTGACGAGTCGTCGTATTCGGATATCGTGGTACCGTCGCTGTTGGAAAAGATCCCGGAAACAGTTCGTCTGACAATCACCAGAGGTCAAGCGCATACAGAATGGTCCACGAAAGATCTTCTCGCTGCATTAGAAAGGGAAGTCGAGCTGCGTGAGGAGTACCAGACTGCGGCAACCCGCCAGAACCGAGACCGAGACGAAGATCGAAAGAAACGAGTGAATGGACCACCGACAACGAATGCTTTCCTGACGAAGAATGGAGAAGCCTGTGCATTTTGCCTTGGGGCACCCGCACGAAGATTGTGTGAAGGTAACGGACACGAATGAACGTAAAAAACTGATTATGAAGTTTGCTAGATGTTTTAATTGTCTTAAGAAGGGTCATAGGGCCCGCGAGTGTAAAAATCGTGTTAGTTGTAAGAAATGTAAGGGTAACCACCATACGGCCATCTGTGAGGAAAGAAAGAGAGAAGAGAGTAGGGAAGAGGTCAAGATTGTAACTTCCGGTACTGAGAGTTCGCCCAACAATTTTCATGTTGGTACAAGTAGCCGTGTTGCCCTTCAGACTGCCCAAGCCCTAGCCAAGGGAAGTGGGAGGCGAGAATAAGAGTTTTATTCGATTCAGCAAGTCAAAAATCCTTCGTCACGCAGAGAACGGTAAGGTCCTTGGGTCTTGATCCAATTAGGAAGGAATGGCTTGCGGTCAGCACATTTGGCAAACAGTTAACAGATTCGCGACTGCGAAATGTGGTTGTGGTTAATTTATTTCCCCCGGGGGGAGGAAAAGCTATGCGAGTGGAGGCCTATGTTGTGCCTGATATTTCTCGAATTCAAAACGAGCATGTTGAAGTGGTAAAACACGATTTCCCTCATTTGCAGGACATATGGTTCTCAGATGTTTGTAGAAAGGGAGAAGACTTAGAGATAGACTTACTGATAGGAGCAGATTATTTGTGGAGTTTTCAGACAGGCTGTATGGTAAAAGGAAATGTAGATGAGCCAGTAGCAGTAGAAACGAGTTTAGGCTGGGTACTTTCGGGGCCATTAAAAGGCAGGTCAGAAAGCAGCAAACAGTTTGTAGCTCATGTAAGTTGTGTTCCAGAAGAACAGAAGGTAAATAATCGATTAGAGAACGACATTAAGAAGCTGTGGGATTTAGAAACGCTAGGTATCACAGACAGTGACGAAGTTCATGAAGAGTTTGTAGATAACATTTTCTTTAACGGTATCAGGTATTCTGTAAACCTTCCTTGGAAGGAAGGGCATGATAATCTACCGAGTAACTATGCAACGAGTTTGTCACGCATGAAAGGGCGAGTTAGGAAACTTCGAAAGGAACCAAACCTTTTAGATGAGTATGACGCGGTAATTAAGGAACAGATAGATTCGGGAGTGGTGGAAAAAGTCCCGCAATTAGAGCAAGCAGATAGAGTTCATTACTTGCCACATTTAGCGGTTATTCGGAAAGAGGCAAGTACGACGAAATTAAGAATTGTTTATGACGCATCAGCAAGGGAGGGTAATGGGAAGGGAACGTCACTGAACGACTGTTTACACGTTGGTCCCTCGCTTAACCCCCTGCTTTTTGATATTTTAGTGCGATTTCGAGAAAACAAAGTTGTTTTGATCGGCGATATAGAAAAAGCATTTCTAAATATCGAGGTTACGAAAGCGGATAGAGATTGTTTACGATTTTTGTGGTTGGCGAACGTGCACGATCCGAACTCGGAAGTTTTGGTTTATCGCTTTTGTCGAGTAGTTTTCGGCTTGAATGCCTCGCCTTTCCTGTTAAATGCCACCATCAGACATCACCTTTCGAAATATAACGAAGAAGACCCCGAATTTGTACGAGTAATGACGGAAAGCTTTTACGTTGATGACTTAGTGTCTGGTGGGAAAACTGATACGGAAGCTTACCGACTGTATACGAACAGCAAAAAGAGATTAGCGGAAGGAGGGTTTAAGTTGCGGAAATGGAAAACGAACCGTAAACATTTGAGAGATCAGATTTCTAGAGATGAAAATGGCTCGCAAGTGCAAAATATTGCAAATGATGAGCCAGAAAGTTACGCCAAATTAACGCTTGGATCGAGGGTGAACCCAAAATATGAGAAGGTACTAGGGCTATCATGGGATTGCGAACAAGATAAAATCCAATTTAGTTTTCAACAGATCGTAAGTGCCGCAGGCAAGGTCAAACCCACAAAGCGCAATGTTTTGAGTCTATTAGCAGGGTTATTTGATCCCTTGGGAATAATTAGTCCGGTATTGGTGTGCATGAAACTTCTGTTTCAAGAGTTGTGCACAGCGAAAATTGGTTGGGATGAAGAGCTTCAAGATGAAGCAAAACAGAAATGGGAAGGCTGGGTGGAAGAACTTCGTAAGGCCGAAGCAATTACGATCGACCGGTGCCTGTACATTGATCCCCTAGAGAATGTTTCCGAATATCAGATACATGGGTTCGGAGACGCTAGCAGCAAAGCATATTGCGCGGTTGTTTATTTAGTCTGCCAAACCGAGGGGAGATTGTATGCGCGATTGATAGCAAGTAAATCGAGAGTTGCCCCGCTAAAAACATTGACAATTCCTAGGTTGGAGTTAATGTCCGGCAGATTACTAGCGCAGCTCGTTCACACTGTTAAGACTGCTTTACAAGCGCAAATACGGTTAAGTAAAGTTACGTATTGGCTAGACAGCAAAACTGCGCTTTGCTGGATTCAGAATCGAGGAGAGTGGAAACAATTTGTTCGACATAGGGTTAATGAAATTTTGAGATTATCAAACAAAGACGCTTGGAGGCATTGCCCAGGTGAATACAATCCTGCGGACATAGGATCTAGAGGGGCAGGGGCGATTAAATTGAAAGAAAACATCCTCTGGTGGCAAGGACCACATTGGTTGTCAGAAGAAGACGATATGTGGCCAGTCGCAACATGCCACACGGAATCATTGGACAGTCGAGCGGAAGAAAAGAAGACAGCTACAACTATGACTGTCGAAACGCGTGATTTACCAAGCATTGCGGGCATAATAAACCTGAGTGATTATAGCAGTCTATTAAGACTCAATAGAGTTTCCGCGTGGGTGTTACGTTTTGCGCACAATTGTAGAATAAATGGTAAACACGTCCCCTGTCGTGAAGATAACCTTACACGAGCTGAGTTAATCAGAGCGGAAGAGGAATGGATTAAAGCAGCGCAAGTCTGTTTAAAAGCGCAGGAAAACTTTAAGCAGTTAGAAAGCAAATTCGGTCTTTCAGAAATTGAGGGCGTATTAAGATGTGTCGGAAGGCTGACTAATGCGGATCTAGAGCCGGAGGCAAGAACACCAGTGATCTTGCCCAATGACCATGAGTTGACATGGATGATTAGTCGCGAGTGTCACGAGCGTGTACATCATTGCGGTACCAGAGCAACCTTAACAGAATTGCGAACGAGATATTGGGTGCCAAAGGGCAGACAAACCGTTAAAAGGATCGTGAACAGCTGTGTAACGTGCAAAAGATGGCAGGGACCGGCTTATAGTGCACCGAAAGTTGCACCGCTTCCAGAATTTAGGGTGCGAGAGGTTCCGGCCTTTTCTAAAGTCGGAATTGATTTTGCAGGGCCATTGAACGTAAAAGTATCGGGAGGGGGCACCAGTAAAGCCTATATAGCCATATTCTCATGTTGTGTTACTAGAGCCCTACATTTAGAATTAGTTCACGACCTTTCGGCTGAGACATTTCAAAGAGCGTTAAGACGATTCTCCGCGAGAAGGGGCACCCCAAAATTGATTGTGTCAGATAACGCAAAAACATTTAAAGCGACAGAAAAGGCGTTAGAAAAGATTCAGAACCACCCGGAGTTTAGAGCAGACTTAGATAACTTAAAAATAGAGTGGAAATTCAATCTAGAGAGAGCGCCATGGTGGGGAGGATTCTTTGAGAGGATGGTAGGGAGTGTGAAAAGATGTTTGAGAAAGGTGTTAGGAAATGCTAGACTAACGAGTGATGAGCTGTTGACAGTATTGATTTGATTTAATAAATTTGTCGCTTGCAAAAATATACATAAATAAATATATATAAATAAAGATATACATAAATAAAAAAACACAAAACGACAGGCGGTATTAGTATTAGTTGAGATTGAGGCTACATTAAACTCACGACCACTGACGTACGAGTACGACGAACTGGACGAAGAAGCACTGACACCTTCACATTTAATATTCGGTAGAAGAATAAAGTCGATGCCATATGAGCCAATAGAGGAAGAGATGGAAGGTGAAGATAGCTGCAGTAGACGGTTTAGATTTTTGAGTTTACGGTTAGCGCATTTTTGGAAGAGATGGAGAAACGAATATCTTGCAGGTCTAAGAGAGTATCACCGAAATAGCGTAGCAAGTGAGAAGAGAGTTATTGGTGTTGGAGATGTAGTTACGGTACATGAAGACAATGTAGAGCGAGGTAGTTGGAAGACGGCCGTTGTAGAAAGTCTTGTAGAGGGGAAGGATAACGTTGTTCGTGGAGCGAGAATTCGGGTTATAACAAACGGTAAGCCCATTCGCATGGCCAGACCCATCCAAAAGCTTTACCCCCTAGAAATCCGCAACGAGACCGAGCAAGCCAGGGAAACACAGTGGGTAGGTACTCATGAAGGGCAAGAACCAGAGCGAGAGGTAGCGAAAGTTACAAAATCGGGGAGAAATGTTCCCCGAAGGGCAGCTGCCATAAATGCAGAGCAGAGAACGAAACGGATGCTTGACTTGTAAACAAGTCAACGAGGGGAGAGTGTTGGGAAATATTAGTATTTTCATTGTAATTTAGTTAATTAGTTATAGATCAAGGTAAAACATGTATTAGTTAAGAAAAGACCAGAACATTACTCATTAGAGCGCGGTAAACAAGTCATGTAAAAAGTAGATTAATATAAGTAGGAAAGGGAACTTTTACTGATTAGCAGACCACAATAACAGGAAAGAACTGACGCGCGCCTTCGTAGGAAGTGCGCAAAGGAAAGAGGTTATTGTGGGAAGAAATTAGGAACTACGTGTGAGTTGTTTTCTAGACGTGTGACCTAGAGTGACCTTGGAACAAATATCTTCCTATTGGTTACAATATAAATAAGAGTGCATGACGAGTGTTGAGGGAGAAGTGGAAGTGAGAGTTGAAGTGAAAGCAAGAATTGCTGTTGATGTAGAGTGGACGGAGTTGACCGTCAATTGAGTGTGCACACGACCGTGCAACAGAGTGTTACGATTAGTATAAGTATAAGAGTGTGTAACCGATCGTTTGTAGAAGTTATCTGTATGTCATAATAAAAGATTGAACCGAAAGATACAGTCCCATTTGATCGTGAGAGCCAGCGACGCGTGCAGAGACTTTGATTGAAGAGTTCTGCGACAATTTACAAAAAATATCATTATTTACACAAAAAAGCAATAATTCACAGAAATTCAAGACCCAAATTGCCAAACAGCCATTAAACAGTGCATTACAAAGGAATTGCACAGGGCCCATTAAACGGTGCATTACAAAGGAATTGCACAGGGCGTGGACTGTAGACTTGTGCTTTTGTATTAGAAGTGACTATATGGTCAGCAGCCGGTCACAGTTAATTAATCAAATTTTGCATTTTTATACATTCATTATACATTAAACCACTCCAAATATCTCACCTGACCCTAACCCCATCCTTACTCAACCTTAACCCAAGATCACAAGAACTTATAAATATTAAGCATTAACAACACATTTATAGTATAAGTATTTGCTTGCCTCGCTGTGAAACTAAAGTTTAATCATGGTATTTAATATGTAGTGGGTAACTAATAATCATTTTTACCTGCTATTATTTTCCAACTTTGGTGAAGACTCTAAAATGAAAAAAAGATATAAACAGTTACAAACAGGTGAATGTTTATTGACAAGGGCGTCGGAATTAATAAGGTATCAGTTTACTGTCATATGCCAGTATGTGGGTTGGATGACTTGGGTCTTGGCCATTGAGTGGCATTTTATATACACACACTAGCTCTTTAATATATATTGAAAAAGTCATCACATTTTTCTATCATCCCTGAAATAATGAATATTAATAAATAATTTCCGCACAATTTGCGAAAGTTTAACTGAAGGTAAACTGATACTTTTTATGACTCCGACGGCCTACATATCAATAGACCCATTGTCTGCCTCCTCGGTGCAATCTTATTATTTTTTTATATAACATAAAATATCAAACGGGCTCACACAATATTTACCATGAACAGCCAGAACAGGCGAATGATTATTTGTTTGTGCTTTAATGAACATTTTGATCTATTTCATTTGCATATAAAAACGTAGCTTGATTTCCTGTCAATTCATTTGCATTTTTATGGTGAAGACCAACGAGCTTGGCCTTTGACCAGGCAGATGTCAAACTTTTAAAAACCCTGCTGTTTGCTTCAATCAAAATTTAGACGAAGTTACAGTTTACCATGCATATAAATATTCAAACGTACACATGGTTTGAAAACCGCATACAAACCAAAAGATTCAGGTATACTAAACAATACATTCTTTGTCTATCGCCCCTCGAAATACCATGAAACCCTTTTATATCTCCTTGATCTGCACTTCCACCACCAAGTAGAGTTGAATTTGACCTAATAGTTTGTTGAGATCGGACAAAAATACACTTACCTTTTGAATAATTCAAACAAACCACGACTGAAAATCTTGACGCCTTTGAGTGAAGTCCGATGCCCTTGAAGTCCAACGAAAAAAGACCATGTGTGTATTCGTGTAACAAAAACCGTGGTGATTAGCCTTTTCTGTAGAATTGCGGCGTAGCGCATAATTTGACAATTACATGCCGCTGATCGATAGGCGCAAGTAGCTCAAATTACTAATATCCCTCAACATCCACTGTTACTCCCTCATGCCTATAAAATTATTGCGGCCGCAGCCACAATTCTAGCCCTCCGGTTGTGTGAAGTACTTCTATTCTTTCTCGTACAGTATATTTACTCATGGACCAATAGTTATCAACACAGGGGCCCAACAAAGGTTTGTCTGTGAACAGTGAAATCATAGCATAGGGATCATAGTTGAGTAATTTGACATCAGCCTATTAAAAACTGCTAAATCTTTCTCCCTGTTAGGAAAAAATTCCAGGAAATTTTTTTCATTAGATTTCTTCACGCCGAAATTTTTGTCTACATTTATACAGTGCACCACGCGAACATAACATAATTATTTAGTACGTTTAATAGTACAACACATGCTTAGGCAGCACTTTCCTTGCGATAGTAACTACTAGTAAGAAGAAGTATTTGCAGAAAAACCTATCAGCTGCTCAGGAGGGATCAGTTACTATTGAATGAAACAAAAGAGGACTCTCAGTTTGGGAAGGACTTGGCAGAAGCAATGCATCAGTCAACAGAATCGTTTTCAAAGACAAATCCTAAGAGGATTGAGAGACCTATAATGCAGGGAGTATGTTCATATCATTGCCTAATTTATTGACCTACTGTACTTGCACAACTCATGCTCCAATTTCCAAGCTGGTTGTGTGGCAGCTAGACAATTTCTCAGCTTGGACTAAAATATCTAATGATAAGGAGATTCTTTCTGATGTTTTGGGTGTGCACAGAATGCAATGAAACACCATGAACCAAAAGATAGATAAACTGATTAAAACAGGGGTTATAACAACAGCAGGATATGATCCTAAACAGATCATCTCTAGCATTTTTTTTGACAACTAAAGAAGATGGCTCGTAGGCTTATCTTAAACCTCAAAAAATTTAATTATTGGATTCATTATGCACAATAACCAAATTAATAGCACTAAATTGTTTTGTGTCATTATATATTAATGATGCATATTACTCTATCACCATTAGACACAGTGCTTTACTCAGACCTTTACTTACAACACAGACTCAGACCCATAACCAGTGTGTTGCTAATCATTGATACCACTCTTATGTTAGAAGAATTAGGGTTTTTTAGTATACCCTACAAAGTTTGTCTTGATACCAACCCAATAGATCATTGTATTGGGGTTTCTTATCAACTCAATGACAGTCTGCCTCACACAGGAGGCCATCAGTTTAAAACAGGATTGTGCCAAGTTGATTAAATGCCCTAGAACAACTATACGAGAGGTGATTGCTAAGGTTACAGTTTCGCATGGGTTATTATGGACCCCCATATTATAGGGAACTGGAAAGTAACAAATCCCTAGCTGAAAAAAACAATAAGGGCAATTTCAATGCTAATACAGGGTCATTTCACCAGAGGCCCAAATGGAACTGAAGTGATGGGTGGACAATGTGGAGTGCTCCTTCTAATAGTACAACCTCAGTATCTAATAACTACAGATGCCTCACTATCAGGATGGTGAGCTGTATGTGGGGGATGTATCTACTGGAGGAAGCTGGACATACCCAGAGTGTACTCACTACATAAACTATCTAGAAATGTATGCGATCTTACTAGGATTGCAAACATTTGGTACAGGTAAAAATAACACCCATATTAGAGTAAAGTGTGACAACATGACTGCAGTCACAGTATTAAACCATATGGGCACTAGTCACTCAGATTGTTGCAATTACATGTCCAAAAGAATCTGAAAGTGGTGCAATATAGAGGGGGATATGGCTGAGTATATAGCCCATATCCTTGGGAAGCAAAATTTGATTGCTGACTTTGAATCCCAACGAAATCAGAGAGAATCCGAAAACATGTTACATAAAATGTCGGTTTTAAACGCCCAAAGGAAGCTTAATGCTACACCCGAGATTGACCTCTTTGTCTTGTGTATTAACAATAAGTTTACACAGTATGTACTAATGCATTCTCTTTAGACTGATCAAAATTAAAGTTCTATGCCTTCCCCCCTTTCAATGTGATAGTACCATCTGTATTGAGCAAAATGACAGCTGAACAGGCTGGTGGTTATATTGTACCAGACTGAGCAACAGAGTTGGCACCCCAAAGAACAACAAATGTTGTTGAAGGAACCAGTCTCACTAAAATCAAGGAAGAACCTCTTAAAACTTCAAAGATTGCTGGAATATTGCCATGATAATGGAGTTGACGTATTTCAGCCAGAACTGAAAAGAGCTACAGTAAAACCCTGCGTATAAGAACCTAGAATTTAAGAACCTGTTAGGCTAAAATTTCTTATTTAGACCCCCTTTAAATAAGAACCTGTTTAGGCTAGAATTTCAAGCAGGTTCTTATTTTATCAAATAGAGTCAAAAGTCTATCACGCTATTAACACAAAGTAAGTAAAATGACCCAAACAACAACAACAACAGACGTTTTACGGCCCTTTTCCCCGCTTACGCAGGGGTTGGCCGGTGGTTCCCCACGACAGTTTCCTCCACTTTCCTCGATCATTAGCATCTTCCCTCTTCAGCCCACTCTCTCTCATATCCCTCTCCACTACCTGGCTCCATGTCATCCTTGGCCTTCCTCTTCCTCTTGCACCATCAACCTCAAGCGACATACACCTCTTCACCCAGTCACCATCATCTTTCCGCAGCACATGTCCCAGCCACCTTAATCGGCTCCTCTTTACCACGTCAGACACCGATTCAATGCCCATTCTTTCCCTCAGCTCCTTGCTAGACACTCTATCCCTCAGCGATACGCCACACATCCACCGCACCATCCGCATCTCTGTCCTCTCCAGTCTATTATTCAGCTCCACAGTCATGGCCCACGTCTCACTTCCATACACCATAGCACTCCTCACACAGGCCACATACACCTTCAGCTTTAGCAACACTTCCTTCCTTGTCAGGATCCCAGAGAGCTCTTTAAACTTTCCCCATGCACAACGTACCCTTGCCACAGATGCTGAATTTGCTCCTCCACCCCCATTCAGCATATCCCCCAGGTAACAAAACTTTTTAACATTCTCTAAATGGACCCCATTGCCCAGATCCATGCTCTCATCTACGTCACTATCCTCTCCATCCTCTGCTCTTTCACACACATTACAAACAAACGTATCCACAACTCTAGCCAGTGAGCCCTTCACGCCTGAGCACCGCTTGTGTACCCATCCACTACAGCCTGTGCATCGAATATAATTATTTCCAACACCCTTCCCACATATACTACATGGCCACTTCCCTAACTTTTCAACATGACCACTATTCTTCCTTGACACCATCACCTTAGTCTTACCAGTGTTCATCTTCAAACCCTTTGCCTCCATGCATTCTTTCCATCGCATCACTTTCACCTTAAGCTCCTCAATGCTCTCAGCCATCAAAACCAGATCATCGGCATACAACAACTCCCATGGCATACCCTCTCTAACTTCTTGCGTCAGTGCCTCCATCACGCATACAAACAGCAATGGACTCAGGACCGACCCCTGATGGACCCCAACCTTCACCTCAAACTCTTCACTATTCCCATGCTTCGTTCTCACCACAGTTCTTGCTTTCTCATACATTGTCATCACTGCTTTCACCAACCATTCTTCAACCCCCAGCTTTCTCAACGCCCACCTAACCACCTCCCTGGTAATTCTGTCAAATGCTTTCTCCAGATCCACAAATGCATAATATAGTGCTCTATTCTTAGCCACAAATTTTTCCTGCATCTGCCGAACCATAAAGATCGCATCTGTCGTTCCCTTTCCAGGCATAAACCCAAACTGCATGCCATCTATATTCACTTTATCTCTCAGCTTTCTCCCCAGAACCCTCTCCAATACCTTCATCCCATGTTCCAGCAACTTTATAGCCCGATGTGCCCCACACTCCATTGGGTCACCTTTCCCCTTGTATATAGGTAAAAGGGTACTTAGCTCCCAATCCTTCGGTATCTTTCCCTCCACAACCATATTGCAGATTTCCGTCATTTTCTTCACACCTACCTGACCAGCTGCACTAATAATTTCGCCCACCAATTCCGTTGGCCCACCTGCCTTCCCACTTTTCAATAACTACTCCATATACTCCCTCCATCTCTGGTTGCACAACTATATTTCCTCTCTCATCCTTCACGCAGTTCACTCCAACCACATCCTGCCTTTCCTTAGCCATCTGCTTCGCTATCTTGTACACAGATCTCTGCCCTTCTTCTGTATTAAGCTTCTCTCCTACTCTATTTCTTTCCTCCTGCTGAGCCTGAGCAACTGCCTTCTTTGCAATCTTTTTCGCCGTCACATACTCCTCCAACAGCGCCTTTTCCTCAGCTGTACCCTTTGCCTGACACCATGCCTTAAACTTAAACTTCTTCTCACCCACCTTCTTCCCAACCTCTTCATTCCACCACCATGTTTGCACATGCCTTGGTGGGCCTTTTGTCCATCCACATGCCTCACTTGCTGCCTTCAACAACCCATCTCTCGCCTTCTCCCATACTTCATTCACATCACCTTCTCCGACCTCTTCCAGAACCAGTTTAGCTTGGAACTGCAATCGCACATTTTCATCTTTCTTTCATTTTCAAAACTCTAGAAATATCATTAAAATAATAACATGTCTATAGATAGATAGATAGACTGGTTTTATTAAGTCGCTTCGCAGTTCGAAAACTGAATTGCGCAACTTATATATACATGATTATTTTATTTAAAAATATGTTAGCTAAATTGAAATATACAATAGTAAAGTACAAAATCTTAAAATTTCTTAAATATTGTAACATTTAAAAACTTTATCTAAGTATACCTTGTCTCAGAACTACACTTGTTAATAAAAGTATTTTCAAATCTCTTTGTTTTAAAAACAGGAAGATCAAAATTTCTCTGCTTTCTTAAACCGTATCTCGATTGAGTGCATATGAAATATATGAACACGACAACAAATAACTGTATTTCTTCAGTGAAAATATTACATAACAACCTCAACTACTAGTGACTGTATTATAAAGCAATGTTTCCAGCATCAATGCATCATGGACTGTTTACATGAAGTATATTATTGACAGCATTGCAGTACCTGTACATCAGTCAACTGTGTTGATTATATTGTGACTGGCACTTCTTGATATCACTGACGTTAAGGTCTTCAACAAATTCATTTTTGCTTAGCCTTCTCAGAAGCCTCTGGAGGTACTGTTTACTTCCCACAAGTCTATAGTCAACAGGAAATTCGAGGCCTTTTCCATGTCCTGCATTATATCGATGACCAATACACTCAGCTTCCACTTCCCCACCATCATCCAGAAACTTGTTAAAGAGTTTTGAAAGTTCTATGGGTACATGCCCAACAGTGTGCATTTCCTGGTTTTTCACAGCAACAGCGTATTTGTCATGTTCATTGCTTTCTTCAATTTCGCACCACAAGATCTCCCCAACACAAACGGTTATTTCCTTGAAATATGCATGGTAGCCGCGAACACTTGCTTCGATGTACACTTCATACTCTGCCATTGCTAATCCACAGAATATCAAGCTCACTTTGCAATTTAACGAGCACAAACGACAGAAACGTGAGCGAGAAATGTGCTTGAGGCAGCTTGCCACAGTTTGAGTTTATAAAAAATGGAGGCGAGTCTTTCAAAACCGCTGACCGTTGGATTGCTGAACCAATTGTTCAAAGCTGGATTAACGTTAAACTAAACGGGGGGTGAGATAGGTGCATAAAAGTTTGCTTTTGTGAAATAAGAAAATGAATCGCACTTTATTCGACTGTGGAATAAAGAAACAAGTTGAAACGAAGAGTGGTCAACTGTTTGATGTCACGACAGCTTTACCAAGGTCAGTAAAGTTGCCAAGCAAGCCTGTAAGATGCGATATTTGCAAGGAATCCTTCGCAGCCAAGAAATACCTCGAAACCCACGTGCGATTCAAACACAACAGCTCTGAGAACTGTAATCTTGTGAACCTAGGCAACGATCTAACTGAGTGTGAAGCAAGAGAAGAAACCAGCGAAGAAACGGCTCATGACGGCATAACCAAACAGATCTTTAGAAAGCCCCATGGCCAGGCAGCCGCCATTGACAAAACTGAGAAAAGACGGGGATGTAGTCGGAGGAAGTCATACACGGTAGATTTTAAATTAAAAACTGTGCAACTTCTGGATAACCTTGGCGAACTGAACACGAAGAAGAAGTGGGAAAAGGTTGCAGAGATGCAAGGAATTAGCAAGTCGCTCGTAGTGAAATGGCACAAGGATAAAGAAAAATTAAAATCGGAACTAAAGATGAACAGAGTAAAGAAGAACGCAGGCAGTATGAAGGAGGCAAGAAAAAGGAGAAAATTGGTATGTGAGAAATCAAATAACTGCGAGAGATATCCATTGGCTGCCGAATGTGTTGTAAGTGAGTTCTAGCTTCGAAGAGCAGGTGGGTGCAAGGTTTCAAAGCTTTGGCTAAGATCGAGTTGTATTATGGTAAGGAAGTAGCTGAAGCAAAAATTGGTTTCAACGGTTCAAGAAGAGGCATCAGATTTCATTGAGACGGAGGGCAAACAAGAAAAAGATTTCGGCAAATGATGGAAGAGAAAGAATTCAAAAATTTCACAGGAACTTAAGAAATGCTGTGAATTCAAGATGACGAAGAAGTAACTCGAGTTTGGATGCAAAGTATGGGCGGTGCTTACCAAAGAATCGCTACAACGTGGACCAAGTTCCTCTCCCGTTTGTTGTAGATCAAGATAAAACTTACGATGTTACCGGGAACAAACAGATATGGGTATCGCAACCTTCCACGGGTTTAGACAGGCCACTCTACAGCTCTGTATACGGGCAGAGGGAGAACAAAACGTAAAGCCTGCAATTGTGTTCAGGGGGAAAGGCAACATTACCAGTGAGGAGAAAGCCCAGCACGACAAAGGTGTGGATGTATATTTTCAAAAATGTGTATGGATGGATGCTGACCTGAACATGGAATGGGTGTCAGGAACATTGATTTATCTTCGCTGATAATGTTGGTTTTCAGCAGGATAAGGAATTTCACCAAGTATGCAGGAAGAAAATGAATACTGTTATTTATCTTCTCCCACAAAACCACACTGACAAAGTGCAGCCCATAGATGCTGGGTGTGGAAAAATGATGAAAAACGAAAAAAGGAGAGGTGATGGAAAGATGGCTGGAGGAAGATGAAAACTTAGAGATGTGGCATGATAAGCTAAGTGCCAAAAAGAGAAGAATCCTGATGACAAAATGGACCGCTGCAGCTTGTAAGGAACTTTCAGCTGATCAATTGCTGTTTAAGAGATTGTTTCAGAAGACTGGCTGCCTTATTACAGCCGATGGCTCTGATGACAATAGCATTAGACCCCAAGGACTAGAGTCTTATGAGTTTTAGACTTTTGTACTGCACATGTTTTTACAACATGAACTTGAACTATACAACCGATGAGGACACTGACTTGTGCATACAGGTATGTTGTGATTTAAATTGATCCCTACTTCAGTTTTTTCCATTCTCTTTTATTCGACATAAACCAGACATTTGATTACTGTACAGCCAAACAATAGAATGGATAAAACTAAACAAGGGATAAATTTCAACCAAAACATGTATATACTGTATATATTTTTACATTTTTTATGCTACGTTTTGTTTAAGTTGTAAGTTTCATTTGGTGTAGCTTTAATTAGTGCACATAGGGTTGGTATGAGTGCATACATTGTCATTTTTAAGAACCTATTTTAAGAACCTGTTTAGCCTAATTTCCTGACAAGCACCATTCACATAAGAACCTGTTTAGGCTAACTTGGAAATTCTAGGTTCTTATACGCAGGGTTTTACTGTATTTCTTTTCTTGCTTTGTTATATTCTGGTTTGGGGGTCCAGTGCAGTGAACATGGCCCGTTCAGTACTGTCCTCAATTATCATTTTAGAGAATGGACAGACATTTGGAGTACAAACCCTCTAGTTTGCGATTGTCTGAAAGCCCTACCTAAGTATATTCAGAGATCCGGGATGTTAACATTGTATTAGGCTACATTATCATTGAAGGAACTCACCTTAAAACTTAACATGCTCCTTTGCTTTACTGCTGGTCAGCAGGGACAAACTATCCACAAGCTGGACTTCGAACATATCCAGGAAATGGAGAACAGGCATAGGATAACTATGATGAATAAACTTACACAAACTAGACCAGGAAAACACTTAGAACGTATTGTTTTATTAGCTTTCACAGAGGACAAGAGACTCTGTGCTGCATGTAGAACACCTTAAAGAGTACTTGATCAGAACAAAACCATTAAGGAATGGCCAATATAAAAAAACAGTTGATATGTTGGGAACTAGTCTGAGGTGCAGCGTGACGTGAGTTCATTGTTAATGAGAGTTGAGTGTTGAGATGTGAAGGAGATCAAACTTTGAGTGTGCTATTTTAGTGATGTGCTTGAGTTTAGACCTAAGGAATGCGAGATCAGTCAGTCAACGAGTGTTTAATGAGTGTGGGATGTTAACCAATGAAGAAAGAGAGAGCTAAGAGTTTTGAGTGAGAGTATAGAATTAAGTAATTAAGGCGAGATATTATTGTGAATTTGAGCTTGTGATTGTACTTTTGTGCAAGAGGCTTGACTCCGATCGAGTGAATAAATAACGCGAATAACTCGGAATTTGTGACTTGTGTTTTGTGACTTGTGGGTTTTCTACTGCGTTCCCACATTAGTGGCACCTCCCCGACGTGGATAGGATTTGTATACGGCTTAGGATTGTTGTGCTAAAAGCTGTAAAGAATTCTGTATGTTATCGTGACTGTTTGGAAAAATATATTGTGATTTAAACCATGTCGAAGAAACAACTCAGCGATATGGAGGGGAAAATGAAGGCCTTGCAGTTCCGCCTCAAACGAGCTGACGAGATCATTGCCAAGGGAGAGAAAGACGCTGTTAAAAGGCAAAAGGACTCCGTCGAACAAATTGTAAGTACAATCAGTGATTTAAAAGATGGAGTAGAAGAGTATAAGTTCGCCCAAAACGAGCCAGAGGAAGATATAGGTCAGTGGTCCGCGGGGATAGAAAACGAGCTTGCATTGGCTGACGAGAGCTGTGTCAAGCTAACGAAGTTTTTAAATGAAAGAGGTTCGTGTCAAGGAGGCAGAAAGAGCTCAGAGACAGGAAGAGACAATGGAGTTTGAGAAGAGACTTCTAGCGCAGAAGCTCCAGGCAGAAAAGGAGAAAAGATAACTGTCTGAACAGTCGTCCAATGTAAGCCTCCCTAAAATTAAAATTACAAAATTTAACGGAACCCCTTCGGACTGGGTTCGTTTCGAAGGGCAGTTCAACGCCATGGTCTACTCCTTAAGCGTGCCTGTCATCACGAAATTCTCGCATTTAAAGTAATTGGTAGAGCCTAGAGTGAGGTCTGCTCTCGACTGTCTACCATTTACGGAAGAAGGGTACGGAAGAGCGCTAAAATATCTAAAAGAGCAAATAACAACTTCATGGTATATACCAAATACATTTTCAGGCTCAGAAGTTGTCATTAAATGTTATAACAATAGGAAAAAATTATCTTGGTTAAATAACATTGATAGCATCTACAGGTACTTTATACCCTGTACTACATACTGTATTGACAACAGTCAAAGTTGTCAAACACATATGGCGCCTCATCGTTCGATCCTTCTCATTAACTTTAGAGGCATGTATCAGTGTTCACAAGTCAGTTGATGTTGAGGAGCAGATTGCAGAATCTTTAAATCATGCACCATGCAAAATTCTTAATTTCAGCCTGAGGTTCTTATAGGTGGAAAGTTCTTAATATAGCGGGTGATTACTGAATGAACTGACATACAGAAACCGCAATGTTTATGCGATCCAATTACTAAAATACAAAATATATACAATGTATATATACAGTAATTGCCTAAAAAAGCTAAAAATGTAAGGGGTTATGTCCAACAATATGCTGTTCAATGATTTCTTTTAAATCAAAAAAAAAAAAAAAAGGCGCTGTGACGCTCGTTTGATCCTGTTGTACAAAATTACTCATGGCCTCGTAACTGTTAACTGTTGTAATCTCCTACGTCCAAAAACCAGAAGTTCTCGAAATGCACATGAACACTCGTTTCTACCCCTAGTCTGCTGCACGTCCCATCACCAACTGTCCTTTTTCCCGAGAACAATCAATCAATGGAATAGTATTCCTGCAGACATTTTTGAAAATTGTAGAAACACTGATACTTTTCGCCAGCGTATCTCTTCTACTGTTCTTCCGTAGGTTTTGTTAGTTTATTTATTTATTTACTTTTATTTTTATTTATTTATTTACTTTTATATATCTATTATTATTTTGTCTATTTATATTTTGCTGACTCCGGCAAGTAATCCTTACATAGAGGGGTTTGCTGTATTGGGAGATAGAGATAAATCATATTTCAGACTAATGAAAAGTCCACAATTAAGTCCACTATATCGAACCAGTACATAACCTTTGCTCTCCATCTGACTCTTGATAGCTCAATGGTTAGACATCTCAGAAGGTTACAGGTTCGATCCCTGTTCAGGACTCAGTAACATTTTCTGAGGATTTGAGCTTCACGATCGCCCATGTATCGTCTATTATCTATATAAATTATTCAGGTTATCAATTTGAATCATATATGTTTTCCATTTTTAAAGGGCCAAGTGAATGGCAAGATCACCATATACACCTGGACTTGTGGTCACAGACAATGGTCAGCTGTTTTGGGGGAGAGAGGTTTTTATTCTGTTCGAAGAAGATGAGATTGTTAAAGCTGTCGTTACACTGCTGGCTAGCTTTTACTCATTAGATTTTGATTATCCTTTACGATCTTTATTTTCATTTTCTATTTTACAAAGAATTATTTTTAATGATTGAAAGGGTTGGAATGAGTTAGAATTGTATTGCAATGGCAATTTTTAGTAACATTTTTAGTCACACCTGCCTTAATTTTTCTTTGTCCTTTTAATTAAGGCATGTTTTAAACACGTAATGCATTATTTGTCTATATTAACAGAAGCCCTATAGTCATGCAAGTTATTTCTTATTTTTTCCAATAACTATATGTTCTTGTTTTTCAAGAAAATAAATCTTGATTTGAGACAATTTTGTTATAATTGCATCAATCAAGGTTTAACAGAAATCTCATTTCAAGAAAACTTTTGTTGTTGAAATATTTTGACAACATATTTATCTTGTGTAGAAGGGACCAGAAGATAATTTTTCTTGATTTAAGGAAATATTTGCTTAAAACTAGGATTTTTTTCCGTCGAACAAACTCGAAAATGGCGGCGTCCAGAAGCATAAAATACGAAAATGAAAACGTTATTTCTCGAATACAAGAGCAGATACTGTAAAAATATTAACATATTTAAACATTATACTTAAAGGCCTTTTATTTAAAACCAATTTGTTGTTTGACTTAAGTCTAACGCCATGACTACATCAGGCGAGCTGGCCTGGCAAGCGTACCAACTCGGTAGCCGAGACAACTTTGGCTTGATATATTACATGAAGTGAGCCGGTAAACGGGCTGGCTCGCGGCGTAAGATGGACACTATCTGGGCCTGGTTCATGGAACTGTCCAACTTAATTATAGAAAGAGTTTTTATTAGTAATGTAGAAGCGGTCATGAGTAAGAAACCGTTAGTTTTATGATAGTCTAAAACGTGTATCCCCCTTCACAAATTAAACCGTATATACTAATTGAATATGGTATATTAAGAAAGAAGTTATTGTATGTACAGTTTACATAACCCATTTTACATAACCCATTTACACGAAGCCAAATTATTGTGATTGCGATCTCAGAGATATCGCGCTACCAATCCGGTTGATTTTCGGCCCTTTCTCGATATATGAGCAACCGAAATTTAAAATTATTATAACATCAACCCAAGTAGGAATAGGATTAGGATTAGCGATTATTTGAATTTCGGTTTGTTCATATATCGATAAACAAGACGGCGCTCTATTGAGCGTTTAGTCGCTGGCGTTATTGAAATAGAGGCCTATTCTGTGATAGAGGCCTGCATAGATTTGACGATAAATGCGAACGCACGCCTTGCATGCGCCCGCCATCTAGTCTGGATCCAAAATGAACTGAGTGGTTACACGAAGAAAATCGTCGAAATAATGAGTGCGATATAAACTCTCAATCGCGACTGCAACCCCGATAAAATGGATCTGCAGAATTACAAACATTAGTTTTCCCATTTCGTAGTAAAATTTAGGGGTATTTAGGAACGCGTAAAATTGATTGAAAAGGAATTAAAAGGAAATAACACTTGTTCTCGAATAATTAATGAAAAATATTAATCGCACTTGTGTTTGACGAAATATTCATAATACCACCCACGCGTGCGATTTTTCATTAATTCTTCTCGAACCGTGTTATTTCCTATACTAATTTCCTTATTAAAACTATACTTGTTCATGTTTGTTTTTTAGTCCGATAGAATAACAGCAAGAAATACTAAACAAACTCGTCCAAGGTCAATACCCTTGATGACCATGAATCCCCAGTGTCTTTACAAAAAGCATGGGAAATTGGAAAAAGAAAAACTTTCCAGGTACACTGCAATGGTTAGAGTACATATAATCTATATTTTATCTGAAATTTATAAAAATTATATTTTATCTGAAATTTATATACAGCAAATCACTGCAACGTGTTTTGCGAAATTCAAACAATACATTTCGTGTTGCAACTATGGATGTTATAATCTTTAGAGATAGCTATTGTTGTTTAAAGTTTTGCTCAAAGTTCTCACTGTTATAATAAACTATTTTGATAACTTACCGGGTAATGTCCTATTCAACTATAGAGTCTTTTCAAGAATAGCAGTAATTCCTTTTCACAAGATTAGTGAAACACAAACATTGAAAGGTTGCTTGAACCTGAAAGCCAGTTTGCAGCCGTTGTTGGAGAAAAGTGTAATGAGTGTTGGCACACTTATTTGATTAGCAGAATCGTTCGAACGAATGAGACGATCTCTTTGACGAAATATGCTTATTGGTGGGAAATGCTGGTTTGGATATGCGAATCCAGCTGAATTATTCACTTTTACTATTTTCAACAGGAAAGGTATATATAGTTTATAAATTAATGCATCATCCAAATATCGTACACTTTATATCGGGAAAAGCAGCTAGTTATTCATCTTTGCATTTGGGCAGCACAAAATCATACACGCGCATGAATTTATTCTTTTCTTTTGAATTCTATTGTGATTTAAAAAAGGACAAAACCTCAGAACAATGAGTAAAACTGAATAGAATGAAAAATTAGAACAGATAATTAAGCTATGTGTTAATCAAGCAAAATGGCAGTGCACGCATGCACGCAAGTCAATACCTATTGCTTCAAAAATGAATAAGCACCGCAGCGCTTATACATACACCTTGTGATCGAATTAAAAGAAAAACATACAATGTATAATTATTAGAAGGTTGTATTTCAATCACTGCAAGTCTGGATAATGTACTGATTACCTGGATTATTTATGCAAATTTTATTTTTTGCAGATTCTGGAGAAATTGCAACTCAAGGATGAATACTTTGACGTTGTTAAAGAATGGTTTGTAAGTAATGTGGCACCATCGCATAAACAACTTTTGCAAGCTGGAACGTCATACAAAGATGGAAAAGTCGTCGACGTGTATAGCTCCGACGAAGTCGCCGATATGGACATCGTCGATACTATTGTACGAAGATGTTCAATGGAACCAGAGAAGGTTTTCTAATTTAGACCAAGTGCGCCTTCGGAAAAATAACAAAATAATAAAAAAAGAAATCACGGTAATAAAAAATTCAAATATTATTACATATACAAAACATCTCAGAAAAATTAATCAGTGGAAACTTGAAAACAATCACAAAAAAAATCGTTAAAAAAATTGCGTACATTTTTCCGAAGTGTTTCGCTATCAGTCAAAAAAACAGTAATACCGTGGATCGGCAATAAATACGAATAGGGCTGGATCAAAATTAAAAAAGAGTGAAATATCAACTTTTGTTATCTGCAGATCATCAATTCTCATCAATTCTCATCAGTAAGTAACAAAAGCATTCGACTATTCGGTCGGATCCATAGACTTTAAAATTCCAGATAAATATTTTCCGTATGTTAATTTGTATCCTACATTGAGTTACCTGCATAGTGATTTGATATATTTTCATTTCAGGCGAAAAATTTCTTTGTACCCAGAACCACAATGACAAAGTGCAACTGCAATGACGTATGTGGCTTCAGAATTTCGATAAAGGACAAGGACCAGGCAATGAAGAAGTTCATAATTCAAACTAAACGAGGTTGTACTGGCACTGGCAAGTTGACATTCTTGGGCTTCAAGAAATAGGTGACAGGATGTGTGCATCTCAAGCGACATATGTTACCAGACGATGTTGTCCAAGGAATGGATAAAGGTAAAATGATGATATATTATATGATAACATAGTTTATATTTTATGTATGAGAACATATTTCATATTCTCAATAAAATGAAAAATCACGTGCTAGGGTTCATTTTATGAAATTCAAGTTAGGTTGACCAGAGCCTTTGGGTGTATGGTATCTGAGGGATTTTCATAAATTTGAGTATCTGCATAATCTAATTTTTGGAATGTCTTGTATAATGATACAAAAATAGCTCATCCCTGAATGCAGGAAATCATGTTTTAGAAACTTGTGGTGTCCAACCGCTTCAATTTGAGCTAACCCTCCCCATGTAAAATCTACTCCTGATAAGAATATTACTACTAATCCAAATTGCAAACCATACTGCACAAATACGAGTCTACCTGACCACAGTTGGGATTCGAGTGCTGAACTGGTAACATTCGGTTTATTAGTCCAATGCTCTATCGTCTCAGTTATAAGGCCTGAATTTGGAAACAAGCCGACTCCTTGGCAGGATAGTACTATCAAATGATCTTAAACATTTTTATTGAATAGAGGATACTTAGGCAATATATTTGACTACAGTACCATTATGCCTTAATTACGGTAAATGTATAAGGACTGTTGTTGCTCTTTCTATAAAATTAATAGCCAATTTTTACTTGCTTGTATGTTAACTGAGGAAGTGTTTTTTAGCATTCAAAGAGATGAACGACCTGCAAGTTGAAAATAACTAAGGCAATGTAGATAAGGTAATAAAGAAACTACGTACAGAATAAAGTACATATAGTTAGTGTTTTTGTCACACGTTAAAATTGTATAACAGTAATGGAGAATTTATGCAGATACCAACAACATAAATGATCTATTACTTAGTTTTGACCTGTTGTTTGACCTGAGTTTTGAGGGGTGCCGAATATAGTGAAATCACGCCATCATTATTTGAGAGTCTGCACCCCACACTTTATATGTCAATACCCATGATTTATACCGTATTTTTTATGGAATGGACAGAAACAATACCAGCATATAGTGATATATGGTTTTTATTTTGTTGGTAGTATTGCTGTTACTATAATTGCTAAATATTAATTAATAATCAAGTGTATTAAATATAGTAAATGATCATCAGAATAGAATCCTGTATGGTTGAGAAAAAGGAAACAGATTTTACAGATTTGTATCTGGCAATGGAGTGAAGACTGAAGAACATTATTGAAATATTTTTAAATAGTGAGGTATAATGGTATTGACTGTAGTCTGTAGGTGTTACAATATGTAAACACAAATCCAGTTATTGTGCAATTAAAATTTATATTTTAGAACTAATTAATTCCCACAGTAAATAAGTTTTTTTACCGCGGACATTTTAATTACAAGTAAGCCAATGAAGTAACATATAATAATGTAATTCACATTTAGCTTTTTTTAACAGGAAACAGAAACAAAATTATGAAACGACAGAAACAAGTAAATACACTATGTTTGCGTATTGTGTGTATCTGATCAATACTAACGTAAACACCATATATATAATTAAGAACTAGAAAACATTTTCCGTGTTTACATACAGTTATAGAAACATGAGTGAAAGTTTGGGAGAACGAGAAATTAGTGGGAACACCAGCCAGCAGGGCGAGTGTTTCCACACTATTTCGAGTTCTCCCAAACTTTCACGAGTGTTTCTATAACTGTATGTAAACACGGAAAGATGTTTTCTATTTCTTTTATAAAATAACACTGAGGAAATAAGTAATAAGACACTTATTAAAATGATGAAAATATACATTCTCCTTACTCACGCTATACAACGTCGTCGACTGCTCAAATGAACATAAACGCTCTTAACTGCGAAGAAAAGCATTCAATGTATCTTTTTTCTTCTTGTTGGCTGTCACAGAACATATTTATTGACATTTTAGCTGTTTGTGAGCAAAGGTTCATCTTACAGATGGCGGGAAAAAAACATGTTTACATACAGTTATATAAACATGGCTTTTAGCAAATCACTGATCGCGTTTACAAAATGTTATTTTATAAATATATATATATATAATTAGTTTGAATACAGGAGTCGCAACTCTCAGTTTCACGCTACATGCGATCTTCAGGCAACTGACAGATCGGATTAAACTATAGTTATTATATACATGTCAAAAATTACTTATTTCACATATCTTTCACCATATGTAGTAATTGCATGTCAAAACATAGTCAATCGAGATATGGTCTGGAAACTCAGCTAAAGTCTTTGTTCTATCTTTTTGTTCGTCTTTATGCAATTTTGTGCACGGTGCACGGTCACTGCACCTATTGTATTTTAGTATAATGAAGCAATCATCTAATAGAATCGTTTGGGTTTAATCGCTCAACCGTGTTGCTTAAATATTAATAAACCTAAAACAAAGGATGTGCACGGTGTAAGGTACGGTTCAACATCAAAACGTAGCTCATTATAGTCGCTTTGAAGTTTGCCGAGTTTCCAGACCATATTTCGATTGACTATGGTCAAAACTTTCCCCAAAGCGAATTTCGCAGAATCGTAAAGTTAAAATGCATATGGAACGAAGTCTTCAAGTTAGCTAAAATAACACAAAGTAAATTTTGAAACTCGTTCTTTGGATTGTGAAATTCTTAGGGCGACTAATCATAAGGAAATATGATTATTTCGCGATCGAAAACCGCGCATTTGTCCCTAAAACTTGATTAAGCCTTCCTTATCCTATAATATACCCTGCACATGGGTGCCGCACAAACGGTTAGCCCCAACCTTTTATTTGTAGACTTATAGTAAATAATGACAATAATAAGGAACATACAGTAATATATGAATATGAAATAAACGTAAATATCTTTTACTTTACACTATTTCTTGTTGTATTTGTGACTTAAACTATCCATTTTGGCAGTTTGGAAAGGTTGTGTAGGTCCTTTAATGGTCGTCTCTAGGTCACCTAATAAGATAACTATTTGTTTAATACATCATTTTAGTTGACAAGCTTATCCAACAACCAGAAGAAGAAACCTCTCAGTTAGGTGTTATAATTTGTTATGTAAATTAATATTATATATTATATATATATATATATATATATATATATATATATATAGCCATGGTGCATATTCACTTCTAACTCTCCTAGTGACTGTGGGAGCATGTGCATCTGCTATAGCAAGAAATGTTGTCTTCCAATTATTCCAAAGAATATTTGGATCAGACAATACAAAGCTGAGAGATATTGTCCACTGAAAATTGATTTAGTTTGGCAAATGAAGTGGCTATTATCTAATTCAAGTAATTTAGAACTAAAAGAAGTACTGTACTGTAAGTTTCAAACAGCAATTGGGCGAGGGGTTGTTGCGTATTTCTAGTATAGCGGGTGATTACTGAATGAACTGACATACAGAAACCGCAATGTTTATGCGATCCAATTACTAAAATACAAAATATATACAATGTATATATACAGTAATTGCCTAAAAAAGCTAAAAATGCAAGGGGTTATGTCCAACAATATGCTGTTCAATGATTTCTTTTAAATCATATTTCAGACAAATGAAAAGTCCACTATTAAGTCCACTATATCGAACCAGTACATAACCTTTGCTCTCCATCTGAGTCTTGATAGCTCAATGGTTAGACATCTCAGAAGGTTACAGGTTCGATCCCTGTTCAGGATTCAGTAACATTTTCTGAGGATTTGAGCTTCACAATCGCCCATGTATCGTCTATTATCTCTATAAATTATTCAGGTTATCAATTTGAATCATATATGTTTTCCATTTTATAGGATGATGAAGAGCCAAGTGAATGGCAAGATCACCATATACACATGGACTTGTGGTCACAGACAATGGTGCAGCTCTCTTTGGGGGAGAGATATTTTTATCCTGTTCGAAGAAGATGAGATTGTTAAAGCTGTCGTTACACTGCTGGCTTGCTTTTACTTATTAGATTTTGATTATCCTTTACGATCTTTATTTTCATTTTCTATTTTACAAATAATTATCTTTAATGACTGAAAGGGTTGGAATGAGTTAGAATTGTATTGCAACGGCAATTTTAAGGCATGTTTTAAACACGTAATGCATTATTTGTCTATATTAACAGAAGCCCTATAGTCATGCAAGTTATTTCTTATTTTTTCCAATAACTATAATATGTTCTTGTTTTTCAAGAAAATAAATCTTGATTTGAGACAATTTTGTTATAATTGCATCAATCAAGATTTAATAGAAATCTCATTTCAAGAAAACTTTTCTTGTTGAAATATTTTGACAAGATATTTATCTTGTGTAGAAGGGACCAGAAGATAATTTTGGTTGTTTTAAGAAACTGATTTTCTTAAAACAAGGTTATTTTTCCTTAAAACTTTATCTTGTTAAGATATTTTATCAAGATAATTATCTTGTACAAGGGACGAGATAATTTTTCTTGATTTAAGGAAATATTTGCTAAAAACTAGGATTTAAGAATTTTTCAGAAGCATAAAATACGAAAATGAAAACGTTATTTCTCGAATAGAAGAGCAGATACCGTAAAAATATTAGCATATTTAAACATTATACTTAAAGGCCTTTTATTTAAAACCAATTTGTTGTTTGACTTAAGTCTAACGCCATGATTACATCAGGCGAGCTGGCCCGGCAAGCGTACCAACTCGGTAGCCGAGACAACTTTGGCTTGATATATTACATGAAGTGAGCCGGTAAACGGGCTGGCTCGCTTTCATGTAATCAGGGCGTAAGATGGACACTATCTGGGCCTGGTTCATGGAACTGTCCAACTTAATTATAGAAAGAGTTATTAGTAATGTAGAAGCGGTCACGAGTAATAAACCGTTAGTTTTATGATAGTCTATAGTCTAAAACGTGTATCCCCCTTCACAAATTAAACCGTATATACTAATTGAATATGGCATATTAAGAAAGAAGTTATTGTATGTACAGTTTACATAACCCATTTTACATAACCCATTTACACGAAGCCAAATTATTGTGATTGCGATCTGAGATGTCGCGCTACCAATCCGGTTGATTTTCGGGAGCAACCGAAATTTAAAATTATTATAACATCAACCCAAGTCGGTTTAGGGTTAGCGATTATTTGAATTTCGGTTTGTTCATATATCGAGAAAGCGCCTGATTTTCGTACATAAACAAGACGGCGCTCTATTGAGCGTTTAGTCGCTGGCGTTATTGAAATAGAGGTCTATTCTGTGATAGAGGCCTGCGTAGATTTGACGATAACTGCGAACGCACGCCTTGCATGCGCCTGCCATCTAGTCTGGATCCAGTGCACTAATAATCAAATGAACTGAGTGGTTACTCGTAGAAATAATGAGTGCGATATAAACTCTCAATCGCGACTGCAACCCCGATAAAATGGATCCGCAGAATTACAAACATCAGTTTTCCCATTTCGTAGTAAAATTTAGGGGTATTTAGGAACGCATAAAATTGATTGAAAAGGAATTAAAAGGAAATAACACTTCTTCTCGAATAATTAATGAAAAATATTAATCGCACTTGTGTTTGACGAAATATTCATAATACCACTTGTGCGTAATAACACACGTGCGATTTTTCATTAATTCTTCTCGAACCGTGTTATTTCCTATACTAATTTCCTTATTAAAACTACACTTGTTCATGTTTGTTTTATAGTCCGATAGAATAACAGCAAGAAATACTAATCAAACTCGTCCAAGGTCAACACCCTTGATGATCCCAATGTCTTTACAAAAAGTGTTGGAAATTGGAAAAAGAAAAATTTTCCAGGTACATTGCAATGGTTAGAGTACATATAATCTATATTTTATCTGAAATATGTACATACAGCCCTTTATATATAGCGAGGTAAATCACTGCAACGTGTTTTGCAAAATTCAAGCAATACATTCCGTGTTGCAACTATGGATGTTATAATCTTTAGAGATAGCATTGTTGTTTAACGTTTTGCTCAAAGTTCTCACTTTAACATTCTTCTTGCTGTTATAATAAACTATTTTCATAACTTGCCGGGTAATGTCCTTTTCAACTATAGAGTCTTTTCAAGAATGGCAGTAATTCCTTTTCACAAGATTAGTGAAACACAAACATTGAAAGGTTGCTTGAACCTGAAAGCCAGTTTGCGGCCGTTGTTGGAGAAAAGTGTAATGAGTGTTGGCACACTTATTTAATTGTCAGAATCGTTCGAACGAATGAGAGAGGACGTGGTGGTCCAGCTGAATTATTCACTTTTATTATTTTCAACAGGAAAGGTATGTATAGTTTATAAATCAATGTATCATCCAAATATCGTACACTTTATATCGGGAAAAGCAGCTAGTTATTCATCTTTGCACTTGGGCAGCACATATAACGGTAAAAGATTGACCAAACAGAAATTCAATCTAATAAAGATCGTAAGATAACCAACATCGTAGGATATACATAAACCAATTGCATAAATATCGCAACACTGCATAATCATACACGCCGTAGCCTCAACTTCATTCTTTTGAATTCTATTGTGATTTAAAAAAGGACAAAACCTCAGAACAACGAGTAAAACTGAATAGAATGAAAAATTAGAACAGATAATTAAGCTATGTGTTAATCAAGCCAAATGGCAGTGCACGCATGTACGCAAGTCAATACGTATTGCTTCAATAAGCGCCACATTAAAAAGTAAATAACATTTAATAAGCACCGCAGCGCTTATACATACACCTCGTGATCGAATTAAAAGAAAAACATACAATGTATAATTATTAGAAGGTTGTATTTCAATCAGTGCAAGTCTGGATAATGTACTGATTACCTGGATTATTTATGCAAATTTTGTTTTTTGCAGATTCTGGAGAAATTGCAACTCAAAGATGAATACTTTGACGTTGTTAAAGAATGGTTTATAAGTACTGTGGCACCATCGCATAAACAACTTTTGCAAGCTGGAACGTCATACAAAGACGAAGTCGACAAGATGACAAACATCGTCGATACTATTGTACGAAGATGTTCAATGGAACCAGAAAAGGTTTTTATTTAATTTTTGCTAGCTAATGCCAAGGGATAAAGCACTAATTTAGATCAAGTGTGCCTTCGGAAAAATCACAAAATAAAAAAAAATAAAATCACGGTAATAAAAAATTCAAATATCATTACATATACAAAACATCTCAGAAAAATTAACCAGTGGAAACTTGAAAACAATCACAAAAAAAAATCGTTAAAAAAATTGCGTACATTTTTCCGAAGTGTTTCGATAGCGATCAGATAAAAAAACATTAATACCGTAGATCGGCAATAAATACGAATGGGGCTGGATCAAAATTAAAAAGAGTGAAATATCAACTTTTGTTATCTGCAGATCATCAATTCTCATCAGTAAGTAACAAAAGCATTCGACTATTCGGTCGGATCCATAGACTTTAAAATTCCAGATAAATATTTTCCGTATGTTAATTTGTATCCTACATTGAGTTACCTGTATAGTGATTTGATATATTTTCATTTCAGGCGAAAAATTTCTTTGTACCCAGAACCACAATGACAAAGTGCAACTGCAATGACGTATGTGGCTTCAGAATAAAAGAAGCTCTCGACTTCATTTCGATAAAGGACAAGGACCAGGCAATGAAGAAGTTCATAATTCAAACTAAACAAGGTTGTACTGGCACTGGCAAGTTGACATTCCTGGGCTTCAAGAAACAGGTGACAGGATGTGTGCATCTCAAGCGACATATGTTACCAGACGATGTTGTCCAAGGAATGGATAAAGGTAAAATGATGATATATTATATGATAACATATTTTATGTATGATAACATATTGCATATTCTCAATAAAATGAAAAATCACGTGCTAGGGATCATTTTATGAAATTCAAGTTAGGTTGACCAGAGCCTTTGGGTGTATGGTATCTGAGGGATTTTCATAAATTTGAGTATCCGCATAATCTAATTTTTGGAATGTCTTGTATAATGATACAAAAATAGCTCATCCCCGAATGCAGGAAATCATGTTTTAGAAACTTGTGGTGTCCAACCGCTTCAATTTGAGCTAACCCTCCCCATGTAAAATCTACTCCTGATAACAATATTACTACTAATACTAGAAATACGTTATACGCAACACCCCTCGCCCACTACTGTTTGAAAATTTTATAGTTGCTAATTTACTACTGTAATAACAGTACTGTAGTTATGCGCTTTGTCCTAGTGACGTCATCAGCGTTCAATAATTTTTGTTTTGGACACCTCCGTTCAATAATTCACAGTATTCGACGGAATTGGGGAACAGTGACACCAAAGACTGTTAAAGAATGAAGGAAGAAAGTGCATTCTCTTTATCATTCAAATGTCTAGGGGTGCATATAGTGCAAATGTATGGACATCAATTTGGTTTTAATACAGTATTAGGGATTCTATCCCGATTGTTGGTGAGGATAGATGTTCTTGAGGTCTCAATGCAGGGCAGACAAACTGACCTTTCCTAAGTCTGGACATGAAACTGATTGGTTAATAGAAACCCTAGGATTGGTACCATATGTTAGTTAAGAAATGTCTTGAAGGCATTTTACCACCATTTCTAAAGAACTATTTTAATCTCAATGAATTTGTTCATTGCATACATGTAAGATCATTATCTAATATCTATTGCCTTAATTGACAGTACTACATTTGTAGGATTTATACAACTTTCAAGTTATAATTAGTTTTTGTAACATACTGTAGACATACAGTACATATGAATACAGTATTTGTAATAAATTTATATTTGTAATAAATAATAATTGTAATTTGTTAGGAAACAGGACCCCGTCAATACCAGTGTTAGCTTTCAACAGGCTATCCTGTATTTTTATTAGTATTATTAATAATGCCTAAACTTTTCCCAATCCCAGAATGTATATAGTACAACTCTCTCGGTTAAGTATTTCAAAATTTGTCTAAAGATTTCTGAACAATCACAATGCAGACTATACAAGTTACAACTAACAAACAATAACATGACATGGTTGTTTTATTGAAGATAAAATATTGTTCAACGTACTGTATACATTGTAGGCAGAAATACAGATATTTTATAGGTTGGCAGACATTCAACGTTTCGAGCGCCCTTCGTCACTCAAGTCAAGATCTAGTCTTTTATAATTCAACGAAATGCTAATCCTAATATAACTACCTAACCAAATTACCAACCCTAACCAAAAAACTATGCTGAAAAGGCATATTAATGTATTAAAAATAATGTTTATCGAACTCGACCGGAAATCGCGGGTTGTCACTATATTATATCAGTAATGCTTGGATGTGTAAATATATATACACTGCTGTAGTGAATGCAAGCTACATAGGCAGTACTGTATACCTATATCAACCGAATGTATTATGTTGAATTTGTAACCAGCTTCACTCTCCATCTGAGTCTCGGTAGCTCAATGGTTAGAAGCAATCAAGTTTAATACAGGTTCGATTCCTGTCCAGGACTCAGAATCATTTTATGAGGATTCTACTCCAATCTCTCCCTTATTCACTATACAGCAGTGTATATATTAACACTGACCAGTCATACAGTAATGCTTGTTTATATACTATAAATTGTAGGCCAGGCCCAGGTCGTATAAACACTGAAACACAGCTATAGTCTACTATATAGGCTCATTATTAAGCACAGAATAAACATACTGTATATTTCAAAATATGAACAAACACTTACTGCTACACTGGATATCGTCTTCGAGTCGCTTTGACTTGTTTCTGTTGCAATCCTTCTTGCTGTGTTGGTTTTGTTACATAAGTATTGAGGTTTTGTTTTTAATAACGACTGTCCCCTCTCGTTCTCTTCTGCTCTGCCAATCGTTATTTAAATTACTCATTTCACGTACATTTCACGTTTTTTCGAGTAAAACAACACAAAATTATGTTCTCGCTCACGACCAGATAAATATCCTTTTAGATCCATAAATATCCTTGTTTACCTACTTTCTTCCCCGTGAGCACGTCATCGTAACCAAGACAACCGATGTCCGGTTGATGGATACCGATATACGCGGCACAAACTTTTTACAGAACTAACTTCCCATATACGACCGGACATTGTACACGACCGGACATTCTACCACCCCGTCAAGATTATCACCCTCGCCCAGGGCGAGGGGAAAAATTGCAAACCATACTGCACAAATACGAGTTGGGATTCGAGTGCTGAACTGGTAACATTCGGTTTATTAGTCCAATGCTCTATCGTCTCAGTTATAAGGCCTGAATTTGGAAACAAGCCGACTCCTTGGCGGCATAGCACTATCAAATGATCTTAAGAAATTTTTATTGAATAGAGGATACTTAGGCAATATATTTGACTACAGTACCATTATTACAGTACCATTATGCCTTAATTATGGACTGTTGTTGCTCTTTCTATAAAATTAACAGCCAATTTTTACTTGCTTGTATGTTAACTGAGGAAGTGTTTTTTAGCATTCAAAGAGATGAACGACCTGCAAGTTGAAAATAACTATGGCAATGTAGATAAGGTAATAAAGAAACTACATACAGAATAAAGTACATATCGTTACAGTGTTTTTGTCTCACGTTAAAATTGTATAACAGTAATGGCGAATTTATGCAGATACCAATAGCATAAATGATCTATTACTGAGTTTTGACCTGTTGTTTGACCTGAGTTTTGAGTTTAGAGGGGTGCCGAATATAGTGAAATCACGCCATTATTATTTGATAGTCTGCACCCCACACTTTATATGTCAATACCCATGATTTATACCGTATTTTTTATGGAATTGACAGAAAAAATACCGGCATATAGTGATATATGGTTTTTATTTTGTTGGTAGTATTGCTCTTACTATAATTGCTAAATATTAATTAATAATCAAGTGTATTAAATATAATAAATGATCATCAGAATAGAATCCTGTATGGTTGAGAAAAAGGAATGTTGAAAACAGATTTTACAGATTTGTATCTGGCAATGGAGTGAAGACTAAAGAACATATAATTGAAATATTTTTAAATAGTGAGGTATAATGGTATTGACTGTAGTCTGTAGGTGTTACAATATGTAAACACAAATCCAGTTATTGTGCAATTCAAATTTGTATTTTAGAGAACTCATTAATTCCCACAGTAAATACGTTTTTTTACCACGGACATTTTAATTACAAGTAAGCCAATGAAGTAACATATAATAATGTAATTCACATTTAGCTTTTTTTAACAGGAACCAGAAACAAAATTATGAAACGACAGAAACAAGTAAATACATTATGTTTACGTATTGTGTGTATCTGATTAATACTAACGTAAACACCATATATATATAATTAAGAAATAGAAAATATTTTCCATGTTTACATACAGTTATAGAAACATGAGTGAAAGTTTGGGAGAACGAGAAATTAGTGGGAACACGAGCCAGCAGGGAGAGTGTTTCCACGCTATTTCGAGTTCTCCCAAACTTTCACGAGTGTTTCTATAACTGTATGTAAACACGGAAAGATGTTTTCTATTTCTTTTATAAAATAACACTGAGGAAATAAGTAATAAGACACTTTTATTAAAATGATGAAAATATACATTCTCCTTACTCATGCTATACAACGTCGTCGGCTGCTCAAATGAACATAAACGCTCTTAACTGTGAAGAAAAGCATTAAATTGTCTCTTTTTTCTTCTTGTTGGCTGTCACAGAACATATTTATTGACATTTTAGCTGTTTGTGAGCAAAGGTTCGTCTTACAGTCCATTTTATAAAAATGGCGGGGAAAAACCATGTTTACATACAGTTATATAAACATGGCTTTTAGCCAATCACTGCATATATAATTAGTTTGAATACCGGAGTCGCAACTCTGAGTTTCACGCTACATGCGATCTTCAGGCAACTGACAGATCGGATTAAACTATAGTTATTATATACATGTCAAAAATTATTTATTTCGCATATCTTTCACCATATGTCATAATTGCATGTCAAAACTTTCCCCAAAGCAAATTTCGCAGAATCGTAAAGTTAAAATGCGTATGCAACGAAGTTTTCAAGTTAGCAAAAATAACAAAGTAAATTTGAAACTCGTTCTTTGGATTGTGAGATTAGGGCGACTAATCATAAGGAAATATGATTATTTTGCAATCGAAAACCGCGCATTTGTCCCTAAAACTTGATTAAGCCTTCCTTATCCTATAATATACCCTGCGACACGGGGGTGTCGCACAAACGGTTAGTCCAACCTTTTATTTGTAGACTTATAGTAAATAATGACAATAATAAGGAACATACAGTAATATATGAATATGAAATAAACGTAAATATCTTTTACTTAATTAATTGTTCCATCCCTCCCTAAATTGCAGGCACATATGACCACCTTACTTGCGGGTTGATTTTGCGAGGTTACAAAGTTTTGAGCACTTTTCGAAAATAATATGAAATATTATGAATAAACTATTAAAGATCATTGCTTGCGAACTTGAAAAAACAGAATCTGAACTCCGCGAGCTTATGTAGAATGCGTTAATGCAAAGAGGAAAGAAAAGGCAAAGGACACTGGGGACTTTCTTCACGAAAAAGAACAAAAATGAACCCTCCAACACCCAGGTAACTAAAATACGTAAAATTACATTTTGGTTACATTTTTTAGCATTCTGCTCAATTGATATTCTACAATTCATTGCACTTTTGCAATCAGGTAAACTCCAGATCAGCAGAAATAATTGATGTATGTGAAGAAAGCGAAGACTTTTCAATTATCGACCATGAGATAGTCGAACCAGAAAACCGTGGAGAAGGTATTGAGGCCGCGGTGATTTCGGATCAAGAAAAAAACGTCTTTGAGAGATTCAGAAAGCCAAGCAATAAATGAGACTGGGGAAATATCTGTTTCAAGTGACATAAATAAAAAGCCTATAGAGCCCAAAACATCCTACCAATCCCATACCACGTGTGAAGCTACGCTTGAAGGACCAAGACAGCCTAAGCTCTGGAAGTTCCCAGTACGTGACCCTAAGTCAAGGAAAACTAAGTGCTTCCATGTGTCATGGTATCTACAATTTCCTTGGCTCGAATATGATGTTGAAAAAGACGCCGCTTTTTGTTATTGTTGTACAAAATTTTCTTCAATCACGAGTAGCTTGTGTGCTGCAGACAGGATATACCAACTGGGCAAATGCCCTCGATAGCAGTAAAGGGTTCCAACAGCATGACAAATCTGAGCTCCATGAAAACAGTTATGCCAGGTGGATGGAGCTAAAAAAGATTCAAGAGGGAAAACAAAAGGATATAATTCAAAGGATATGTCCTGAAAGGGAAGAGGTAGCCAGCAACAACAGAGTATCTCAGATGCCTATTCAAACACATCCTCTGGTTCGCAAGTAACGAAGTTCCAACGGGGGCTAACGATGAGACGGATGAATCCAAGAACCCGGGTAAATGGGTTTCCTTCATCAAACTCCAACTGGAAACAAATCCCTCACAGCTCCATGACAAGTTCACCAGGGCAAGAAGCATGGACTATACCAGCGAAACCAGTGTCAATGACATCATCGAAGTAATAGCTAAGAATATTCGTCAGATCATTTATGCTCAAATTAAAGATGCCGGCATGTTTTCAACACTCATCGATGAAAGTAAAGACGCCGCGAAACGAGAAGAGTTGACTTTGGCTGTAAGATATTCTGCAGGAAAAGTAGGAGAGGTTTGGTGGTTTCGATGCCCACACAATCAAGAAATTTAGAAAATAATTGATTGATCATATCATCCACGGTTCAATGGTAGTATGTCTAGGAGCCGATGGTGCAAGTGTTATGTCAGGGGAATTTGCTGGGGTTGCAGAGCTGTTGCGTTCTGAGTACTTTCACTGGTTAATATACATACATTGCACTGCTCACCGTTTAAATCTTTTGGTGAACGATCTAATCAAAGGTTCCAACCTTGCGCTTGACATCATGTCTACAATCAAGTCCCTCTATACATTTCTGAATCATCCAAAAGTCAGAGAAGTCTATGATACCGTATGCAGCGAACTTTACCCTCAGTTACAAATTAAACATCTGGCTCAGCAGATAGATATACGTTGGGGCTGCAAGTTTGAGGCAGTTGATCTGATAATGGACAAACCTCATGTTACTTTAGAAACTTTGATCAGAGTTACACAAAACCCGAGAATGCATGACCCAAAACATGTCGAGCAAGCGAGTGGGTTTTACCATAAGTTGACAACTGCGAAGCAGATTATTTGACTGATCACACTCCATGCATACCTACATGTAGCTAGAATGTCCTTCCTGTCCAAAGAGCTGCAGAGTCAGAGCATCAACTGGACAGATCTTCAGTATGAGGTTGAAAGGACCTGCAAATCGGTTTCCCTAATAGACCATGATCAGATAAGAGTGAAGCTAAACGAGTATTCTGAAAAGACCGGCCTACCTCTTGAACTCACCATGCCAATACACCGAAAAAGATCATCATCATCAGCCACTGCTGAAGATTCAATCAATAACATCATCTCTGACCTCAACTCTTACATGAAAAGCAAGATGAGGAAGAGTTCCAAATCCGGTTTGACAGCAAGAACATCAAAATAATGAAAGCTTTCGAAGCTTTGGATGCGTCCAAACCGTGCTACTTGGACATCAAGACTCTGGATTATCTTGTTCAGCACTTTGATTGCTTGGGCATTAACAGATCCATCCTCAAAATATATACATAATAATTGTGATTAAGTGAAAAGGTTGTGTTAACATTTGTGACTTTCGAAATTCGAGTTCACCGGGTCGTTCTTCGAGTTTACATTGCCCCTGTTAGACGTATTTTATAAAGTAATATATAAATTAACTGCTACGAGTGAAAGTAATAATGGTAGCGATTAGCGAAATACTAGTTATAATTATGTAGATAAAAAAAGTAGATTATTTGAATAATTTGATTATTCTACTGATATGATGGCCACAGAATCACAGCCCAGATATTTGTCCACCCCCCAAACAAAAATATGAAAATCCTTCCCTGATATGCACTTATGATGGTTAGGTATCGCCACTTTATTAGAGGTATTCTGGCTATCATTAATCTAGCACTGATTGCACATGGAGTGCTTTCTAGATGGTTCGCAATGTACTTTTTCATCACTATGCCCACACCGTGCAGTCGCCTTTCAGATTCTGGAAGGCCTGACCAAAAATAGCTGTAATTGGATTCATCTAAGCAACCACTATCAGCGAAACGGGTTTCTGAAAGACAAACAATGTCTGTTGTATTTCTCAATTTCCTTTGCGATTAACGCAGTTCGACGCACAGCCGTTGTGGTATCACTTAAAGGAGCAGTGTCACTAAATATTTTACATATTTTTTGTAAAGCAATACAGATCTAATTGAACAACATGATATCTTGATTTACATAGGCAAATCGTTGTGATTGCAAGAGTTCTTGCAGCGTAAAAAGGAAGGAAAATGGAACCCGAGGTTGTCCGTGCAAGGGTAGAAATATGGCGTGTTCGGCGGAATGTCGTTGTGGTACACGTGCAAAACCTTGCCAAAATAAGGTAAAACTATCTAAACTTTTCTATATTTACAACTTTGTTTATATTCTTTGAGGGGTTATTACATAATTTGTCTGATTTTGGTACAGGGAACGGCCGATAAACCTGAAAGAGAACGCGAAAGCCGGGGAAGACGAAAAACAGCAGGGAATGCAAGACAAGGTTTTCGCCTTACCCACGCGCCTACAGATTCGGAGGAAATGCAAAGGGAAAAGGAGCACGAAAATGTAAAGGTAACGCTTTTAATGTTGTACTTTAAAATAATTAGTTTGCTTATAAAGAACTATTGATGATTTGATATCGTAACAAGTCTCCTATTGCATATACAGTACTTTGTCAGGATTCTACATATATATTGTCATTCATAACAACTTGTACCACTGTATTTATTTTAGAAATTTATAGCTACACTGGACGCTAGTATGGTTCAAAAGCTAGCTGTTCGCAGTCTTTGTCGAGGTATTGGTAGTATGGACTATATCGATACATTACTGATCATGGAAGATGACCTCGATGAAGATGATGACAGGTTAGGTGAATTTGGCGAATCCTCAAATGAAAGTCCATTGAACCCATGTATAGACCCGTCTCAGAGTCCTTCCCACTCTCAATCACAGAACCCAAATCATACAAAAGATCCCATACCTGCATCTGTGCCAGATTGGTGCAAATGCAGAAAATGCAGACCAATGCCGCAAGAAGTCGAGAATAAATGCTGTAAGCAAAAGAAATGTATAACGCAAACTTCTCGTTTCGCCAAATTATGCCTTGATCCAGATGTGCTGGAGCTTTGTATCCGCAATACAAGTGATATTCGAAATGACAGAGAGGACAATAGCCCAAGGGCATTCCGCAAAGCTGCATATAGACAGTTTATTCTTGCACGCCATGGCTATCTAGGCAAAGGGAATAGACGAGTATGTCCATCCTGTGTGGTTTTAAAGATTAGAGAACGGTACCCATCAGTTACTGGTGTTTACATGGGGTATAGAGACCATTAATTATTATTTTAATTTAAATGTAAATATAGTACAAACATTATTATAAGTAATATCATGGTAATGAGGTGTATTAGCTGTTAAACCGCCCGCTCGATGAGGGTCATTTTTAGCGGGCGGTTTAACAGCTAATACACCTCACTACCATGATATTACTTTGTAATACCATGGTTGTCGAAATTTCATGTCTTTGCATGCCAGGTGAGAAGAAGCTAATACTACCTCTCATGACGTCATTCAAGGTTGTATTAGTTCTAATACGACCTCTAGATTGTATAAATTAATCCAAATGAGGTAATTTAGTTATTAATTCAACCTGAAAAGACAAAAGAAATTGAGACTACCATGATATTATTTGGGTAAAACATAGGGTTCACTGGATATTGATTTGTTATCAGTTTTGTTACTGTAAGACAATTTTAAAGCTTGCAATTTCAATTTGTTCTATATTGTTATATCTACTTCTATTGTTCTCATCATTATACTGTCTTATTTTGAGGATTTGTCACTTGCAAATCTGCTCCTTCTTTGGGCAATTTCCTTTGTTTGAGGTGGTGGAATGTGGGCTATGGTTGGGGAGATAAGGGCAGGGTTGCTATCATTCAACGAAATATGTCTTGTGACACTGTCGACGTCCTCTATTCTTCTGCTCAAAATTTTGGATATGAGCACTGGGATGTATTCATAACCCTTTTCAACTTTAACAATTTTCACATCCCACTGCCTGGTTCTTGGACTATACTTCCTGGTAATTCGCTCTTCCCCAGACTTGGTCTTTGCTTGGGGAAGATCAACATGGTAATTCCAGTCGATTGCTGTTAGCTGTTTCCTGGCTTTATATGCATTGTATCTAAAATTAAATAAGGATTTAATTAATGATTTTTAGAACAGCTTGAATATTCAGTGATGTCAAAATATTATGCTTGGAATACACAGAACACAAAATGACATACAACCATGCATACACCAACCTGAAAGGCATTCGCTTTGGTGTGTAGACCAAGCTAAGGCTGTTGGCACATTCGATGCTACCAGTGTGCCTGCAAAAATGAAATATAATCACATATCATCGTAATAGCTTTAGATTAACCCGTTAAAAGACCATGGTGGCCTGGCCACCTTGGATTTTATTCTGGCCAATATAATTATATCAGAAGATTCACCCAGGTGAACAGCCATGCAGGAAGCATTCTGCCTTCCATTTCCTAAGAGGTTATTTTTTATTTACCCAAATTCTTAATGGTATAAACCATTATTTACCTGAATCGTGTATAATACTGGAAGCTGGCAAGCAATTTTGGGTTGAGAATTACTTTCTGCAGTTCAACGAAGTCCTTATCGCGATGGTCAAACCACTGCACAGTTTCATCGTGATCACCATCCTCGTGATCGCATTCTCCTCCTAGCCATTTGTGCTCATTGCACACATGATGCAATAATGCAATCCACTTATCCTAAAGAAATGACACATTGAGAACTATTACACTATTTAATTTAAATAATTTAAGTAAAACTCAGCATTATTGGCAAGATTTAAAACATGTACCTGAAACATGTATATAAAGGGTCTAGGTAATGATTGACTGTTTATAGTATAGTACAAATAAAACTTGAGAAACAAAATACCTTCAAAACTTTCAAAGCTTCTATGTCAGAAGTTGTCTCATCCTTCCTGCACACACTGGCACAGTACCAAAAATGACGAACAATGTGGGATGACCAGTCTTTTATTTTGCTCATAGCTTTTGGCTTACCCAACTTTAGGACCATGCAAACAAGACAACAAACATGTTAGATCATCTTTTATACCCCTTTCAATTAGTTAATAATCTGACTTTTAAATTGTTCAATTCTGTTAGTTTTTAGTATTCTTTTGCATATTTTCTATAAGAATTATTAAACTTATCTCTTTGAAATATATTAAACATATAGAAACAACTAACATCATAATTGAAATTGAAATAGTTTAAAAGTCCAAGCATGATGTCAATGGAGAAAAATTTGACTCAAATAACTAAGTGACTGTGTAATTACAGTACCATTTGTCAAAACATTTTATAACTTGAGAACAGCATGCACACATGAATTGAATAGAACAGAAGATTACACACCTTTGCTAGACACTTCTTAATACTCTTGGATTTATGCCAAATATCCAGACTATGCAGAATGTTATTGAAGTTGGTTTCTTAAATTGAAATAAATTATATTAAATATAGCATGACATTAATTAAGACACAAGTCTACCCTTGATGAGTAAACCCTCTGACCTTAGACAGAGGACGCACCAGAGTGCATTGTGTCTTAATTGGTTAACAAGATACTTGGCAGATTGTTTGTTAACTCATTAATAACTGTATGCAAGGCTGTTCCCTCAACAGAATAAAAGGATAAATTAGGTCGCATTACAATGGAATAATCACAGTTATAAGTGTATTGTACAGTACATACCAAGTAATGCTTTAACAGAAGTGGATGCATCTGTCACAAATTCCACCACTTTTAAATCTTCAGTTAGTCTCTCCAACCCACGCTTCACTGCTTCCTTTTCCATATTGGTTGAGGTTAACCCAACATGCCTCTTATCTAGAATTTCAATGTCTATGATGTAGTTGGTATTGACTTCAACCATGAAATAGCAGAGATTTTTTGCATTAAAACCTGGTAGTAGTAAGAAAGTGCCGCTTT
This sequence comes from Chrysogorgia sp. JL179-B06, assembly GCA_035772405.1. Classification (NCBI taxonomy): domain Eukaryota; kingdom Metazoa; phylum Cnidaria; class Anthozoa; order Scleralcyonacea; family Chrysogorgiidae; genus Chrysogorgia; species Chrysogorgia sp. JL179-B06. The sequence goes on along the minus strand of JAYKKM010000518.1, from coordinate 1,932,410 downwards.
CAGCTCATTTCGAAAAAAGTGAGTTGAAATCGGCGTTTTTTCGAGAGTGAGTTGGTATCCCACCTCCCAAAACCCCCCGCGGTCATTTTTCCCCAGTCCACCCGCCGCGCGGTCACTTCCGGTCGAGTGGATGACGTCATCAAAAAAAAAAAAAAGAAGTTTCCCACTTTTGTTTTTCTACAAAGTTTTTATATGTACTCCATCACGATACCAACTTAACACTCCGTTGGTACGTACAACCGCTGGTCCAATATCACGATGTCGTCGTCCGTTCATCCACCACTCTTTGTGACCTTGTTCTGTAGTGATAGCGGGTTGATCATTATCTCTATGTAGTTTTCCATGACGGTGCCATTCTTTCACACCCCAGTACACGTGCTCGGGTTTGTCATCCACTGAGTTCATTTTTATTATTCGAGGTTGTTAGTGTCGTCTGGGTCATCGTCTGTCTTTCTTCCATACGTCTCTCACCCAACAAACAAGAGAGTATCCACTGTATATCAAACTAGCGGTGGTGATGATCCCTACGAGCGCTTCTACCACTATAGTTTCTCTATCTTTTCTTAAAACACACGCTTCCACTTTATTGATAAAAATGGGTTGTCTATCTAGCAAAAACAAGAGTCAGTCTCAACCAGTTCAAGTGGGTCAACCACCACGCAACATGACAATGAAAACTCATCGAAGAGTGAAACTTGGTTTGAAATTTGGAAAGGAAGATGGTACAGTAGAGTTGGACGTTCTAGCCGGGTATGAACGATACGACGACAAGAAGTATGAAGATTTACCAACTGTCATAGCAGAGTCGTAGTGTAATAAAGTATTTTGTAATCTCAAAAGATTACAAAAAACTGGTGTACTTTGTTATGTCTCTAGGTAGGTGTTTTTGAGTTCTCCTCTTTTTCTTTGTCGCCTTGTTTCTCACTCTTTGTGTGGTTATACATGTGTTTCCCTACAGTGAGTCCACCGGATAGTAATCCGAGAAACGGTATCAGTGGAGTTAACCTTGACATAACACTTTTCAAATCTTTGTTAAGATAAGGATCTCTTTTCAACTCTTTCTCCATCTCTTCTGGTTTCTCTACTGCATCAAGTCCACCCATTAACGCTGCAAATTTTGATAGAAACATATCACATAAAAATATAGTGCTTCTCTCTCGTACCTCAGCCTCGTATTCAGCGTATAACTTTAGAATCGTCTTTGCGTTAGCTTTTCGAATATACGCTTCGTTCTTTTTAATTTCACCATCGCCTGCTAAGAGTAAGAGTTCTTCTCTCTTCCTATCGACGTCTTTCGCAATGTCTTCAGTGGTTTCAGGGTTTGCTGTCTCTTCTTGCGCAGAGTTGGTCAAGTCTTCTGGATTCATTCTTTATTTAGGAGAGATGACTTCGTAACCGTAAGGATGTCTAAGATTTATTTCTAGACACGCGTGTTTCTTTTCTCTTAATTCTTTCGTGATACATATCACGTCTTCTTTGGAGACGCCATTCAAATAGTCATTGGTAAGTTCTAACATATCTTTTTTATTCGTGTTGTGAAAACTAGTTATTCTTGAAATGTTGTCTCGGTAAGGTTTCGCAATACTTGTGAGTTGTTGTGTTAGAACAATAGTAGACAATCCATAATGTCGACCAGAGTAGCCTAACTTGACGAGTTCACTTGTTCTGTTTTTTACATCTTGTCCACTTGCACAATCATCAAGAATAATTAATGTGTTCGTGTCGGTGTACACGTCGACAATGTGTTTCATCATCGTGTTCACATTATCCTGTTCAACAGGTAGAACAATGAAATTTGTGTCGTGATAGTACTTCCACTTGTGATACGTTGTGTTCCAGAGTATAGTCGGACAAAGAAGAACAATGTAGTCGAATGTTCCTTTGAAGTGTTTTTCTAACATTTCTAAAAGATAGAAAGTTTTTCCACAATAAGTTGGTCCTACTATCAACATGTTAAACGGGATATCCATCTTTTATTTTTTTGGTTTTTTAACTCTAGTTTAGTACTTTACACTAAGAAGGTTTCCATTTGTGATGTTCAGAAATCCGTCTGACAGAACAAATATGTGACATATCAAGTCGGTGATTGTAGCGCGTTTTGTAATTTCCAACAGAATTCCACTTTGCGTGTTCATAATATTTTTACCTGATCCGTGTACTTTTTGGTCTTGAGTACTTCGCAAGTCTATCGCCAATGCAAAGCTGTCTTTGAAGAACTCCCGATGTGTGACGCTCTGATCAGTCTGACCAAATAACCGTTCGGCTTCAGAGTAATACCTTGACTTGGGAATCCCTTGACTGTAGACTTCGTTAGGAACACCTTCGATAGTGACTTTAACTTTGTCGATGTTCGGGTAGACAAACTCTTCAGAGTCGGTAATTGCGGCTTTAGTGAATAATAGAACTACAGCTTTCATACTCTTTCGAGGAAGATTGATGTTCTCGTTGATCAACGTTTCACCTTTTGTCCACGAGGTCTTTTTCATGTGAGTGACATGGTCGTACGGAAGTGTCTTTCCGACCATGTAGATACTTGTAATATCAGTCGCAAGGTCGGCGTTGTCGATGGTTTCGTATTCGAGTTCTAGGTTCGAGAGAGAGTATCCTCCAACAGCACTACCAGATTGTGCGATCATGATGTCGGTAGCCGCAGGTAGTTTGATAGCGAACTGAAGGTTGTTACTCATATTGTACGGAGCGTACAATCCAGAATCTCCTAAAATTTTATCGAGTGATATTTTTTGTTTTGTTCCAAAAACACTGTACATTAGTGCGTCGGAAACTTTCGCAACATTTCCACTAGCAGCTCCACTGTCGTCTTTGGATATGAGTTTTCGCAAGTTCTCTCCAGCGACACCAAATTCCATCATCTCTTCTCGCTGGATGGTTGTCTTCCAGAGGTCTTTGTAGACGGCGATGGCGGACTCACCGGTGTTGTCGTAGACGACTTCACCAGCCATTTTAATAGTCAGTTGACTTTGGAGAAGTTTGGATAAGTTGTTCAAAAACCAACTCTTTACGTTTGCGTTCTTGAAGTCAAACAGAACGTGTAAACTTCCTGGAACAAGACACGAGTCTGGTTTAAGTTTTGGGATGTCAATGTAAACTGTTTCGTTAGGGTTGGCTTTGTTAGGATTCATTGTCACAACGTGTCGTGTACGTCGTCCTTTGATTGTAGACATGCTAGATTTCTTTGCATGCGGTGATAAGTCTTTGTTGGTGCTCATTTATTATAACGTGAAAAATTTTCGTAACTATATAGTTACGAAAAGTTATATATGATCAGTGGACTGTGTCGACCCCAACGTGTTGTGGTGGTGAGCTGGTGAAGTTTATTAATTTAACGTTCTCGAAAGAGTCTGTACGTCTCCTTCTCACTATAGGGTGAACTCTTCGCGGGAACAGGTATTCTTTCACAATACGAAATAGTTCGATACACATTTATTTAAGTTTGTTTCCTAGTCAGTTAGACTAGGAGAAACTTTTTTCTTTTTTCTACTGTTTCGTTTGATCAACTAGTTCGTTGTGAATCTTACTTCTCTTGTGAGACGCTAGGTTGGTGTAACTCACTTCACGTTCACATTCGCATACGACTCTAGACCTAGACCTAATCAGACGACTCTCCCTATTTGTTTGATGGTACTCTCTATCGTAAGTCTCCCTATCAAACATCCCATCCTCTTTGAAACACACTCCAGTCTTCATAGAGTTTAGAGATGGAGAAAACCGCTCGATGCAAGATCCTTCGAGTTCACGCAGTTCAGTCTTAGTGCAAACTTCTTCTCGCAGTGCGAGAATCCTAACATTCTTCCAACCGACCTCAGCGGTGCTCTGGTACAACTTCCTGTTTTGACACGCTAGCACTCTCGAGTCACACTTGTGTTTTGCGAGTCGCTGCCCAACAGACTTAAACGTAGATCCGATGTACGTATCGTTATTCATCGTGTTGCACATAATGTACACAGTTCCAATTTTTTCGCTCATCTCTATCTCTTAACTTTTATTTACCAACATTTTAAACTCGTTTTCGCCAATACTCCAGAGCTAACCAAGCTAGTCCAATAACGACGACGAAAAGATTCCTCCCCAACCAAGCTAGTCCACTTGCACCGACTTTCAATAAAGTGTACATGAAATTTGCGAGACCTACAGCGAACGGACCTAGACTAGCAATAGCGCTTTTCACCGTCTTCGCGAACGATAGTCCTGCGTTCGCTCCTTTCGCGATCATGGTTCTCGCTCCAACAATAATAGTTGTGAGTAACCCTGCGACAGAGATAGCTAGCGCGGAGGCACCTACCCAGTTCTCTCTAAACCATTTCTTTAGTTTCTCTAGTCGTGTTACATCTTTCTCTTGTTCACCACGAGTCTCCTCTATAACTCTTTGTTGTTCAAACGCGTTTACCACCGTGTCTATATCAACAGATTCTTGAGTGAGTCTTACTGCTGTCTCTGGGTCGCTGTCGAGAATTCTCGCACGAGTCTCAACACCTCTTTCTTCAAACTCATTGATCATGAGTTGGATCGCTCCTCGACTACCGACTCTACTCTCTGGTAGTATCGTGTTCGATGGGTTTAATACACCGTTCACAACACGCTGATCCTCTTCACCAAGCCTACCAAGAACATCGTCTGGTAGTGTTACTTGGTCTACGACAGAGATCATAGGTAAGTTGGAGGCTGTGTTAGTTTCACTTACTGCAGACTCGACGAGCTTTTCGAATTGCGAAACGGCGTTTGAGTTTCTTTTCGCTGAGTTTTTCACGTACGAGTCGTTCACGTTGTTCAGAACTATTTTCTCGACGGTGGAGAATCCACCACTCTTAAGTCTTTCTTTGAAAAAGACCTTACCGTCTCTCACGGTAGTTCTATTTCTAATTTCTATGACACTCTCTGAGTAAGGATTAAGTTTTTGACCCTCGCGAGAGTCTTGTACGTACTTGTCTACTTGAATGAACACATCGTTCGCTACACCACCCCCTACATCTAGATCACCACCAAAACTCGTCTCGGCTAAGAGAAGACGGTTGATATACGTGATCCTCTCAGTGATTAACACGTCGTCGTCAGTCAGAAATCTCTGATTGAGATCGTCAAGAGTTGTGTCTAACTCTTCGTTATCCAGATTATCGTACTCTGGAAACCTTTCTTCCATCTCAAAATTGTCATCAGCCTCTGCCATTTTATTTGTTGAAAATTTTTAGAAATTTTCAAAAAAAATTAATTTTTTCCTTAGAGGGGCCCCCTCTACTCCTATCACGACCGCTGACCACTACGCCTGTTGAGCGAAAACGTAAAAAACGTGAATACGTCTTTTTCTCTCTCTCTTTTGCTAAGTGTGAAAGGGTTGTCACATCTCTCATGTCACAGGAGTCAACGAGACGATGTTTTTAAGAGTCCAAACGGGACTTGTCATAACTTTTTTAACAAAAGGTGTCGCGTACACAACGAGTACACGAACATAACAACATGTACGGACACAGTTTTCAACATAATAGTTTTCGACGTGACAGTTTTTTAACGTGACAGTTTTCGACACAACAGTTTTTGACGGCTCTCAACACGTCGACAAGACAGACTTAAAGGGTTGGCGACGGCGGCAACCTCCCTAATTCCAGCTCGAACCAACCAATCCGCCTGTCGTGGTCAGCGACTTCGGCTTTCGTAGTGGCTAGCTTCTCGTTTAGCTTATCCACTTTTGCCTTTGTTGCCACCCCTCTCTCAATGACCAACCTCCTCGCTCTTTTCTCTCGTGTCAACAACTCCTCCAACCTCTCTCGAGAAAAGCGAACAACACTTTCGCCCTCCATAACTTTTTTTTGTTTTAGCGCGAGACGACCGCTGACACGGTCGTAACTAGGGACGTCCTAGTCAGGGGGGTCGACGCCACATTCCTGAGTGACATGACAACCAAGAGAAAAAAAATTTCAAAAACTTTAGTAACTATGTCACTCAGGAATGTTCCGTAAACCCCCCGTATCTGGTCTGACGTGCGCATAGCAACAAGAGCCTTCGAAAGAAAAAAAAATTGAAAAAATTTTTTCTTTCGAAAATTTTCGCACGCGTTTTTAACGTCTTTTTAAGACGAGTTTTTTTTTTTTCCTCACAAATTTTTCACCTCACTCTCGGGGACCCACGAGTTATGTTTCTCATCATAACCAGCCCATTTGACTAAGACCATCTTCTTCTTCTTCACCGTCTTTCTCTTCAGGACTTTCTCAACACGATATGTAGCGTCTTCTGTTTTCTCGACGGCAGATAACTCTTCTTCGTAGAATTTTCCGATAACGTCCTCACCACTCTCGTCGCTAAGAACGTAGACGTTTGGATCTCCACGAACCACTTTACTCACGGAAAAAATTTCCTCAGTGAAATTTGCTTCGTAGCCTTTCGTGAATATACTTTTGTACTTACTCACTCTCACTTTTTGTCCAAGTTTATATTTTGGTAGTGGAAATTCACCCAAGTCTTGACCGAAAAGTGTCATCCATACCTGACTCTCATTAGTCTTATCGACGTCTACCGGTTTCATGAGAATACTACTATGCTTCGTGTTGTTATAACTCTCAACGAGGTTGTCTAGAACGTCTATCCACTTGTACGTTCCCTTGCTGTAGAAATATTTCCACATACTAGTCTTCAGGGTCCTGTTGAACCTCTCAACCACAGCCGCTTTCTTGTCAGACTTTGTGGAGAAATGTTCTATGTCATGTTCTCCTAACAAGTTTTTAACACCTACATTGTAAAATTCTAGTCCTTCATCAAACTGTGCTAGTTTCGGATACATCCCAAATCTTTCGTGAAACTGACGTAGTAACTCGTCTACGGCTTTCGTCATGTTTTTCGTGTCTTTCCGATACACAGGGGTAGCGAAAGCGTAGCGACTAAGAATCTCGACACACGTGAGTATCCAGTAGTAACCGTTGTTCTTGTTTTTGTATTTTCCCATATCGACGAGGTCGAGTTGGATTTGTTCACCAAGGTACGAGACCCATGTTTTTCGAAACTTGTGACGTCTCACTATGGTCTTGTACCGTGTGTACGTGTCTTGAGTTTTCAACCACTCTTTCACAGACTTTCTACTTACGTTTAGACCTTCCTCTAATGCTTTTTGATATAGTCTCTCCATGCTTTGATAACCAGTCACAGGGTTATAGTACAAATCTCTTAGACTCTGCTCTGTTACAACGTCGCTATCCATACTTTTTATTTGAGAGTATATTAATATCAATCAAAACACTCCCTACCTCGTCTATACCACTCACATTTGTTTTGGTGTGAAAAGACAAGTTGTTGTACGTCCCACTACGAGTGGGAACACTAGACTCCACCGTTGGGAAATGTAATACACTACCACTGAGTGTAGACTCTGACGTGATAGGAAGAACTGCGATAACACTACTTTGTTTACCTGACACGTCTATAGTTTCGTCTACAAGAGTGTCACAATGAATTTCTACAAATCTTAAACCTCTATTGATGTCTATCCTGCCAGGACTAACCTCCTCTCCTTTCCCCATTGACGTGTTCGTTGGGAAACCAAGTAACTCTCCAAACTTGTATAACTTGGTAGGATGTTCTGTTTTTAGCGTGCATGTGTGATCGTACACGTTGTGTGATATTGTTATTTTGATATTTTCTTTGCCTGAGAAGTACGTCACAAGACTCTCAAAAGACCAGTAACCTTCAGGTATCATGTATTTTACTGCGTTGTACTGAATAACATCGTTGTAGTCTTTAATCACATTCTTGTAATCCCAAAACACACTCGCCGACTTTACGACGAGAGTTGAACTTGTTGGGAGTACCAAACTCCTGTCCAACATGACTGTTTTCTTACCACTCTCGATGAACACTGATAGTCTCTTCATTTTATTTATAAATGATACGAGCATACTACGGTGAGAACTATGATAAGACAATTAAAAATTCTGAGATTGCGATTCAAAAGGCAAAGTCAGATCTTTTGAAAAAATACCCATACGTCACGATGAGTAAGTTTGAGTTCGACCCGGTTCAAACACAACAAGGTGATGTGACGAGAGTAGATGTATATTTTCGAAATAGTGACATACTCTCGACTGACATTACCAGCACCACATTCAAGAACGATCAAAGTATGTGGAAATGGTTACACAACAATACACCTTTCCCGAGAATATGGAACAGTGGTGGTACAGTACAAAAACTCTTGCATACGGAGAGAGCCGGGACTTCCAACGTGACATTCCCACCGTACGTACTCAACTACCACGTCAACGACTTCAACGTCTACGTTGACGATAAGAATTACTTTAACTCTAACCTACCCAAGATAGTGATAGACACGAAAAAGTATTATCAGGATGGACCCGAGGGGAGTATGATCAGTACAGTGTGGACATTGTCGAAGAGTTACTACCAAGCTATTGCAGCGATGTACATTGCCACGTACAGGTCTGGGGTGTCTTTACAAAACCTAACACCAAACCCTGACGTCCCGAAACAAATAACAAGTCTCATGAGATTTCATGTGTATTTCACCATGAGAAGGGTGATGTTTCGTCTTGACAAAAGTGGACCTGACATTGCAGACATTTTGAGATTGTACATTCCAGATTGGAGAGTGTTAAAAAAACCATCTCCCTCTCGGTGGTAATTGGGTGAGTATTATTAGAGACTTACAAGGAGATTACAAGCGTTATTGTCCAAGAGTGAGCAATGGGATCACCGAGTTAGGACAGGAATTACTCAATCAGTCCGTAGAAGTCTACGTCTACGCATTACTCGGTGCACAGGCAAAATCTAAACAAAGTATTGTTGGCGGTCGCGCAAGTGCTCGTGAAGTTCAACAAGTTTTTAGAAATATTGTGGAAGATGCAGTTGTACAATATTCACCAAGTACATGGATTAATTTGATGAACAAAGCTATTAAAGATACGAATGTTAAGTTAGATATGGCAGTCACTCCAAACACATGGTTAATACCACGCAGTATGGTATTGTTGAAAACACCTATTCCAGGATATAATAATTTACTGAGAGAGTCGTCAGAGACGAACATGGTGTTTGGTTTCAATAGTGAACTTAACTTTGAAAATATAGTGAAGAAACCAAAAACACACACGAGTGGAGGAGAGCATTTGGAAACACTAGACACTGTGAAAAAGACATCGTCTCCCTCGACCTCACCTATCAAACCCTCTACGTCCTCTACGTCTAGTTTGTTTCCCGTGTCGTTGATACTGATGGGAGTGGTGGTAAGTAAGTTCGTACTCTAGAATAAATGAGTTTGTACCTTGGATATAGTCAATCAAAAAAGGTAACAACACCACCACAAAAGACGCCACTACCTTACGAGACTGTTTTTAACGTTAACGTTAAAGATGCAAAGGTTGTTTACCAACACGCTGGAGGTAGTAACAAAGTGGAGAGAATAGAAGACGGGAGATCTCGTCTTCATCAAAACGTATATCGTAAAAGTCCCACTGTGGATGTCGGCGCCGACTTTGTAAAAAACTTGAGTTCTAATAGAATGGTTTTTGATTGTTCACAACTAACTCATGTTAATGTTTCTATATTTGTGGTTTTCAAGTTACTAACTGCTCCGTCAGCGGATAGTTACGGATACATTATTGGTAATGATAATGGTTCTTACGACAAATTTATAGGCTACAAAACAGGATCAAACAACCAACTATCGTATGGTGGTGGATGGCCTGTACAAGAATATAATTGTACAATACCAAGTGGTGTTAATAGTAGTGAAAAACATCTAATATCTTGTCACTGGTTAATGAAAGGTAGTCATGTACGTGTGAATGATATAAAATCATCTGACTCGAACTTCGACGCAAATTGGAAAAACATTGGTGCTCCGTTTGGATCCATATTCTTTAACGAACGTCTCAAAAGTTTCGAGAGTACGACAGGTATATCAGGTGAGATATATGGTTTGAAGATCGTGAGTGGGTTTCTAGAACCAGAAGACATCTCAAGTACTAACAAGAGTATGATGTTAGAGTACAATATAGTATAGTCACTTTGGATATAGTCGTTAGTGACAACATTAGGTTAGGTGGTCTCTTTTTTTTTGTAACCAACTCTGGTTACAAAAGATTGGACAACGTTAGTTTTTAGGCTCTCAAGTTAGGATATATAGATGGTGTTGGTGGTGCAGATGGATCTGGTGACTCTACACCTACCGATGCTCTAATTTTATCAACGAAGATCCTCTCATCAGTCTCTTTGTCTGTCTCTTTGATAATCTTGTTGTTAGTTTTAACGGTCTTGAATCTTTTCGTCGTGTGTTTTATTCCCTCCGATCCTGATAAGATTGCTGCTGCACCAAGAGCGATAGCTCCCGTTATTGGGTTTGGAACTAAGATAGTCGTGACTACCCCACCGACGAGCACGACTGTGGTCGCAATCACTTTCAAAATAGCTTTCACTTTGAGTCGTAACATTTTCTTCTTTGAACTCCGCAAATCTTTCTTCACCGTAAGACTTAACTCTTCTAAGTTTTGACTGAACATTCTTTATTATGAACGAAAAAAATTTTGTAATGACTACTCATTACAAAAAAAAAACACACATAGAACTAACGAAGATTAGGGACTCTCACTTGAATGGGTCGTCGGGGATAAGTTTCTTTTGTTGTGCATACTTTACAGCGACTGTTCCTGCACTCACTGCGGCTACAAGTTTCAATGTTCCAACAAGACTACTTGGTGTACCAAGAGACTCTCCGAACACTTTCTTCGCCACCATACTAATACCAACTCCAGCTGCGACGTAGAGTAAAGTATCGTACACTTCGTTCATGATTACTTTTCGATCTGTCATTCTTTTATTATAGTGTTTTTTTTTCTTAGTCAAAAGTTTCAATGGTAGGGTTTGAGGTTGTATGCGGTATAGGTGGTGTAGACGTTGTACATGGTGTAGGTGACTCGTCTTGAGACCTGTCTTGTCGGTACGCAAAGTATAGTGCACCAACTCCTGTGATAGCTCCTATGGTTCCAATAACGTATCCAAAACTAAAACTAGATTGCTCGTCATCGTCGTGTTGTTTCTCCTGTCCAAGTCTTTCACGAGCTTTTCTCTCTTTCGCGTCTTTACTAATCACAGCGAGTCTTTTTCCTGAGGCTACACGTCGTGGATCTTTTATCTTCTCAGGTTTATCGTTCGTTATGGTTTCCATCTTTATCTATAGTTCTAGCCAAATCTAGTCAAATCTAGTCAAAAGCTAGTCACACACATGTCAAATCTAGTCAAATTCTAGTCAAAAGCTAGTCACACACATGTCAAATCTAGTCAAATTCTAGTCAAAAGCTAGTCACACACATGTCAAAGCTAGTTAGAACCTAGTGACCTCTTTTTAACAGTCACCTCACCACGTTGACTTTTATAATACTTATTCTCAAACTCTAGTTCGCTTATTTTCTTCACACGATACTTCGCATACTCTTCTAACTCCGTAATTTTTTTTTCAAGTTTGAGCACTTTAATCGCGTATTCCTCTAGATGTGATTGTCGTGATCGCACTCCTGTAAACATTTATTAGTGGAAAAAATAATTGAGTTTGTTGGAGAATATACTTTAAAAAACACTACAATAAAGAATGGTACTAATGACAAAACAAGAGTTTCTTGACATAGCAGACCACGTGTGGGAAGTGAGTGTGGCAGGTGTTGAGGGTGTGATAACCTATCTCGAAGACTACATCGAAGAAGACGCTGAGGATGTAGACGAAGAGGAGTTCTACGACTCTCACATTGGAGATGGAATAACCCAACACACTCTACACACCCTAGTAGAGGAATGGGATAGAGGACTTTGCTCTATCAAGACTATCGTCGAATTTCTCGATAACTATGTAGTGAGTGACGAGTTCATACTAATGCAAGACGTGGAGAGAATGATGAATGAGATAGGAATTCCAAAATATAACACGAAGATGATGGTGGAGGTGAGTTGTAATGAAGAACTATAGTTGATAAAATAAAAGATGACAACTATGATGGCAGGAGGATTATTCAATGCACTTGCATTCGCAGGTGCTGGTTTTCTTTTCAAAAGTCTAGATGGGAACAAATACGGCGAAGAGATGAAACGTCACAATCTTGCGATGGAGAAACTTGCGCGTGCTAGAGAAAAGTGGAATGAAGAAGAGGTTGAACACCGCGATAAAATTGCGAGACTACGACTTGCTTTGTCGGACGCTAACCGCGACATAAACGTCACAAACTCAGCTCTGGACTTGTTGTCCGCAACATTTCGCAAAGAACCGCAACTCCACGACTACTACACCCCATCGTCGGAGATGCAAGACTATCTAACGATGACAGAGGGAGCGATGTATCTGAGCACAGGGTGGGTTGGTTATAAGGCGTTGACGTACTTCATCTAGAATCGATAGCTACACTCACTCGTAGGTGAAGAAATAAAGTAGAGAAGAATGAGTATTGAATTTGGAAAGTGTATGATTAACAAGAAATTCAACAACGCTACAGTGAGTATCAAAATGGAACCTATCCTACTCAAAGATGTGTTCACATTTGGTGTTCAAGAGAGTAAGTTTGATAAGAAGAAATTCACCGCAGCGTTGTGTCTCGACGAAGATCAGTTGGCGAAACTGGAGAAGGTTGGAGAAGACTGTTTGAAAGGACTTGCAGACAAGGGTGTCGTGGTCACTGAAGTGAAGAGTGGGTTGTACAATGACAAGGTGTACATCAAAGCGAATCCTGATCTCTTCTCAGCGTACAAGGAGGATGAGGAGGTGGAATTCAACGATCTGTTGAAACTTAAGAAATACAAAGTAAACACAGCCATCGATGTGAGTAGTGCATTCATCAAAGACGGAGTAGCACACTTACAGTTGTACTTTCATGAAATAGTGATCCTAGACGAAAAGAAAGAAACGAAAACGAAATTAAAACGTGAACGTATACTCTTCTAAGTTAGAACCGTGCTTCCTATAGTTTCCAAACAGTAATGTTTGGAAACTCAATAAATGAACACTTTCATTCATATTATCAACGAACTCGTTCATTACTATTTCCCTGTAGAACCTGTACTCACTCTCGAGGAGGAGTGGGAGAGAATTCTCAATCTCCTAACCAACAAATTGATCACTAACGACGATTTAAACAAACTCATATAAAGAGATGACACGACCAAAAGGTTCACTCAACAAAATTCAAAGACCAAAAGTTAAACGTGTAAGAAAACCAAAACCTAAAAAAGAGAAGGACGACTATCAAACTCTAAAAGATTTAAAAACTATCGCGAAAGAGCGAGGAGTTAAACTAAGATGTAACGTAAGTCGTAGCGAAATTAGAGAGATGTTAGAGTTAGACCCAATAGAGTTACCGAAAAGATACAATCATTGTAGAGTTAGAAAACCTGCTCAGATCGTGACTAAAACAAACACGGACACTGGAGAGGAGACAAAATACAAAAGTATATTTGAGTTAGCAAACAGTTTGAAAATGTTCGCAGGGTCTATTACTTACCGTATAAAAACAGGGAAAAGTCTCATAGTTGACGGAGTTACGTATACATTTCGAAAAGAATGAATCGAGTTCACTTTGTTTAAAAGTTGTAAAAGTAAAGACAAACAATGAACATGATAACAAGTGAACTTATCGAGATGATAATAGACATCTGGTTTAACGAAGCCGACAGTATGCTTAGACTTGTTCTACTGTTCGAAGTACTCGGATATGGACAGACTGTCTCCAACCACGAGATTGAAACGTTCACCAGAGTATACACTGACGAAGACGGTGACATGACTCTTGACATGTTGATAGCGATGGTTCGTCGTCATTATTTTCACTCGTCTGGAGTGATATTTTACTTTTTACAAACTCGAATGAGTGAATCAGAATACGCTGAGTTCGTGAGATGAGACGACTCTGTGGAATAGAAACTTTTTTTTAATTTCGAAAGGCTTTGTGTCTTTCGAAACTTATAGAATCGACTTTGTTTAAAACGAACACACAATAATAAATAGATAAGATGAACTACTTGAAAGGAAAATTAAACAAGTGGTCTAACTGGTTTGTTAGTCACACACCAGAGCCAATTAGGGAGAGAGTCGCAGCTGCTTTCACGTCTCTAAAAAGTAAGGTAACCTCCCTATTCGAGACGACCGAACCAGAAGATGTGTTCCACGACGCACAAGAACCAGAAGAAGAGTTCCACGACGCGCAAGATCAAGTCGTAGAGAGGACTGAACAGTCTATACGTGGATTTTCAGAGACTTTCACTATAGACGCTCAAGGGAAAGTAGATCCAAAGACGTTCCTAGCGAATTCGAAAACTCTCGTGATCGACCTTTGGACTAGCGAAGTAAAAAAGAGGAGTGGATTAAAAACAAAACTCGCGCTGGAATGTGTCATGGTGAGAACGACCGACGCTGGACCTGTCGAAGCGGTCGCGATGTTTCGCTCTCGCGTGAACACCACGTTGTCTGGGACCGATATGGATGAGTTATACGATAGATCTGTCGGAAAGATTTTAGAGAACTTGTCGACCTACTTGAAAAAAGGTAGTGGATGGCGAGTCCTACGTGTCGTGAAACTAGACATATATATTGACACATATAAGCCAATAAGCGGGTCGTCATATATCCCAACACCGGCGGCGTTGGTTAAAAAACTCGCGATCGTCAACGTTCAAAACAAGGCTGACAATGAGTGCATCAAATGGGCCATCACCTCCGCGAGATCGTTGATACAAAAAAATGCGGAGAGGCTAAGCAAAAACCTAAGAGTAGAGTCTGAGAAGTTCGACTGGAGTGGGATCCCATTCCCCACACCACTATCAGACATTAAGAAGTTCACGAAAAACAACAAGATTAACATCAACGTGTTCGCATACGAAGAGAAAACTGGTGTCTACCCACTTCTCATTGGAGGTGACTCAAAAGACACTATTAACCTGTTACTCATTACAGAACAGCTTGAAGATGGGACGGTTAACTCTCACTACGCATGGATTAAAAATATGAGCCGACTGTTATCTAGTACGAAAAGTAAACACCAACACGCGACCTTCTTTTGCTATCGCTGTCTAAATAGTTTCACTAGTGAGAAAGTTCTAGAGAAACACGTCGAGCGTTGTTCGAACGTAGATAGCATTAAGACTGAGATGCCTGAAGAGGGTAGCTTCATAAAATTTGAGAGCGCCTTTAAAACACAAGACGTACCGTTCGTAATCTACGCTGATTTCGAAAGTTTTATCGAACCTATCGATGGATGTGTTAACAACCCGGAAAGTAGCTCAACAACTAAGTATCAACACCACACACCATCCGGATTTTGTTTTCACCTAAAGTGTCACGACGACACACTTCACTACGAAGAACCCTACCTCTACACCAAAAAGACTGAAGGTGAAAACGTCGGCGAGAAGTTTGTCGTGGAGGTGGAGAGAGTCATCAAAAACGTCTATGACAAATTTAAAGTCGCGAAAGACATGATCTATAGGTCAGTCGACAAACAAGTCTACGAGAGTAGTGAGACGTGTTGGTTGTGTGGTAAGGATTGGACTTTGAGAACCAAAAAAGATAAGCCAGATCGTAAAGTTCGCGATCATTGTCATCTCACCGGTAAGTTTCGTGGTGCTGCGCATAGTAGTTGTAATTTGAAATATAAGCTACCAAAATTCGTGCCGGTTATTTTTCACAACCTATCTGGTTACGACGCACATCTCTTCGTGAAGAATCTTAGCGTTACGGACGGTGAGATTAGATGTATCCCAAACAATGAGGAGAAATATATCTCATTCAGTAAGGACATCGTCGTCGACCACCAGATAGATAACGACGGTGAGGAGAGACCTGTCAAGCGAGAGATAAGGTTCATAGATAGCATAAAGTTCATGCCTTCTAGTCTAGACAAGTTGGTTAAAAATCTCGATAAGAAAAGTTTAACGTCAACCAAAAGAGTGTTTGGTCAAGATTTTGAGTTAGTCTCACAGAAGGGTGTGTTCCCATACGAACACATGACTAGATTGGATAAGCTAGACGAGACAACATTACCGATGAAAGAGAGGTTTTACTCAAAACTTACTGATAGTGATATTAGTGACGTAGACTACGATCATGCCAAAAAGGTTTGGAAGCACTTCGACATGACCACGATGAGAGAATATCACGATCTATACTTGAAAACAGATGTGATGTTGCTAGAGGATGTTTTCGAAAATTTTAGGAAAATGTGTAAAAAACATTACGAACTGGACCCTGCATTCTACTTCACTGCACCTGGTTTGGCATGGGACGCATTGTTGAAAACCACTAACATCGAACTAGAACTAATAACAGACATAGACATGCTTTTGATGATAGAATCTGGAATCCGTGGTGGTGTGAGCACTATCACTAAGAGACATGCTGTCGCCAACAACAAGCACATGGATCATATTAATAGTGATGTGATCATTGAACGCACTGGAGACTCACTATACGATCCTACAAAACCAAGTGTGTTTCTCCCAGACCTAGACAAAAATAACTTATATGGAGCAGCTATGAGCATGCCACTCCCCACGCGTGGTTTCAAGTGGATAGAGGAAGACCAGCTACCAAACTGGAGAGACGTGCCGTGTATCTTAGAAGTAGACTTAGAATATCCGAAAGAACTCCACGATCTCCACAATGACTACCCCTTAGCGCCGGAGAGAGTTATGGTAAACGGAGTAGAGAAACTTATTCCAAATTTGAATGATAAGACCAACTATGTGCTACACAAGAAAAATCTTGAAATGTATTTGAGGTTAGGTATGAAACTAACTAAGATCCATCGTGGAATAACTTTTGTAGAGAGTCCGTGGATGGCGAAGTATATCGACCTGAACACACAGCTTAGGACTAAAGCTAAGAATGAGTTTGAGAAAGACTTTTTCAAACTCATGAACAACTCTGTTTTTGGTAAAACCATGGAAAATATTCGCAACAGAGTGGACATCCAGTTAGTCACTACCGAAGAGAAGATGAGAAAGTTAGTCGCGAAACCTAATTATCATCATAGAACTATTTTCGATGAGAATTTGATAGCTGTACACATGAGACGGACTAAAGTAAAATTTGACAAGCCAGTATATCTAGGAATGTCTATTTTAGATCTGAGTAAGACAATCATGTACGAATTCCACTATGACTATATCAAGCCTAAGTATGGAAAGCTAGCGACATTACTTTTCACGGATACGGACAGTCTCATGTACGAAATTTTCACAGAGGATTTCTACAAAGATATTAGCGGAGACGTAGAGAAGCGCTTTGACACGTCTGGATACGCTAAGAACCATCCGAGCTGTATCCCGATAGGTCGTAACAAAAAAGTGCTTGGCATGATGAAAGATGAGCACTCTGGCGAGCAGGTTTTAGAATTTGTTGGATTAAGAGCGAAACTATACGCTTTCAAAAACACTACGAGGTGATCAGAAGAAATGTAAAGGAATTAAAAAAGGTGTGGTCGCTAAAGACATTAAGTTCAACGACTATAGGGATTGCTTATTCACTGGTAAGTCAGTCTACAAAACCATGAACACGTTCAGATCACGTGGACATGAGATCTACACGGAAGCTATTAACAAGACAGCGTTAAGTTCTAATGACGATAAGCGACACATCTTACCTGATGGAGTTAACACGCTGGCTTTGGGTCACTGCACGACGACAACACACACTTATTTGTAAAACGTCAAAATAACCACACCATCCACTCGACCGGAAGTGACCGCGCGGCGGGTGGACTGGGGAAAAATGACCGCGGGGGGTTTTGGGAGGTGGGATACCAACTCACTCTCGAAAAAACGCCGATTTCAACTCACTTTTTTCGAAATGAGCTGAAAGCGGCACTTTCTTACTACTCCTGGTGAGTCACACTGTCCATCACCACCAACAACGATATCTTGCCCAACAAATTCTTTAACTAGTTCTTCCCTTGTCGAGGTCCACCACTCGTTTATTTCAGGAATCAGGTATAACCGCTGATACATATAATACGTGGACTTCGACAGAAATGCTAAACCATAAAATCTTGCCATACGCTCAATTTTGGCAAAATTGTTTCCAGATAGCAATACCGAGGCAGCTGCTTGTAGACTGTTGACATAAACACCTTCACTAAGTTCATGTGATGAACAAAATCTGTGTTTGTGACCAGATGAGCATGAGGAATTTACAACTAAAGTTGTACAAACAAAATGATGCCTGATTGTAGGAGTATTAACACAACCGGGTGTTTGACAGCGAGCTTCGAATATCTGAAGTAGCAAGCCAAGGGAGCAGACAAATTTGCTTTCCTTAATCATCTCAAATTCACGTGGAAACTTGTTGATCTCCTCACCCCTGCTAAGTTTACGATGAGGCCCATATGTGACGTTACTGGTATTGGCAACATTTGGGATTTGTGGTGGGTTAATCATCGGAGTGTCATGATCTTCCTGTTGATCATCACCACCGGACTCAATGGAACTGTTGGCAAAATATGAAACAAATTACCTATTAATTCATTAACAAGTACAGTAGTCTGGCATTAGACAAAGCAAAAGAATAAAGTTGCATTGGGTGCATGAAGGTGCATTAATGGATTAGAATGAATTATACACTGTACATGTGTAGGAATACCAAAAATGTTGCCTGCTGTTGGGAGGATACAATATGTGCCAGCATAAAACCCATTTTTGTTCATTTGACATGGCATATAAAGTACATTGGCAATATTTGAGGTAGAGCTGTACATCAAAAAAGTCAAATAAAGAAGTCATTCTGATAACATGCAGTATTACAGAACAAGATATACAGAACTCACTAAATTTCCTCTTCTGATTTGTCATCATCTGAATTGTCCTCCAGATCCATTGTCGAGTCTGTTGAACTGTATATATGTAGATGATACAAGGTATAAGAATATTGACAATGTTCTTACAGAGTATCTACAAGTACACATGCCATTATTTTCACTGCCAATACAGTGTATAGATATGTAAATAGACTAGAGTACATAAGCTCTGTGATATATATGACCATCAAATCCATAATATAGCAATTACACTTTGGCCATAACAAATGTTAATATAGCTCTATCCCTCGTACTGTATATATGCTAGCATCCTGAGCTGGTGAATACAAACAAGCAAAACATTGGGAATATACTAGTAGCTGCAATGGTTGTTGCTGCACAATAAATTGTTTTCATTTAATAATTGTAAATGAACTAGCTTAAATTAGACCATTTATATGTTTATCTTACACATTATCTTCTGAATAATTTTCTCTCAGTTCGCTATCAGCATTTAAATCTGCAATGGCTGTCTGGGAAAGGTCTTGCTGGCTACAGAAAGAACATTTAACAAAAGTTGGTGTCAATGTATCATTGACTGTATTTTTAGGTATTTATAAAAGGGCTAAATAAGGTGAATTATTATATTATAGTCTTAAACTGTACCTGTCTTCTTGCTCAAAGCTGCCATTATCAGTAGTTTCGCCCTCATCATCAGTAAATAATGATGCATTCATGTTTGTGGATGTCTGCAGTAAACTAGAATTATATGAATAGAAAATAATTTTATCATTTTAACTCCTCACCTGATATTTTCAAAGCCTGTGCCTTGGTAAACACACAATATATATATATATATAAATACCTCTTGTGGGGTGATATATCACACTCCAAACTGCTAACCATTCCGTCATGTTGTTCAGCCTGTTCTTCCATATAAATATTTTCTCCTTTGTCAACAATTGGAGATGTCGAGGGCAAAGTCAGAGGCACACGTTTATCTCTCTTACAAGGTGTAGAGGTTTCCACGGGGCCTAAATAAATCAATCGCGATTTATTCATTGATATTGGACGCCATGCCAATATTGGTTATAAGTAAATAATGAATCAAGTTTATGTAAAATTTTATAGGCTTGCCTTGCATATTTGCGTTTTCTGATGGTATCTTCTCTTCTCGTGGCCTCGCAATATCAACATCTGACCTAAAAGTTATGTAATTCATATCCTCTATAAAAAGTCTAAGATCTATTAAGAAACCACAGAAAAAATAATGAAATTACACAAACCTTCTGCGGTATTCCAATGACAGCAAATGAGCAGCAAACTCACTGTCGGTGCTAGAACCGTATCCAGCCTCGTTTTTTGCGTCTTTCCAGGAATTAAAAATAGTCAAAGATAAATAAATTTGTTTATGTTCGCGATTCCAAACTAACTGTGCGCTGCTAGATCTTTCATATTTTCTCTTTCGGCCTGAATTGCTTCGTTTTCCTCCATGCGTCGCACTGGGTGCGGCCGCCATCTTGGATTTACAAACTTGAAAAAATACAAGTGTAGAATTTCAAGTTTGCATATGCGCAGAAAAGATGCGCAGACGGTGAAACTGCTCCTTTAACGTTCTCACGTTCCAGCTTCCAATTTTCAACTTTGCTTTTGTAAGTTTCTCACCGCTTTTAGTGGTTTACTGGTTGCCGCGGCATGCCACCCGATGAAAAGTGTGTTTACGGTTTTGAGGCCACCTTTTCTACACCTTTCCCATACCTTTCCCATGATTTGGGAGAGCAGTGTCATCCCTAAATAGGGCTGCTCTGACGCTTAAGATGCTGCCGAATCACTGTAAGACACTTGCAGGTGAAACCGGCAACGTGCAGAATCTCGGCTAGCACCTTCCAGTAAAACCATTACTTGGCACCGTTACCAAAACAAAAAAGCTGCACCAGTTAAGTCATTAGCACGAGCGCAATGAACGCCGAGACTCATTAGGGGCCATCATTCGCGATTCAGCAGCACAAAGAATTTGAGACGGCTAAAACAAAATAGGGGTACTGTAGCAGCAGTCAAGATAACAGCCGCAATCGGTTCAGTCTGCAGTCTCCACTTTATATCCATAGGACATACAAAGCTGTGAGAATCTATCTATACAAGTTCAATGCTGCAGGTGTTTTTAGACAATTATCTTATCTGGTATTACACCTACATGTAATGATGACCTACAAGTTAATTTTTCAAGAAAAAACAGTCACACAGACAATGTTTTGCCTATGCCCTCCTGTACACAAAAGTTACAATTATTAAAGAATGGACTGGGGGAAAAAACCGTTACCTTTCCTTCGTCGGCTTCCAAAAGTATTGTGAAGACCGTGTGAGTATGTATTGTAGTGTCACTGTAATTATGCCAGAATTAAGACTATTATTTCCCAATTAATGTTCATCTGCACCTAAAATATTTTAGGAGTCCTCTAATTCACCTATTATAATTTTATATTATTGCATTTTGTACGACATATCCACCTTTACGAGATTGCAGAGGTTTCGAAATCCTCTTGAGCAACGAAAGTCGCAGGAACGAATTAAAAGTTGTATGCCACAGTGCCTGCAGCACCAAAGATATAAGATGTCTTGGAACGTTTAAGATTTACATCCGACTGCGCAAAGAGATATCCTCCTTAACCCAGCATCTGAAATTAAAGAAGAGTATGAGGAATGTTTGTCGTGTCGTGCCTCCTTTCCATGCCTAGGAGTCAAATGTGAGAACATGGTGAAAAGTGTAGTAAAAGTACTTACAGAGCTTATGTGTGGACATTCGTGATACTATGTGTAATATATAATAGATTGACAAGTAACGTTGTTCATTCACTATTCAGGAGGGTAACGCATTGTCGAGCAGTGAAGAAATTCAAGAAAAAGATGACAGGAACAATTTGGAGATGGATGTGTGTGTGTGTGCAGTGAACAAGAGAGACACAATATGGTAGCGACTTAAAGTTTCATGTTTATTCAATAATCATCAGGCTACAAGTGATTTTAAATTTGTCGTACTCACTAGATTATATATTAAAATAATTCCCTAGGGGAGGTGTGGTTACTTCCTTAATTAGCATTATGTAGTAGGAACTTATTTATATGACGACATTTCGAGATTAATTCGGTCCTTTTGTTCAATAGTTGTTTTGGGTCAGCTCTAACGATAGCCACTTTTTCAGAAAGACAAAGGTCACACTTCCGTGTGCCACATTTGTATGGGTATGGGTATGCGTACGATGCGATGCTCCATTTGAGGATGAAATCAACGTTGTTGTCCTTAAGCTTCCATATATGCAGTTATATTTCCTTGACCTAAAGGACTTAGTGTGGTTGTTAGTGCAAAGTTTTTTAAACTTTGCAGTATTGTGATGAGTGACCGTGTTAACATCCGGGGGGTTGCAACATTATTATCTCGTGGTGTTTTGACTTCAATTTACTTTAAATCTCTAATATATAAGATGAGTCCCCCCGTTTTATGTTAACATGCTACTGCGCACGCGCGAGCTGAAATTTCGATTAATCGAAATGGCCGACCCAAGGAGCGATATATTCTTCTCAAAACAGGGATTTTGTGGACTTACAGTATTAAATATGATGTAGGATAAAGGACTGGTTGTCTGTTAGGGGAAGACGAGCCTGGATATAAAATAAACGTCTGATATTCAGGATATTTCTATCACGTTGTGTCATGATTCAGCATTTCAACCGTCAGGACAGGCCGGACAGCCGACAGGTAAGCGTAGCGAGTCTCTGCCTTTTTATAATGTAACACAATGGATACAGAATGACCTGCGAGATTATTTTGTTAGAAATTAGACTCCTGCACTTTTGTAAAGCGGTCTGTAGTTTTGGTATTTACTTCGTGTTTATATTAGTATGACAGCATTTGATCATTTGAAATTTTTATTGTATATTCTTGGGCTTAATAGAATTTTAGAAATACAATTGTAGATATGTTTTGGGTATTGAGCTGTTCAGCAGTCAGCACTAATACGAGTACCGATTTGACAGCTTGTAATTTCTAAAAAATTGTCTGTATTACTTTGTTTTGTCGCGACTATTATATTTTTGGGGCTGTTGTACACATACTGTTAGCACAGACTGCACAGTGTTAGATTGATTCATTTCTGTTGTTGAAACATAATTTTGTTCCTTGGCCATTTATTGGCTGTATAATTGTAGCCTTGGAGAAATTTGGTGCTGTTCTAATAATATGAATTGACAAAATTAAGAGCATTTGAAACTGCCTGAATAATTATATTAGCCCATGTTCCTTCACTAGAGATATTAATTTTTGTGATGTCAATGTCAGGCTATCAATGTTAAACCAGGGTGGGGGAACACTGATGGGATATTGACTGATTGACTTTTTCTGAGACAGGGAATTTTTTTTTTTAAAGATCGAGGGATGGGATTTTTGACATGTAAACAATTATTTTAATATTAACTACTTGATGACCAAGACTGAGGTGTTTATGATAAAATATCTCACCGAGATCTTGCTGTATTGGCCAAGCAATAGTGGCCAAGGTTTGGTATTTTACTGTAAAGACCAAACAGTCGAGGTTATTGAGTAGTCCATTATATGGCACTTTTTATTACAAAATCAATCTTGTATTTCTTGTTCTTTGTACTTCGCTTAATTTAACGTCATCAAAACACTGGACTAGCATTATTTTCTGTTGTTTCTTTCTTGTCTGGATACTAAAATGTACTTTTATAATATTTATTGTTGATCGTCATTTAATTTATTTTCATAATTTTGCAGCAATATTTCTTATTAGGATATTGTGTTTATTCCCAATAATCATAGGCATTAGCCCGTGAAATTTTATCCATAGACATAGTTGTCATAATTTTCTGTCCAACTTATCACCTTTATCAACCTGCAGCTTTATAAGCAAGCAATCTTTAATCCTGCATAGCATTAAACTTAATTTGTGTCTTGCGTTATGCTACTAGTGTTTTATTTAATATATATGATACATAATTCTATAATACTTTGCACTGTCCTTGGGACCTAGTTGTATCTGGTATTGAATTCACCTTCCGAGGCTCCATAATAAATACGTTTACAGGTGTTAGTCTACTTCCGCTTTATATACGGTGCACTTAGAGAGGCACTTTCCATCCATAGGACATCCACTTCTGACTCTGCAATTGCATAATCTTGCTTGGATGTCGGGTTTGGTGTTCAAAATGTTTGAATTATGTTGCTTGATGATAATGGCCATATTGGTGGTCCAGCAGTAACTTAACTTGATGGTATTGACATTAAAAATCTTATGGAGCTTGTGGTCCCTTTACTTGTCTTTACCAGTTGTATGAAAGTCTTAACGTGCTGGTTGTATGGAGGGTTGAACCATAAGATATTTCTGTTTAATTGGAGATTATCTTCATATCGTAGTGTGGTGCCAAATTCGCTATCTCTCAAGGCGGATTCATAGGTAAATTTGGCTTTGTCGAATTCTTCTTGATTGCATGACAGGTCGGAAATCCTTCTGTTGATCATATTAGGGGGATGATTGGAGTTTACGTTAATGTACGATGGCTTGACATTGGGTTTTCTGAAGGGATAGTATTTCGCATTTGGGAGGTCAAGTGATACGTCTAAGAAGTCTGCGGCAGGTAGGTTGGTTTCTATGGTGATGGAGAGATTTCTTCCTTAAATAACGTTATTACTTTCTTTCTCAACCGGTCAAGCATTGGTCCATTGGCATTCTCAATTACGGCAAGACCATCGTCTCTGTATAAACCCACGTTGCCCTTCTTGATGATTGTAGATAACTTATTCAGGAGATATAAACCGACAAGCTCGCACACCTCCGCACCATCAAAGCTCCCCATAGTTCCGTCGAACATGGGGTTGGTACCTTTCTTGATGGTTTTGGGGGAAGTGCTTCTGGATAAGGTTTAAGAAATGTTTGCCGATGTTGGTTTGGACGTTTTTGCTGTAAGGAGGGTTGAACCAGGTTACGTTTCTTCTATTCTTTTTTGTGGGTGGTGTATATCAGGTTTTCGGTGAATCCGCTGGATTTTAGAGCTTTTACGTAGGGAGGCTTGGCATATGCTTCTTTGTCGCACGAGATATCTGATATTCTACGGTTGATGGCGGCGGGTAGTTGTTTGATTATGGTGGTGGGTGGTTGGTTGGATTTCGTGTTGATATATATAATGGTTCGTCGTTTGGTTTTCTGTAGGGGCAGTATGATCAGTTTGCTAGGTTAAATGTGACATCTAGGTAGTTTACTGATTTCAGGTTGGATTGGATGGTGATTGAGCCTCCCTACGTAAAAGCTCTAAAATCCAGCGGATTCACCAAAAACCTGATATACACCAGCCACAACACATCTACACCCACAAAAAATAATAGAAGAAGAAACGTAACCAAACCAACGTCGACAAATATTTCTTAAACCTTATCCAGAGAAGCACTTCCCCCAAAACCACAAATTCCACTCCATATTCAACAAAAACAACGTCAAAGTCAGTTACAGCTGCATGGAAAACATGGCATCCATAATCGACAAGCAGAACAAAAAAATAACAAGCAACATTACCACAAGCCCACCTCAGAAAGAATGCAACTGCAGAAAGAAAGAAGAATGCCCACTTGACAACAACTGTCTTTCAACTAACCTAATATACAACGTGCGCGTAACAATAGATGAAGACACAACAGGAAAGAACCACATAGGATTAACAGAGAGTACATTCAAACAACGATACACACAACACAAACTATCGCTCCAAAACAGAAAATACGCCAACAGCACTGAACTCTCAAAACATATCTGGAATCTCAAAGACAACAGGCAAAACTATACAATCAACTGGTCAATCATCACCTCAGCAAGCCCATACAACAACAAATCCAAAAGATGAAACCTTTGTTTAGCTGAAAAACTTCACATCATTAAAGTCAACCTTCAACAAAAAATCAGAATTAATTTCAAAATGCCATCAAAAACTTTAATAACCGAATAACATGACATAACGTCATATTGTAACATAATATGAATAGACCCGGAAATCTAAAGTCTGTCTGACGATCGCGTAAACGTGAAACTCAGAGTAACAGCAAAGTGATGTCTTGTCTTTATTTTATCTACAATTTATTACGCTCTGCAAATTAATGCATTGAGCACTCTACTGACAGTATAAACTCAATTCACCAGATTTATATATATATATACATATATATATACGTATATATACATATACATATACATATATATACATACATATATATACATATATATACATACATATACATATACATATACATATACATATATATATACATACATACATATACACACATACATACATACATACATACATATATACATACATATATACATATACATATACATGTATATTTATGGTGAAGGAAAATTTCATGTGTTAAAATATACATTTTACCAGCACCAGTTGCAAAAAATGCAACAGCAATGCTTTCCAGCTTGAATTGAACCTGAGACTATTGTGGGTTCAATTCCAGGCAGAAGGCGTTGATGTTGTACGTTTCGTAGCTGGTCCTGGTTTGGTCTTAAAATGTATATATTTCAACACTCAAAATTTTCCTTCACAATAAACCCTTAGAACTTGTAGTTTGATCGAGTGAAATGCCAAATATTAGCAATAAGTCTGGAATATTTTACGTTGTTTTCCTTAAACTTGAGTCTTTAAAATATTTGAACGTCATAGTTAATAGACATTACATAAAACTTCAGAGTGGTATTCCTGAGGCACTATCTTTATAACCTGAGTACTAGTTACCTACAATTCTTTGCACAATTGTTGATGTTAATTCAAGATGGCTGAGCTGTCTCCCAAGAGGAGAGCACGTATTGAAGAAATGAATCTTCGAGGGCTCCGGCAGAAGGATATTGCAATCCAACTGGGTATTTCACAAGGAAGTGTCTAAAACACTTAAACGAATAAGTTAGATCCATCAATGACCATAGCTGCAATACATTTCAGCAAGATGGTGCTCCTGTTCAAAAACAATGAAAGAAGCTTTCAAAGAACATCAAACTGCTAGATTGGCCAGGTAGCAGCCCTGATCTCAACGTTATTGAAAACTGCTGGATGATTCTTAAGAAGAAAGTGGCTGACAGACACCCTGCATCCATTCACGACCTTGTTAAAATGATCAAGGAAGTGTGGATGTCTGAAATAAAGCCTGAATATTGTGAAAACCAAGTAAGATCTATGCCCAACAGAATAAAAGCAGTCCTCGAAAATAAGGGTTATTCTATAAAATACTAGAAATTTTGGTCTTTTGCTTATCGTCATGACATTAAAAGTTGTGTCAATAAACATCAATTTTGTCATTTGTACTAATATTCAAAATCTAACGTTTTTAGTATAATATTCCAGACTTTTTGATGGCAGTGTATGTATATGTATATTAATTTTAAGGCCTTCTTAAATTTAAGGCCATCTTAAATTTAAGGCCATCCGGCAACTGGTCCCGCTTTGGTCTTAAAATGTATGTATTCCAACACTCGAAATTTTCCTTCACCATAAATCCTTTCAACATGTAGTTTGATCGAGTGAAATGCCAAATATTACCCATAATATACCCAGAATCTTATCCTGGCATTACTACCACCATATATACAGAACTCGTGACTAGGCTCTCGGCAACGGCTTCCGTAGCTCAGTGGTCAGAGCACTGCACTAGCATCGCAGGGTCGCAACTGGTCCCGGTTTGGTCTTAAAAATGTATGTATCCAACACTCGAAATTTTCCTTCACCATAAATCCTTTCAACATGTAGTATAGCTGTTTTAATAAATGTTGTTTAGCAGTGATAACAGAAATGTAATGATGATTGACAACAACAATGGAAACGGTCTTTTGTGTGGCAATGCTTTGTTTGATGGCAATAGAAACAGCTCGAGAACTGTCAATGGAATAATACCAGTTATTAGTATCGCCGATGACAACAACGCAGGAAGACAGCCACTGCAATCTCTTGTGGAACAAACAGACCAGTTCCTATCATTTCGGTATACCGGTAAAATTATACCGGTATTTCCGGTTTTTGGGCCTTATGTAAAGTTATGTTTTACTGCATCTACAGAACCATGAAAAAACCCCAAACTATTGAACTAATAGTTCAAAACATGACACCTTAAAACTCTTGAGAAATTCTAATCTCTGAATATCAAAATGTAGTTAAAAACGGTATTACGGTATAATATTGTTCGTTTGTGACTCATTCGCAAAGCAACGTGCTCACCCAGCTAACAATATAACGTTGTCACAATGTTGGACTTACGTTGTGACAACGTCGTACGTGAACGTCCTGAGAACGCCGATTTGTGGACACCTGAGAACGTTGTCACAACGTCCCGGGAAAGTTATTTTAACGTTGTCACAACGTAGCCTGCAACGTTGTCACAACATTGTGACAACGTTTTATTAAGGTCGTGTGTCGACGTTGTAATGAGGTTGTGTCACATGGTTCTCACAACGTTAAAATACGTTTTAATAATATATTTGCTAGCGATTCACCAACGTCGAAAACACAAACCGAATCGACGTTGAAATGTCGACGTTGCTAACGTCCATATATGCGACGTAAATAACATATATTTCTCGCATGGATTTGCTTTATTTACACATGTGCCTTGGAATAAGAACGATCAGACAAATTTCTCAAAGTACTTTATTATTCACAAAACGATTGAATCCTAAATTGAACCATTGAAAATATAAATTATATATAGAAGTATATGCTATATGCTCTCTCTCTCTATATATATAGATCAATATATAATATATACACTGGATCAATTTATAATATATTATATGTTTAAGGCTGCGTTTACACTAGAGCAAAAGTAACCGGATTCATATTGTTTTACATCCTCATGGGAATAAAAAACAATGCGAATCCGATTACTTTTGCTCTAGTGTAAACGCAGTCTAAGTGACTCACAGCTGTCCCAAGCGCCTCGTCTCGGCAAGCATTCGCATATTATATATAAGGTAATACGAAATAATCCCTGTTTCTTGATCAGCAATCATAAGATTTATTTAGTCCCAAGTATTTATTTGAAGAACAGATCAACATTTAGCCGGAACACGTTGTATATGCATTTTCTTCATTGAATATATAATACAGTAATATCCTTATTAACCCAATAATTTGGTCAGAAGAAGTATAGTGGTCCTCCTTTGTGAAATATATTGTTACAACCATCAGAAAAAGCTTTACTTGTTCCCTATAGTTGTTGACGCTTGCCTTCGATCGCTCAATATGTGCGATTAAGCATAAGTTGCGCTGGATCAAAATTTGGCGTTTTCTGATTGGCTTAAGCGGACACCGACCTCTGCGAAGACAGTCCTGCTTGTTTATAGCTAAATTAAGATCAGCGTCAGCCTCGCCTGATTGGTTAAAAATTCATAAAATTGATCCTTCGACAGTGTGAAATTTATGAAATGAGAATTTCTCGCGGTAACAAATAATTGCTAGTTATTACCACATTTTAAACAACATACTTCTTAGCCATGCATAAGATCTTTTGCTGAAATTGTTGTGATGCTAATGCAAGCATAATTCTATGTTGAATCAACATCTATTTCTTACGGTGGATAAAGCTACATATATTGGCATTGTCGTGAAACATGACGCTATATATGCAATCAAAATTCAACGTCGAATCGACATATATTTCTGACATTGATATAACGTCGATAAAGCGACGTTGATGTTGATGTCGACGTCGATGTTGCGGTTTGGTCGAAAAATATATAACGGTAAATACGACCAAAATTCAACGCCGAATTCAAGTTTATTCCTGACGTTAGTACAACGTCAATAAAGCGACGACGACGTACTTTTATTCTACGTTCAGTTTGGTCGTAATCCCCTCGCCCGGTTTGGCCTGAGGGCGACAGTGCTAATATGGACCGGCGTTTAGTCCCTTATCACGCGAGATTCAAGCGGATCCTGATCTCGGATCGGGTTTATAGGTATATAAACATAGGTGCAATTTGTCTGCGCATGCGCGAGTGGAAAGTTGAAACTTGATGAACGCTTGGAAAATGGCGGATTTCAAAGGTTTGTTTCGGATGGTAATTCAAAATGTCAAAACGGCGTGTTTTTCTTTCTGATCATTCGTTAGTGATCTGGATACCAAAGAGGTAAGACTTTTTCGCTATTGTTTTTTGTAGAATTGACGATTAAATCCTCGAAATATGCCTTAAATATGTTTTGGTTTTCGTGTGTTCGGTCATGTATGAGCTGATTTGCAGTTCCCACTTAGTTCGTGATGCCTCCAATTCGGATTTTCCCCACGTGCCTATCACTGGTTTTTTGTATTTTCGTTAAATGAACATGTTTCAATCTATTTTGCTGGTAACAAACCAGAAATTTGTTCTATCTGTGCTATGATCTGTATGTGCTTTCGGCGTCCATTGTGAAAATCATCATTGTTGGAGGTGTATGGTTTCCCTTGCCTTTCCGTTGGATCGGCATGAAGTTTTAGATTAGAAAACATTTTTGGCCACTTCAGACTTGCAAATAAGTCCACAGAACGTAACTTGCCTGTTTTAAATGGGAACCAAAGGCCTGATCTTAGTTGTTGCACTTTGCTTGTGCTGGTGTCACCTCGATAATAATAATAATGTGCTTATTTTTACATTAAGAGTAAAATTTTAAAATCGGCTCCTGGAAAATTATTTTTTGTGTAGTGTTTACGTTATGCCCGAACTCCAAATTAGTTATATTTACAATGCCAGTGTATACAATGCCAGCATAGTGTCAATTTAGTCAAAATATTTGACCATTTTAAGTTTCAACCTCCTGTTCAAAGTTTCTTTAATCAGATTTTAATATTATATTTGAATAGAATATTTTGGGGTATTTTATTATTTTATGGAATGAAATGAAACAGGTGAGATGTTTTTTATAATTTTTGGTAATATTTTTATGATCAGTTGGCTTAATACTGACTAAACACAACGGTACATTATAATATGTGTCAACATATATAAATTATGAGACCATCAAATGATAATACATTGTGGAAATACAATTTTCTGGAAAACTGCTCCTGGAAACCATGCAAATATTGTATATATTATTCTTCATTGTTTTGCAAACAATGTGCATGGTTTTATTGATCTGTAAAAATTCAGTTGTTCCAACATTTATGCACCTTAACTTTACATGCTAAAGATAGGCAGCCATATTGGATTTGTACACAAAAAGTAATTTTATGTAATTTGACATAAATTTTGGGTAATAAATAGTTTATAGAACATTGTTCAGTTTAACGGAAGACAAATTTGAAAATGCCAATGATGTTTTCCAATCTCTTTGTAACTGGCTTCCACTACCCAGCAAAACAGTTCCAATTCATTGATATTTCCCAACATTATTGTTGCTCCTTTCCCTTTATGATTGTGGCTGTCCAAAAGGCAAATCCTCTGCTTGTCTTGGATAATGGCCATGGATTTATCTGGTGGTATAATTAGGACATGTGCGTTTCTGTTTTCAGCTTCCTGGTGGGCCTTTTGTAGCTCAGCTGCAAATGATGCACAGTTATTCACAGCTACAAATGGTGTTTCCACAAGAGGAAAGTCGATGGACATAATGACATCCTGAACCAAAAGATTTGGGTTGTATGAAGGTGGGTTGATAATGCTGTAAAGTGTGTTGCCTTCAATCATGATTTCTCGATACTGCTTAAAAAATGGTTGAACAGAATTTACATCCTCGGCAGATGGAATATGTAAATCCTGTTACAGAAAAACACTGGTGACACCATCGGGGCTTAAACGAAATTGACACAGTTCATTAGGGAGAATAAATTTTGAACTGGATTTGTGGTGCCATTCACACAAGCACTTGGTATCCTTGCTAGCAGATGAACACTGTTGACTTGGGCACTGTAAACACTTTCTTCCTGTATAGATTGTTTGATGGCCTTTGGTGGGATGACCACAGGTCTCACAGTGTGGTGGATGGGATTGTTTAGCTGTAGGTAATTCGGTGGAAATTTGAATATCTAGATGATGGGTTGGTTGGGGTTCTGGGATTTTAAGGGCAGAAATGTTCAGATTAATTTCTTCTACTTTGGCTGCAAGCTTGTGGGGTTTATCTGAATTGTGATCTTCATTTGTTACATCATCACTCCCTTCACCTTTTACATTAAATATGGAATGTTGAGCACTTTTGGATAATTTTTGTATGACCTGCTGAAGGTGGGAGCTGCAAATAGGGCAATGGTCCACGTCTTTAAGACAATGTAAGTGGAATGAGTGGAAACAACCATTGAACCTTTTCCATTCTGAATTTTGGTTCTGCAGGAGACATGCTGGCATATCACAACAGAGAGATTGGTTTGGAGGCTTGTTTGTATGAACCAAGGGGTAAGCATTTTATATTTTGAGAATTTAATTGGAGATTGGTTGATAACTCTGTAGTACCAGTACCATCTGAATCTGTTACAGACTTTAAAATGTTTGCAATGATTTCTGCAGCTTTTACTTTGAGAGACCGTAGAACACTTCTTGTAAATGAGAAAGCTTTCGGTGGAGTGAATGCAATTTTAAAATTTTTCAGTTCTGTTTTGGAAGTAAAAATCATTTTCGCCTTTTTAGATATAGTTTCACAATCATCAGCTGAATACGTATTCGACCTTATTACAGAGTGAGTGTTTTCAACAGGATATTCATCTGTACATGAAATATGTTCTTGAAATGTTTTATAAAGTTGACTGTGGTTTTTGGACCAATATCCTATGTTTGAGATCCATATCAGCGGCGCTTTGTCATGTTTTCTCTTGAAACAGTAAAACATTGTCCATATTCGCTTTGAAATATTGTTTGAAGTTGTTTTGTTTAAATGAAACACCATAAATAATTAACACAAGTGGCAAATAATTGTCCAGTAAGTTCAATAAAATTCCATATTGTAGTAGTTTGCATTTACTGAAACAATCTACAACGGTGTCTCGAATGAGGGTCCACCCACCATAAATTATTTCCATAATCAGTGTCACTCTCCAGGGTTTTGGTTTGCAGGCCAAATAACTGTTCATATATGTACTTAATAAGTGGATGATAGAGCTCACAAATATCCTCTCTAGCATTAAGTGAGATGTGCAGTGGTCCAATTAAAGGTACAATGTGCATTTGAAGTGCATTTGCAAAGCCAATAGCCCTCACTTGCCCTTCCACGATCCCTCAACTCCGCAATAAAATTCAAAGTAAAATCTCCAAACTCTTCATACTCCGAACCATCTTCTGTCGTTTTGGTCTTCCCATCTTTTGTGATAAAGTTTTTCTCACTCTATATAACGTTTCAGAGAACGCACTCGTAAATACGCGCAACAAAAACATATAATTTTTGATATTCAGATATGCGCATTGGGTTTATCGGTTTTCGTTCTTTAATTTAGTAATGTTTTAGCGGTAATACATATCGGTTTTCTGGAATAGCATTGTATGTATGATGAAATGACTCCGTGATTAAATAAAGGATTTGATTGCTAAAGCTTGCTGCTCAACAAGTTACGATTTATGTGAAAATAAATGTATTGTGATAATTGCGAGAATAATTAATTCCTTCATGCGTATTAAAGGTTAATAATAACAAAAGATCTACATCAAAGTTATTATATATATACTTACTTTGTCCTTGTTGCTCGTCCCGGACTCGTTCATTTCTATTCAGTTGTTCTGCGCGTGCTTTGAGGTACGTAGACCAGTATGAATAAGGAGTTGTCTATAGTAAAGCACAGTTTTGATTGGTTAAAGGTTAGTCATAGGTAGGTTAAAGGGTTGATTGTTCACACAAAAGAAAGATGAAACAAATAAAACTGTTTTGATTGGACGACGGGCATCTGTCACAAACTTGTGTTTATATGGAAAATTGGCCTTAACATTGGACATGGTGTATTGCAAAAAATTATATAATATTTCACAAAGATAGTAAATCCTTTTGCCCATTGATTACATTGATCTTCATTTATGATCACCAGCCGACATCTGTCAACAGTAACGATACATCACTTGCCATATCTTTCTTCTTTCCTTTGATAAGGGGATTAAAAATGTCCATGGGCGGAGTGTAATCAAAAGTCAAGTGTCGAGAGCAGGGTCTTAGCCAGGATCTGAAACTTGGGTGTCCAAATTGTCCATCTCGGCCATATATTTTTGAGTGATCGGGCCATAATACCCCAGAATACTGCTTTAACTGTCAACGGGTATCGAAGGGCTAAAATTGCAATATTTTGCAAATTGGAAGTAATCGTGTCACGGTGTCAGCCGTCAGGTTAATAAAAACCTTACTGTCTTATGTACGGTATTTTTCTACCCTCAGTACTAATTACTAAATTGCCAGCATTTTTAAGTGTCAATGATTCAATCATGCATAAAAAGCAGTAATTTAATATAAAAACAGGAACTTTAATGATTTAATATGAAAAAATGGACATCAAAGTCATCATGTCATCATCACATGACATCATGATATTAGATAAATAACAATTATTATGATTACAATAATTTAGATATTCTACGATTTGGAAGAGCCATAAATTTTTCTGCTGCAGCCTATAAGTGACCATCAGTTATATTGCCATGGTACTTAATTCTGATTAGCTTGTCCAATCGATCTATGCTCAACTGATTTCTTAGTTGTGTTTTTATGCGATTCTGCAAACTGAAAACTCTTTCAGCCTCTGCATTCCCAACCATTACGCACAGGGATGTAGCCATCAGTCTGTAAAGAGCTGAAAAGAGAAAGGCTGATTGCAAACATTCAGGAAATTAGGAATTAAGGGCAGACAGTGTCTGTCCTAATATTCTTCCAATTATATAATGGACAAATCCTACTATCGATGTTACTACCTTGAAATTCTTCTTTATTGTGCGAATTTCTACCACCAAAGATTTGGGCGAATACTTCCGTTGTTCGGTTATACTGATGTGGCATTGGTCGGCTTGACAGCTTATGTGCATTCACCATCCGTTTGAATGGTACAACTTCTTGTCTGCACTTCATTGGATCAACCCATGGTTCATTGCCTTCAGTTGCTGTTCCATAGTGCTCAAGAAGAGTTTCGAGAAATTCATTGCCCCATGCAATCAGATTAACATCTGGGTAGGCCTTTGGTTCAAATATCTACATTCATGACATTGTGTACAAAAAGTCAACCTTTAGAAGAACACACAATCTTATACACTTGGGAATATATGATAGCTCCTTCCTTAGAAATTTCTATAGTATGTGTAACTTATGTCAGTTATGTGCATACAATTTGAAGCTATCTTAAATTTCCAATTGTGTAAGATCATATGTTTTTGTAAGAGTAAGACTAAACACATAGATTTGGTTATGGTTTCTGCAGAATGCATATTAAAGGTTTTAATACCTTATTAATTCATGGTAGTGTTTTTGATCATGTCTGATGAGAACTGAAAAAATATCTCAGAAGTCAGAAATTGCCTTCTAACTAACCTGCATTGCATGGAGAATTTCAACATGGGGAAACCGATTGTGCAGATTTGTGACTAAGTTGTCAATAAACTGAGCTCGGATGTTGTTAAACTCAGTTTCATCATCACTATGCAACCTCCTCCTATCAATTCGATTTTCAACTCTAACATCTTTATACATTCTTGGTTGCTCCATATCCTCATTTACCACATTGTACTGCTTATAAAATGCTGTCAACTGGGGTCCATTTCCAGCTCTAAGAGATTCCAAATCCTCTATAGAATCTGATAACTGAAAATAAAGAAAAGGTTTACAACTTACAGTTACAACTTACAGTTACAACTGACAACTGACAAGCATTTTTTTCAATTCCTACAGACACAGTATAATAC
Source organism: Chrysogorgia sp. JL179-B06 (assembly GCA_035772405.1). Lineage (NCBI taxonomy): Eukaryota > Metazoa > Cnidaria > Anthozoa > Scleralcyonacea > Chrysogorgiidae > Chrysogorgia > Chrysogorgia sp. JL179-B06. The sequence continues at coordinate 1,896,754 of JAYKKM010000518.1, read as the reverse complement.
TAATAGTATATAGAAATAGGTTATAAAATAAATACATACGGTAATATCCATTGTAGTAAGAAAATTATTTGTATTTTCAAATCTTTACTTACTGTGGATCTGATACAGGAGAAAGAAACATCCTTATATTGGAAAAGCTTGCTCAAATGGTTAGTAATTCCCAATACATCAGCAATAAAGTGCAGAAGAGCCACAAACAGGTATGATGTTAGCTGCCTGTGAAGACCAATAGCTGTTGGGTTTCCCTCTGCTGCTAGTTCCTCCAGAAGTGGCATCAAAACTTCATAGTTCCTTATGATAGCTGTAACTGACTCGCCCAAGGATAACCATCTGATATCATATATCTTTTTGAATTTTACAACATCCAATACTAAAATATCTGACATGTTCTTGAATCGCTGTAGAATAGTGGGTTGAGTGTTTATGAGATTATAAACTCCTGCAACACATTCATGTAATCTCTGTAGCGATGGAATGGTCTTATAAGCTTGGCTCACAGCGAGAGCAAGTCTGTGGCAGACACAATGTACATACACACAAAATGGATTTTCTGCTTTCATAAGTGCATTTAAGCCATTGCGGTGACCTGACATCACACTAGCACCGTCAGAGCCAAGACCAGCAACTTTATTGGTTGGGATATCAAAATCCTTTAAGATTTCAAGCAGAATTTGAAAAATAGAATTAGCATCAGCTTTCTCTACTTTCTTACATCCAAGAAATGTAGTTTCCACTTTAGCAGCAGATGTTATATAGCGAATAACAAAAGCAACATGCTTTTCTTGAGTTCTGTCCGTACTTTCGTCTACTCCAATTCCAGTGGCTGGACTATTTCGAATTTCAGCTTTCAACTCATCAACTAAAACATCATTCAGGCAATCTAGCATTTGATTAAAAATATCTGGAGAATTATAGGATGCATTTCCACCCACGTAAAGATCCATAGCTTGTGGTACCATCAACTCACGTAGGAATTTCAGCTGACTTTTAAACTTGCAGTTAGGAAGTTCTTCATTTACAGTGTAATTCAGCACCTTCATTGTAAGTAGAATGGCTTCATTTCTTTTCCTTCGTGCCTGATTCGCATTGTCAATTATACCAGTCTGTGCCTTCTCTTTGCTTGCAACACAGAGCTGATGGCCAGCTGAAGCTTGATGAGTTATTATCGACTTTCTCCTATCAAAAGCCCAACAATAGAATAATTAATAACATGCATTATTTCGCAAGCTACCCTTATGAACAGTAAAATGTAGTAAAGTCTGTAAAGATTTTTAACTGCATGTTAAGAGATGCATCATGCATGGCTATTCTTTCACATGCTAGTATGCTACCATATAAAGTGGCAAACCAAGGCCCATTACTACAGTCGTTTTATACAGAAATAACAGAATACATATCAGTTTCTATATAAATAGTGATTATGCAAGTAGAGCTATTTATTAAATAGATACATATATGAAAATATAACAGTACAGCAGTAAAACTAACCTAAAATTATTTGTTCCAGTCGTTCCCCATGGACCACTTTTGCCCAATTCTCGGCATAGTTTGCACAACATAACATTTTGACCTTTTTGGTATTCTAGCCATGGGAATTCTTTAGTCCACGAATGGCAAAATTTCCGTTTGCCAGCCTGGCGAATGACAGTTGTTGTTAAAGATGTCTTCTGACGTTTTGGTGGAATTGTAGACGATGGTTCGTCTGCAATTTCGTCTGCAGTATTCTTGTCAGATTCATCAGATAACAATGATGATTCCGTGTCTGACCCAGATTCAAAATTAACTTCGTTATTTGCTTCACTCGACGGCTCTTTTTCAGTATCGACTGATTCGACTGTATGGAAGAAATTTGTCAACTTTCTTTGTTGATTCTTACGATTCATTCTCCTGGTCCTGCATTATTCATAAGGCTTCGAATTTAGAAATAAAGCGACTAGTCGACAAAAATGGCGAAACATCGACAAAAAGTGCGTATAAATTAGCCGACAAATCGACAATTAGTACGTATATTTGACGAATCGTCGCTACTCAGCGACGTCGTTCTAAATGTCAAAATACATGTCTTGTGCATGATAAATGTTTCCCTGATGCCTGATTTGACTTAATAAAGATATCAAAATACTAAAGGAGTAAAACTGCAAAAGGCGTCGTTTATATTTCTTATTGGCCGTCCACAACGTGTCCAAATAGTAAACAGCCGTCCAAAAGCCGTCATTTTCAACTGGCCGTCGTAAATCGAAACTGGCCGTCCAAATGACGGCTGGACGGCTGGCTGGCTAAGACCCTGGTCGAGAGTAATAAGTCGAGAAAAAGTCGAGTCAGACTAAAAAGTCGAGAGTCGACAAATGTCTAAAAAATGACAAATAAAATATATTAAAACACGTACGATGCGTAGTCTCTTTCAGCATGTAAGTCAAAACGGAAGCCAAGACATAAGCGAATATATATATATATGTTTGTTTCAGTTATTCGTTCGTCAGGCTGAAGAACCAGGCGAAACGCAACACTCTGCGTAATAAAAATACTGCGAAAAACTATTCAGTTTAGACAGGCGTTCGTTTTTATGTGTGAAAGCTAAAGCGCCGAAATGGCGGAGAGCCGCAAGCAGTGACACCTCGCCTGTAGACATTTCCGTAGACAAAAACCGAAATAACATCTTCGAATATTCTTCCCGCCAATTAGGTATAGTATGGATTATACTTTGTTGTATTTCGCACGAATTTCTATTGGTAATTCTAGGTAGGAAATATCAGGGTGAGAAATTTTACATTATGTATGCTGACAACAGCCTCGTACGCAGGCGCTTGTTTTGCTTGGGGGCAGGTTGACCTACGCAACGCAAAACAAGCGCATGGGTACGAGGCTGTGTTGACAGACAACGGTTTGTTATAACCCGGGCGATGATCGAGGATAAGCATGAAATCTTGTTGGTCAGCAGTCACATTAACTGGATAACATCTATTTATCTCAGTACATAAACAAGCGGGAAACGAGTAGTGCTTTCGAATCGTTTTATTGTTTTCGAATCGTTTTATTGTTTTAATACATGTGGACAGGGCAAATATTCGAAAACAGTCTAGACGCGGAATTCTTTAAATTTCTTTCTTATTTTCGGGGCTTTTCACTCTCATCTCTAGCTTCTTTTGGGCGTTAAATGTCGTTTTCTCCTACATTGCAGGCATTTTGCCAAAAAGGAAAAGAAAAAGTATCCTCATTGTTCTGTTTTTTTTTTATATTTAAAATTCGAACGACCCTGACGACCGGGCTATTCTAAGTTTTCTAAGGACTGACGACCTTGACTACTCTGACGACCTTGACTACTCTGACGACCTTGACTACTCTGACGACCTTGACTACTCTGACGACCTTGACTACTCTGACGACCTTGACTACTCTGACGACCTTGACTACTCTGACGACCTTGACTACTCTGACGACCTTGACTACTCTGACGACCTTGACTACTCTGACGACCTTGACTACTCTGACGACCTTGACTACTCTGACGACCTTGACTACTCTGACGACCTTGACTACTCTGACGACCTTGACTACTCTGACGACCTTGACTACTCTGACGACCTTGACTACTCTGACGACCTTGACTACTCTGACGACCTTGACTACTCTGACGACCTTGACTACTCTGACGACCTTGACTACTCTGACGACCTTGACTACTCTGACGACCTTGACTACTCTGACGACCTTGACTACTCTGACGACCTTGACTACTCTGACGACCTTGACTACTCTGACGACCTTGACTACTCTGACGACCTTGACTACTCTGACGACCTTGACTACTCTGACGACCTTGACTACTCTGACGACCTTGACTACTCTGACGACCTTGACTACTCTGACGACCTTGACTACTCTGACGACCTTGACTACTCTGACGACCTTGACTACTCTGACGACCTTGACTACTCTGACGACCTTGACTACTCTGACGACCTTGACTACTCTGACGACCTTGACTACTCTGACGACCTTGACTACTCTGACGACCTTGACTACTCTGACGACCTTGACTACTCTGACGACCTTGACTACTCTGACGACCTTGACTACTCTGACGACCTTGACTACTCTGACGACCTTGACTACTCTGACGACCTTGACTACTCTGACGACCTTGACTACTCTGACGACCTTGACTACTCTGACGACCTTGACTACTCTGACGACCTTGACTACTCTGACGACCTTGACTACTCTGACGACCTTGACTACTCTGACGACCTTGACTACTCTGACGACCTTGACTACTCTGACGACCTTGACTACTCTGACGACCTTGACTACTCTGACGACCTTGACTACTCTGACGACCTTGACTACTCTGACGACCTTGACTACTCTGACGACCTTGACTACTCTGACGACCTTGACTACTCTGACGACCTTGACTACTCTGACGACCTTGACTACTCTGACGACCTTGACTACTCTGACGACCTTGACTACTCTGACGACCTTGACTACTCTGACGACCTTGACTACTCTGACGACCTTGACTACTCTGACGACCTTCACGACTCTGACGACCTCGACTACTCTGACGACCCTGACTACTATGACGATCTCGACTACCCTCTACCCTGACGATCTCGACCTTGACGACCTTGACTACTCTGACGACCTTCACGACTCTGACGACCTCGACTACTCTGACGACCCTGACTACTATGACGATCTCGACTACCCTCTACCCTGACGATCTCGACTCTGACGACCTTGACGACCTTGACTACTCTGACGACCTCGACTACCCTGACGACTTTGAACAACCTGACGACTCTGACGACCTCGACTACCCTGACGACCATGACGACCTTGACTACCATGACGACCTTGACAACAAGACTACTCTGACGAACCTTACTCTGACAACATTTAAAAACCAAAAAACAAAAAAAATAAAAAACAAGCCATACAGGCCCATAGTTGCCATCCTGTTGGTCTACTGATTCGGCAGACAATCTACATTTATTTAAATTTCTATCTAATTATCTTTCCCTTGATCTATGCAGACCCTGTGCACTATGTAGACAATCGTTCGATGTCGAAGGTCTGACGACTTACGTTTATAATGTCCCCAAATTTTGACAGGAAAATATAGCTTGTCTCTATAACATAACTTTAATCGCAAAGAAAAACATTTTTTTCGAACACGTTGCTCCCGTTGCTAAGACAACCAAGCCGCGCGAGTCCCGGGCTCCACCGTTCGTGTATCCGACGACAATTCCCGACTCACGCCGCGTAATTCTCCGAGTCTACATCACAAGCAGGGAGGACAACCTTTGATGGATCGCTCCTGTCTTTATTGCTTCAAGGTTGGTTTTCATTCTTTCAAGGTCTGTCAGTATAGGAAATGAAGGAAACTACTTTCCATTGAGGAAGATTAAAGGCACAGTGTCGCGAAATATGAGCATGCGCATTAAGACCTAGCTTTGAAAAAATTCATGAACAAATTCAAAGCAAATATTCAACATGGCGTCGTAGATGTTGCTCCCGCGTGGTTGATAAGTTTCCGTAACCCAAATCGCCATACATATTCATGAGATGAATGAAATCAGTGATGACGATGAAGATAATTTTCTTGTGCCTGAACAGCCAAAGAGTAAGGGAAGGTAAGAGTCGGAGCGGGGAGAAAGAGAGTACACGAAGGAGGTTATAAATCGGTGAAAAATCTTTTGTGGAAAAACTTAACCGTTCGTACTGAGGTATTCGAAGAGTGGTCGAGTCAGAGAAATGTGTGGATTCTGTAACAATTCTGATTTCGCCGTCCATCTTTTAAATAATATGAAGACTCAACTTCACAACACACGCGGCGATAACACACAAACTGACCAAAGTCTAAGGTACGTTCAGCAGGATTAAATGTTCAGTTATATTTTTAGTCTGTTGTTATACCGATAGTGAAATCATTAATTTAATGAAACGCTTTTTAGAATGGATTCTCCTGTGACCAGTATGGCAGAATTTTGTCCTAAAACGACGTCCACACCGCGAGGTCAAAACGTGCGAGCACAACTTTTCTCTCAAGGTATCGATTATCTTTTGGAATTATATTTATATAAACATTATTGTGTCTCTGTATGTTAATGCTATTGTTTGTATTCTGTTTCAAATTATAAATTGTTTGAGATATATACAACATTATTTCGCATGTTATTAGGGGATATTATTTGTGAGGACCTATCTATGCAAAGTATGTCAGCTGATGCCAGTCAACAGAGATTCATTGACCTATCATCAAGGAGCATTGCTAATAAAAAAGTTTTTATCGACACGATAATCAGAAACACCAGCCTTGCAATGGACGCTGCTATTGATGATAGTGATGATGATGAAAGTGGTGACGATGTTGAATGGGATAGTGCAAATGAAAGTGGAAGTGATGATGATAACCACAAGACTCTGATGCCAGAGATTGAAAAATTAGAAATCTCATATAACAAAGAGTTCCTAAGCCATGATACAGGCAATACAGATGATCATGAGTCAACAAGCACAGAATTGGTTGAAATGGACATTAGTGCATGCAGTTCATCACTAGAACACGTGGCAATTGAATGCAACATACCTGCATCAAGAATTGAAGAAGCTAGCCCACCAACAAGATTGCTTGCTCATGGCTACGAAGACACCCTTTCAAATGGGTTTGAACAAGAGTTGCATTTAGTCAATGATATTAAATTTGTTTGCAGTATGTCAAAAATTAAGAAACTATTCTATTGCATGGACAGTGATTGCAATATGCCTATGGTTGAAGCAAAAGAGAAATTTATTGGTTGCACTCTTGAAGTGAGATGGCAGTGTAAAGCTGGTCATTGTGGATGTTGGCAGTCCAGTGAAGTTGTCAATAATATTTATGTAAACAATATACAAGCTGCATCTGCATTATTGTGCACAGGAAATAACTTCACCAAGGTTTCATTATTTGCCAAATGCCTTCGATTAGCCTTTTTTAGTTCCAGTACCTACTACAAATACCAAAAGAAGTATTTAGCTAAACCAGTACATGATTGGTGGAATGCTACACAGGGGCTAATGTTTGACATGATTGGAAATGAATCAGTGGTAGTTACTGGAGATGGTCAGATGGATTCACCTGGATTTTCAGCAAAGAACTGCATATACACCATTATGCATGCTGACTTATATTATGTCCTTCAAGTTGAGGTAGTCGATGTTCGTCATTCCCAATTGAAAAGTTCTGTTATGGAAAAGGTTGGTTGTGAGAGGGCACTGAATGGTTTGATGGAGAAACTCGAGATTGTTGAATTTGTTACAGATGCATCTTCACAAATTATCAAAATGCTGGGTAATTATATATTCTAACTTTTTGTGTTAGTCATTAATAAGATGCAGGAACATATACTGTACGTAATAGCTACGTATGGGGATATACGTACAGGTACTTCATGCTAGTTTTACATAATATAGTCATGGAGTCACCCAATGAAAAATTAGGTACCTAAGGTTATGGAAAATATAGTGTGTAAGTTGATAACCCCACTAATTTATTTTTCTAGCTACTAATGCAAAGTACAAAGATATAATTCACCAATTGGATATCTGGCATAAAAGTAACAAGCTTGATAAAAAATTGAAAGAGGTCAGTAAATTTGTAAGCAAATGGCATTATATTTTCTATTTAATAAATAATGTACTGGTACTGGTATATATAAATGTTATTTTTAAAACACATTCTTCATTGTTTCTTTTTATAAGGCTGGCAAAAAGAAGGGAAATGAAATAATCCAAAAATGGGCTGCTGCCATACGCAATCACTTTTGGCATTGTTCAAAAGATTGTGATGGTAAATTAAAGAAAATGAAGGTTTGTTATAGCATAGTGTGACCAAAATCAACAATTCATGAAAGATTTCAATAATTACTATCATAATTTTACTTTTATAAATCTTTTAGAAGATGTGGATTAATGTATTGAAGCATGTGACCAATACACACGCATGGTTTGATGGTCAGTGCTCACATGGTCCCCTAGAGCCAACAGAGACGGAGTGGATAAAACCTGACTCTCCACCAATGCAAGCACTACGTGAGATTGTTCTTGACAAGAAACTGTTAAAATCGTTTCCATTCTACACACGGTTTAGGTGAGAATAAAGCTTATGTAACTGCTAACCTACCGGTAACCAAGTTTGTTATTATATAATTCTTATGTGTTTGTAGACATACAGGGAGACTTGAAGCCTATCACAGCCATAGGCTAATGTATGCCCCCAAAAGATTTGGATTTTGGTAAGTAATTTTTGTTGCAATACACTATATGTATGTATAGGAGGGACAGGGGAACTATGTTTATTACAAGAGTACATACCAAGCACCAAAACCACCTTGAACCCTTATTTGGGATTTATCTGCAATAGCTAACCTTTCTATAACAAAACTTTCTTGCAGTTATGAGGGTCTAGTTCTTCGTAGTCTTTTGGCAGCAATAGACCACAATCACCACCTTTGCAGAAAGCAAGCACAGAATGCAAAGGGTGAAAAAATTTATTCCAGGCGATGGAGCAAACGTGCGAAACGATGGAAGGTTGTGATTGTAAAGGAGGAAAAGAAATATTCGTACTTGCCAATTTTGTGTGCTCGTGTACTCAAAATATTAGATTCAGGATCATCACAACCTGTAACATATGTACATAATCCTAGAAATGTAGCACCTACTATAGCTGTAATACCTGCACCATCTACTTCCCAACTTGTCAAAGACTACATTTCTAGATTTTAATTTTACATTTATTGCTACACACTAATTGGGGCCAGTCATTATTTAACTTGGGGGTGGAGGTGAAAGGGGAAACAGGAGGTCTGGAAAAAATAACTTTAGAAAGAGGTCTTCAAAATTTTGGAGGTTAGTATTTTGTAGCAGACCTTTTATTTGACATTCTGTTACTAAATAGCAACAATGATTTATTTATTTGAAAGTACAGTTTGCAAGTGGGCAAACTGTCAGGTCATGGAGAAATGCACTATTGCAATCAAAAGGTGTGCAGACTTATAACATGACATGATTGAGGAGGTTTTGTAACAACATTTTGTCCATTTTGCCACTTTGGACAAAGATTTTCCTAGTTTTTCCTTCATTTCTTATCTAATTAGTATTCATAGGCTTGTATGCTATATGCAACTGATAACACAGTACCTCAAAGAAAAAAACTAAAAACCAACTCAATCATGTAGGTAATAAGGACTCATAAGTCCATGTTATTAAACAGGGGTCTTAAAATCTTGTCAAATATCAACCTCGTAGTGAATACATGTACTCACTATTACTAATACTCAGGGTCTTTATTATTCTCCAACATCACCCTCACCTCCAAGTTAAATAATGACCAGTCCCTAATAGCTTCTAGTAGAGTATGTTAATAGTACATTGTAGATTGGTATAATTAATTTTTTAGGATATAGGCTCATGTAAATAAAAGAATAATAAACAGCTGTCATTATAAATAAGGTATGTTGTTCATTGTAGAAAATTTAAAATCACCTGATACAATGAGCTGGCCATTTATAAAATATAATATGCAGTGAGCAAAACGTTAGACCTTATATACAGTATTCCCTTTTTGGCTGAACACCAACCTTTATATTTTTATTTGTATTTCCTTGCTCCTAAACAGCACAATACTTTCATTATACTATTTATTCTGGATCATTTACAAAACATCATGCAAGCATACTGTACAGGTATGTGCTATTTCTTAAAACAACCCCTAATCACCTCAAAAGTAAAATGGTCAACTCATGCATGTCAGCTGATTTAAATTTTTTATGATAAACAACAACACACCTTATCCACCTCTGGTGGTTGACTATCTAACTTTATATCCTGTGTACTGACCATTGGGCGAAGGATAATGTTTCCGTATTTCCCAAACACAGCATGAAGGAATTACTCTGCGGTGTCCCTTCCCCAAGTGGCCATGATGCCACATCACATATTGCCTGTACGCTGCATGCCTCATTCCCCTATTGTCATACACTGGTGTGAACACAGGTGTCTGCAAGACTTCTTATGGAAGTGGCCAGGTTGTCTGAATCCACGCAGATATTCTGGAATGGTGCACTTTTGCTTCGACAAAGTTGCCTTTCTTTGCAACAAACTTTTTCTTTGTCCGTGAGCATTTCGCGGCAATGCCCACAAACGCAAAAAGATGGTACTGGGTTGACTGGATTGGGTATTTCACCAGGATTATTATGTAGTCTCGATCAAGTCTGTTAACTGTAGTGCTCTTGACATGAAACCTCTCTTGGCTACTTTGAGCAGGGTTTCATGGTCCAAAGCTTCAAGCATTTCCTACAATTACACAGAATATATGTCCATGATTACTCAACATTTTCCAAAAGCATCTCTATACAATTTATATGAAGTGTGAATGACAATAATCTGTAAAATACCTCTACTGAACGTTCTGGAATTGCCTCCACGGCTGTTGGAACTACACTGCCAGTGCCACTGGGAATTTGAGCATTATTGCCTTCATCCCTGACACCCACATTAGAATCTCGACTCTACAAATGTATTGGTTTGAATTAAAAGTTTGCAATGCGAGAATCTCAACAGCGTAATGTATCCGTATGTATATATTATAACTATTACATATATACACTACAGTACCTTGTTTGTGCATGGCTTGCTTCTTGTGCCACAGCTACAGTTCACACCGCATAGTAACCCATATGCTCTACAAGGACATCCAGTTACCTTTCCATTTTTCGACGTTTTCATTTTTCTTGCACACTGCGATTTGCAAGTACAGCCCGCGACAGATTCCAATTCCTTGGAAAATTATATACATATTTTTATTACTATACATGACAGTGACATTTTAGTGACAGAGATTTACATGCTTTTCATGTGTGATTTCAGTGATTAATACTGTCAAGGATGAGTTCAAAGTAAAAAATAATTAAACGTACTTACTTCTTCAAGGTAATTGGAACTCTGTTCTTCTATTTCTCTATTTTCTAAAACCAAATCGCCAGTAGTCTCCAAAATCGAACAGAATTCACTTTCCGCCATTTTGCCTTTGCGCGCCCCCGCTCAATTAATCGCTAGTCAGCGATCAGTTTTATCACGTGGTGCGCTGTTGTGTGCCTTTAATGGCTTGGCTCTTTAATCATGAGAGTAACAGCTGGCTTTAGCACATCTAGAACCCCACAAAGATCAATGGCGTAATCTCGGCCTCGCACCTACAAAGAGATATGGTACTCCTGAATCTGATACTATAGAAACTTAAATTACATAACATATACAGATGATAAATTGATACCTTGTACTTTGCCTGCTCACAATCAGGGGCGGATCCAACTTAAATTCTGACCGTGGCTGATATGGGAAGTGTACAATGTTGGGGGTCCGGGGGCATGCCTTCCCCCCGAAAAATGTTGGATATCCAAACCTCAAACGCCATTTCCTGCATTTTGAGAGATATTTCTTAAGAAATGTACATTTTAATAGTATATTTCATGATATTTAGGAGATTTATTATCTATCTGCATTTTTCTCTTTGTATTTGTTATAAGATATACTTCCACTAGCTATGATTTCGCTTGTTTTGAAAAGCAGCATACCTGTATATCTGTAGCAAAACAAACTACAGTATTTTAGCAAACTATTTATAAGATAGACCCTATATAGAAATTAATAATGTTTTCATGACTCACATTCATTCATCTTTCATCTGGATCGCAGACGGCCAAAATTTGGCCCGTCATACTGTCTTTAAAAGATCGCCGCCCATCTGTCTTCGGAGTATTTGGTTTCTTTCTTGTGGTTTTCGTAATCATTGGTTTCTCAGGCTTTACCTGGTCTGAGGGGCTAACTGGGTGATTGGCCCTAGAAAGCCATTTTTCAGGTTGCTATTTTGGAAAAGTGCGATGTTCAAACTTTCCCAGGCTGAAGCATTGCCTCTCTGATGCTAGTTGCAGCAGGCTACAGGTGTGTTGGATGGCCGTTGGCTCCTAAGAGCTCATCCGCCCTTTGACAAGTCTTGTTTTTAGTCTTGCTGGATGTCCAACCATCATGACTATATAGATAATTACATCAGAAATATTTCTTCTACTGTACTACACAGTACAGTAAATGGTTTGAACCCAGGAGTAGAGTTGATCATCCAGGTTGTTCTAGTCTTGCGAAAGACAATTGTTGGTGACCGACGTGGAGGTCATAATAATGCAGAGTCAAGTGGCTCTGTCGTCCAAAATATTGTAATAAAATAAATGGATTGAACCCAGGAGTATCATTAAATATGTGAAGTTGATTGCCCAGGTTATTATAGTCTAGCAAAAGACAATTGTTAGTGGCCAACGTTTCGACGGCCTCAGCGGAGGTCATATTAATAGAGTCAAGTCGCTCTGTCGTCCAGTTGATCGTCCGAGTTGTTGTAGTCTTGAGAAAGACTATTGTTGGTGACAGATGTTTCGACAGCCTCAGCGGAGATGGAATATAATCATCTACTGTACGTATAAAGTTTGAGCTTTTTTCTTGTTTCGTTCAAATATCGGCGAGCATCATTCTTTGCGGCTGTCATCGAGTTTCTCAAATAGGTTTTTAGTCGTCGTAAGGAAGAAATTGAACGTTCGCAGGTACAAGTAGTAACTGGAATTGTTCCGGAATTAAAATATTTGGGAAAGATAGATTGTCGATAAAATGTTGACACGCATGTACAATCAAAAGTAGATCTTGAAGAGTGGCCGGTAAAGTACCCTCAATCTGATGACATCGTTCGCTCCACATCTCCAGCTCTGTATCGAGATAACTAGGCTCCGGCAAGTCCTCCTCGTACTTTTCAAGAAAGCGTGTGAATCCAGCTTTCCAATCTGGGTTGGAAACCACATTATTTGGCATACCGTAGAGTGCATCCATGACATCGAGATTTTATTCGGAGAAACGACAATGTATTTGTCCAATCATATGGTCAAGGAACGGGACTGATAATGCTCTTCGATAGTACACTTTGGGTGATTCTGCTTGGACATTCTCTCGATGGATCTGGCGATTAACTGTTCTTGGCATGGATGGGATCGTTCCGATACTTTCTGCTAGCTTAACTGCTTTCTCGTACCATCTTTGATGCCTACCATCAATATCAGACCGCATCTTCTCAAGCATAACATACAGGAGTGACACTTTCTCATGGGCCGCCCCAGCATCAAACGAAGCGGACTGCAGTTGCTTAGCTAAGGTTCTGGTAACCTCAAGACAACTGGATACAATCACTAAACAGACCACAAACTGAAAAGATACTAGAGTATGACAAATGCCACTGGCCCTTTGCTTTGATTCATTATTCCAAGTACCCTCGCTATTACGCTCTATCTCCTCCAAATAATCCACAATTGCCGAGAAAAGTTCAATAAAAACACCAAGACCATCAATTCTTTCAACCCACCTGGTAAGACAAACATCAATGACATGACTATGGCGAGCCTGCGGCAACATCTCTTTGATTTTCTTTTGAAGCAAATCAAACCGCTTTGGAGAAACACTGAAAAACGCAGAAGTAACTCTCACATGATCCATCATATTCCTAACTAACTGCAATTGACAACATGAGGCAACACACAAATTTAATTTATGAGAATTGCAATGGACGTATATTGCGTTGCTGTGGGCGGCCTGAATTCTCGCTGCAGCCCCAGAAATTCTACCAGCCCCATCATAACCCTGACCTCGACAAAATGTCATTGACAAACCAAGTTTCCCAATAACACTCACAATGCTATCTGAAATTGCCTCTCCAGACAACCCTAGCTTACAAGGTACAAACCTGAGAAACTCTTCCCTGACTAATAGTTTCTTGTCAATAAATCTAATAACAAGAGACATTTGCTGATGTTAGAGCAGTCAGTGGCTTCATCTGCCAATACAGAAAATAATTTTGCACCTTGAATCTCTCTCACTATGCTTTTGGTCAGCATTTCGCTGCAAATATCAATGATATTGTTCTGCGTAGTTTTAGATACATATGTAGCATTGCGAGGAGCACCACTGAGGTAGTCATCCAATGTAGTGTTTGTGCGCCTGGCTCCGTACGTGAGTATTTCCAGAAAATTAGCCGGATTTGCCTTCTCATCAGTCAGATGTTTGGCGTCATCTCGATGACCTCGTAATGGTATATTTTGTCGTCCACAAAGGATAACATCGTCAATGATCGGTCGCAGCTTCTTTCTTTTTTTCTCAATTTGTTCAGCTTTCAGATTGTCTATCTGAACGTCAATGGGTGTTGCCTTGTTTTCCATGTGCAGTTTATACTGAGATGAGCGTATTGTAGCAGTGCGATGTACTTGGGATTGCTCTGCATGACAAGCAAATTTCTGCAATGCTGATGGCCAAGCCGTGAGCGGAGTCTTGAATAACTTGTGCAGTTTGCTCGCATTATGAGTGCTTTCACCGGCAAATAGCACACAATGAATACAAAACGCCCCATCGACGACTGCTGAATATGCCAACCAAGGAAATTTGGTTGACCACTTATTCTGAAATCTTCTGCCGTTGCTATTAATAGGAAACTTATAACCTGGATCAGGTCTCCAAACTTTACAAAGGAGGTCGTATTTCTGTTGGTTGGTAATGGGGGTGGCAGGATTTACAAAGTTTCCAACATCAAAGGGGAAGCACGTTTTATCGTGATCGCGCGGAATTTCGACTCTAAGATTGCTATCGAGCCTCTCAGTGACAGTCTCATCCACTATTATAATTTCAGAAGTAGTTGCTGGTTGATTTTCGATTGGCATTACTTTGCTTTGATTGGTGCTGTTTCCAGAATCTCTTTTAAAATATTGGTCAACAGTATGGGCTTGCTTTTTCTTTTTTCCCTCTACTGGATGACCAGGTCGTTTTGCAAGTATTCTAGGCGGTACGTAACTTCGTAACAGCTTCCAAATTCTTATCTGTGGACACTATCTCTTCATCATCTTGCTCCGTTTCATCCATAAAGTCGAAACTTGGAAGCAGTGGTGTAAAGTGGCTATGGTCTGGAGAACTTGAAACGGGTTCACAAAGAGGTACATAATGTTTTTTTCTTTCCAGTGTGTTTGGAGTTTGAAGATAGTGCAGTGGCATATAGGCACAACGGAAGATGTGGATTTTCTCTGAACCTACTGACAATTCACTTGGATAAATCACGCAGTTGTACATGGTTGACAAACAATTTTTTTTGGCCACATCTTTTCCAGCTGCATTAGGGACGGCTATGCTTGTTAAAAAGGGACAAAACATTAAGATGTGATATATTTGTGTCAGGATTCATATATTTATGTCAACATTCCATATATTTATGTCAAGATTCATATATTTATGTCAAGATTCATATATTTATGTCAAGATTCATATGCGCATATCAAGTTTTATACATCAAGATTCACGCGAGCCTAAATGAAGTACATTCGTCCTTGTTTAATGCCGCTGACTGAATATCGTTGAATCAGACACAGAAACAAAGTATAAAAAGACCAGTGTGATACGTATTGTCGATAACCTTGGACAGTTCTTTGAGCAGTTTTTAAGATGTGTCAGGGAAGGAATTCAAGGATTGAGTTCAGAATACGAACCAAATGGAGTGGGCAGCTTATTATCCCTAACGGAGTTTGAAAGAACCTTGGGGGTGATTTCAAGCCGTGTTGGGGAACAAGACAACGATGACCAGTTATTGGAAAATTTGGATAGGCTCCTAGATGCTGTGCGTCATCTAAAATCAAGATATGAAGCAAGGTTTGTCAATTCAAACACCAACGTAGATACTAGAAGTAGAACGGCTTACTTGCCACAGCCCAGTTGTCCAATTGAATATCTAGGACAAGCTTGTCGCCCACGGCTTGTTGTAGATAGAAATGTCGTGCAGCAACTACGTGGAGAATCAATGAAGTGGGTTGACATTGCAAGAATTCTTGGAATATCTCCTAAAACTTTGATTCGGCATCGAAAGGAATTTGACATGCCTATTGGCTTGGATGCTTTCACATCAATTGAAAATAGTGATTTAGATGAACACGTAAGAAGGATATTGCAGTTAAATCCAGAAGCAGGTATAGTATGTAGATAGCTTCAAACAAGTCATACACTTGAGCCCAAGCAGGGCATTTGGAATCAAATCCAACTGTCATCATCCTTTCCCCCCAGGGCAAATACAACTGTCATCATCCATCACCCCTGGGCAAACTCCTTGGTAGAATTGCTCACACAGGACAACAAAATTGGTCAGTGGTTGCATGCTAAAGAGTTTTGTTTAGAAAGACTCTGTTAAGTGACCCGATGCACCCTACTTAGTTAATTTATGCACCTATCATCGGCCATCCCTGGGGGTACAACCCCGGGACTTTGAAAATTTACGTTTAAAAGGGCTTAATTGCCCCTCACTCCCCAGGGGTAGTGTTTGTACAAACAGCCCCTCCCCCAGGGCAGAACATGAAATGAAATTTAAAGAATCATATTGTAGGGGTGACGATTGAGGTACAGTTATGGAAACTATAAGAAATATATAAAAACAATACAGCACACTGATTCAATTGTACAGCAAAAAATGAACAGCTAATTTAATATCAATGCGAGTATGTACAGTACTGGTATAGCAAGACAAACATTGTAGAGCCAAAATGCACAAGAAACTCAAGACTATTTAAATAATATATAATTTACATATCATGCAATAGTAAGTATTCATTGAGTCTGCTTGTTCTTCTGTGACTTCAACACATTCACCATGGTACCTATGATTACACCCATCACATTGGATCATGAATCTAAAATTTAAAAAGTATATACATGAGCAAGGCAATACAATATCTTGTATGATCTTGTATATCGAAAATGCAGTTGACAAAGATGCAAAGCGCCATATTAAAAATGCAAATTATAAAAATCTCGCGTGCATTCAGGCGTAAATAATTGTCTACGAAAACTGTGCGATAAGAGAAACAGATGTGAAAAGTACTTTAAACCACGATGGGCAAATAACAGTAGTTTTAAAAGAGATTCAGTACATACCTGGCTCTCCGAAGACATTGTTGATTAATTCAGCTGCCAGAGCAGAGAAATTGATCTTTCATTCAAGTTTCAATGTGCTTTTAATATGAGCCTGCAAACTTTTAGTACAGTGTACATTGAAAAATCCCCTCCCCCTTTCCCCTCCATAAATAACTGAAGCAAACTTCGCAATTTCCCCTGTATCCCGGGGGACATTCTACGTCTAACCCCCTGTTTCCCCTTGGTATGTCCCGGTGTTGTACCCCCAGGGATGGCCGACGATAGGTGCATTACTCTAATGCCTGACAATTTTGCTTGTCAAAGGGGGGGGGGGGTGCTTGCACCTTACTAGGTTGATGAAATATTTAAAACAAAGAACATTTAGGTCCTAGTCTTCTTTAAATATATATATTTAAAAAATGTCTTAAAAAATACCCGAACCCTATATCAGTTCGATTTTCCACACACCTAAGGGTGAAGTGTATATTTGAGTGCTTAAAGTGCCTATCCGGAGTTTGGGAATTTTACATATTTGTGATCTTTGGAATCTCTTGAGAAGAATTGTAAAATATTTTGTTGAGCAAAAATTTAAACTTCATACCTTCTCCCCCTTCCAAAATGATTTCTATGTATAGGAAATGACGTCAAAGCAGGAACATGCAAAAACAATGTACATTGATTTGGCAGTGAAATACAAAGAAACTGGGAATTGAGCAAATTTTGTCTAAACAGGTGTGTTTAAAGTTCAGAGCTAAACTTTCTTTGTATTTCACTGTTGAATCAGTGTGCAATGACTTCGCATGTCCCTGCTTTTACGTCATTTCCTGTGAATAGTAAATAAACTTTAGGAGGAAAAACATATGAAGATGAGATTTTCAAACAATATATATTAAATTTCTTGGTAGAACCCAAAGATTACGAATATGTAAAATCCCCGGACTTTAAACTTGAGCCTCCGGCTCGGATAAATAGGGCAACTTCACCCTGCATGATTGGCTCTAGATAAACCATACATGAGTAACTTTGCATAGTCATAAATATCTTCTATATATGAATAAGTCGACAAGGGTCAAGTTTTCTTTGAATTTTACCCGGATTAGCCATGATTCCTGATTGATTATATAACATAATCAACCATGAAAGGGTTTGTTAATTTGACTATTCCATTTAATACATGTACCCCTGAAGAATTCCTGTGTTACTCAGCTATTACCACTGAAGAAGTTGACTCGACCCCTGAAGATTTCCTTGTCAAAATGTCCCTATCCTGAAGAATTCCAAGGCAAAATTATAGCCCTTGGGTACGGGTATTACATATCTGTAATATTTGGGTCTTCCTGAGGAAAATCATAATATATATTGCCAACCAAAAATTTGATCTTCATGGATTTTTTGTTGTCAAGTTACTGGATGTGATGTCACAAAGGCATTCCAAACCAGTTTTCTTTTGTTACTTGCCACAAAAATATTATACAACCTCAATATACACCTGTCAATTACAAGTTATAAGGCTACAAAAATTAAGTGGGCACTAGAATGAGACCAATTAACCATGGGGGAATTGGGACTAGAAAATAAATATGCTCATTATTCAGTCCCTAACCCTATAGTTAATATAACAACTATGCTAACCTTTAAACATAACCCTACATGACATGGGGTTAGAAAACTCATTATGCAGACCTCTCAACTCCCACGCATTCGACTGGGCAGTTTAATGTTAATTTTTAAAACAAATTACGATGCAGTCCAGTTCTGGAGAAGACAGACGCAAAAATCATTCATATCAGCAACAGAACTTGTTTGTTATGGAGCTGTTGCTGGGTTGACAAGGTCTTAACCACTGTTATTACTTGGGCCACCTGTGGTGAGCACAAGTCTTAAATCCAGCTTGATTTCTGTGTTCGTCATGTTCGTCGTCATGTTCGTCGTTTTATACGTCGAGAGAATGTAATTATTGCGTGGGCGTATAAATAGCGAATAAAAGCGATTTCGGCCCGTTTTATTGTCAATGAATCGCAGTCTGAAAAGCATTTACGAGACCTGTAAACCCGCAAATTGATGCAAAGATTCTCTCCAAGATAACTGGATGACTGAGAGAAACACAGATGAGAGATTGAAGAAAGAACTCGCAGAACCGTGGACGAAACGTCAACAACAACATATAGTCGAAATTGAAGCGATTTCGGACTTTCATTTTATTGACAATGAATAGCACCTGCAAACCATTGCAAAGATTCTCTCCAA